>BSBM01000268.1:9027500-9247500 GCA_027924585.1 Larix kaempferi
TTTGACATGTTACAGTTTCAGGGGATCGGTGGGGGGATGCCCCAAAACCGACCCAATGCCAGGCTTCGAGACCAGGATTTCCCTATCCCTGCACCTC
Source organism: Larix kaempferi (assembly GCA_027924585.1). NCBI lineage: Eukaryota > Viridiplantae > Streptophyta > Pinopsida > Pinales > Pinaceae > Larix > Larix kaempferi. The sequence continues at coordinate 9,027,598 of BSBM01000268.1, forward strand.
GCAGGCAGTTGCCTGGGCCAGATGTCCCACCAGCACATCGCATTATTCCGCAGACACGGGATGCATTTTTGAGTTTGGCACGGGCGGTTGTTCGCCATGGCAGGATGGTTCAACATATGGGTGAGGAAGGGACATCTGTCCCTGGTGTGGTACATACACCAGCTCGTCACCATGCAGGACCATCAGCTAGTGTAGGACCATCAGGACCATCCACTAGTGCAGGACCATCAGGACCATCCACTAGTGCAGGACCATCGACTATTCCCCATCCTAGTGTTGATCCTCACGAGTGCACATCATGTGGTCGTCCCTGCTATGGTATTGCCTCAGATGTTTCCTTCAGTGGGTTTTTGAGAGAGGTATGTTGATGGTTAATTGTAATAAATTCTTCATTTATTTTCGTTTTTGTACACATATATATAGTTTGAGCTAATATATTATGTTTGTGAACTTGCAGTTGATGCTCTATGCCGGCAGTGACACCCCAGAGCCGGATGTTCCAGAAGCTACAGGGGGGCATGATGCTACCCATTCGGTAGGCCCATCTTATATACCACCTATTTCCGTATCTCACACCGAGGTAAACATTTTAAAATTTCAGTTTTTTAATACTTGTTAATCTGTTAATTTCCACATACTTTACATTTTAGTTCATTAATGCTATATACGGTCTAATATTTACAATTATTAAACTTGCAGATGGCAGATCCTTCACAGGGGCAAGGTAATGTGGAGGTAGTACCCATGGTCATACCGTCCCCTGAAACGTCTGGGCTCCAGGTAAACAATTAAAAATGACATTTTTTAAATACATGTTTGTTTGTTGAATCATGCATGTCTAACTACATGAACACTTGCTGACTGTAGGCACCATCCGACACATCTAGCCCATTGCCTGGATTTGCATCTCCCTCCAGGCCATTCGTGAACAAGGGTCGTGTGTATGTGAGGCGTTCTACTCCGAGAAAGACTCCAGCTGCCCACGACCATGGGCTTACTCACACCACGGTAATGTATATCCTTCGATGATATTTGTTGTTTAACTTGAAATCCAGTGCATAAATCATTTTTGTTAATGTTTGAATTGCATGTTTACTGCAACAGGAACCCGAGTTGTCTGCTGAGAACCTTGCATCGATGGTTGATGCAGCAGTTAGTGCCGCATCTGCAGTGGCGACTGATCACACACAGGTATGTAACTATTTCAACATTATCTTTACATAGTTTATTATTGTTGGACCTATTGTTTATTCATGCATTTCTAACTATTTCAACATTTTTTCATTGTAGCCACCACCACCAGGAGCAGTGCCTGGCCCCCCTGGTTCAACCATCCTGGATGTTCAACCGACGGCTCCATCTGCTACACAAGCAACACAATCTCCTTTGTCAGTTGAGGTGAGATGTCCTTCAGTGACCAAGTGTTTCATGCACTTTCCATGCACCAGTTGATAATTGTTGAGATAATGTATTAGTGTACATAGTTAGTTGAATTTAACAATTGATATTTAATTTGCAGGATCCAGGGATGCACATTGATCCTAGGGATGTGCCTAGAGGATCAACGTCGGGAAAGAACAAGAGAAAGCTTGAGTTTTGATAGTTTTGGATAGTTTTGGACACATGTGCTTTTGGATACTTTTGTATATATATGTACTTTTCGATACATTCAGTTTTGGAGACATGTACATTGACTTTATTGTGCATGTACTTTTGGAGACATGTACATTGACTTCATTGGATACATGTACTTTTCGATACTTTTGGATATACATGTACTTTTGGAGACATGCACTTTTGGAGACTTTTGGATATACATGTACTTTTGGAGACATGCACTTTTGGATATATATGTACTTTTGGATACATGTACTTGTGTCATTCTAATGTGTTGATTTGTGTGGATTATCTATTACTCATGAATGCACTATGTCAAAAGAACAAACTATTATATTCAAAGGTTTCAACGAATTCACTACATGCATGCACTAATTGGTATCTAATTAAAATTTGTGATTTTGGATGATCATAACAAGTTATGTCAAATTTCTTGCTCGTGTAATTTAATCAAACTAAATGCAATACAATGTTTTCAAGGTTTCAACGAACTCACTCATGCACACCCATTGCCATCAACTACCAATGAAAGTCTAACATTATGAGGTTCTTCTTAAAGAATGGGTAATATTTCCTTCATGATCATAAATTGAGAACCATTTGTAGCCACTCATATAATACCATCTTCACTTATCTTTGTACATGATAATCCATATAATGTGCTATGTTTTTTAACCTAAACAATCATCAAAAACCTAGAATTATAGGGATATGACAAAGAACCTTATGGGGCACCTTATATATTAACCTTGTGTATACATTAGGATCTTTGTCATACCATTGTTTGAAATGTCATTCAATACCTTCAATTTTATCAACATCAAATTAGTAGACAAAGTGACCCATCTTTGATCTCTTGTATAGGCCTTTGTGTGCCTTATCAATAAGATGTACATCATGAATATTATCATAGGTCTCATACATAGGTGCATCCTCATCCATGCAAACAAAGGTGTCATGGATCAACCTATTATCCCTTTATTCTCAATAATATTAGTATCATTATCTTCCATAGGATCAAATTCAACTCCATCACCCCCATTATTACTACTCTAAATTACAGCCTTAGGAGTTTTGATCATGTGTTTTTGTCTCTTTAGGAGTTTTGAAATATTATACTCTTTCCAAAATAATATGGAAGTTCAAATATTTAAAAGTGGCTTAAATTATAAAATGGGCGGAAATTCACCAAGTGTCCCTGAACGGCATTTTCATGCGACTTGCAACTCGACATAACTCGGAAACCGGACGTCGGACCGACGAACCGTCGACTCCGTTGGTCTCCTGGCGTGCGATTACCTCTAGGGGGCCCTCTCCCTCGTCTCCCAATTTCCCAGTGGCTTCATTGTGCATTCATTTCGTAAACTAGGGTTTTGCTCAGTGTAATTGCATGCAATCTCGCATTGGTGGGTCAACTCTGCAAAAACCTCCCCCGAGCCAGTGTTGGTAGTGTTCCCACGTTGGCATTGCCCACACACACTTGCGGGAGTCAACGGCACGCAATCTTCCTGCTCCGTTTGCTTTTTGGCTCCCGGACGGAAATTCACCAAGTGTCCCTGAACGACATTTTCATGCGACTTGCAACTCAACATAACTCGGAAACCGGACGTCGGACCGACGAACCGTCGACTCCGTTGGTCTCCTGGCGTGCGATTACCTCTAGGGGGCCCTCTCCCTCATCTCCCCATTGCCCAGTGGCTTCATTGTGCATTCATTTCGTAAACTAGGGTTTTGCTCAGTGTAATTGCATGCAATCTCGCATTGGTGGGTCAACTCTGCAAAAACCTCCCCCGAGCCAGTGTTGGTAGTGTTCCCACGTCGGCATTGCCCACACACACTTGCGGGAGTCAACGGCAGGCAATCTTCCTGCTCCGTTTGCTTTTTGGCTCCCAGACGGAAATTCACCAAGTGTCCCTGAACGACATTTTCATGCGACTTGCAACTCGACATAACTCGGAAACCGGACGTCGGACCGATGAACCGTCGACTCCGTTGGTCTCCTGGCGTGCGATTACCTCTAGGGGGCCCTCTCCCTCGTCTCCCCATTGCCCAGTGGCTTCATTGTGCATTCATTTCGTAAACTAGGGTTTTGCTCAGTGTAATTGCATGCAATATCGCATTGGTGGGTCAACTCTGCAAAAACCTCCCCCGAGCCAGTGTTGGTAGTGTTCCCAAGTCGGCATTGCCCACACACACTTGCGGGAGTCAACGGCACGCAATCTTCCTGCTCCGTTTGCTTTTTGGCTCCCGGACGGAAATTCACCAAGTGTCCCTGAACGACATTTTCATGCGACTTGCAACTCGACATAACTCGGAAACCGGACGTCGGACCGACGAACCGTCGACTCCGTTGGTCTCCTGGCGTGCGATTACCTCTAGGGGGCCCTCTCCCTCGTCTCCCCATTGCCCAGTGGCTTCATTGTGCATTCATTTCGTAAACTAGGGTTTTGCTCAGTGTAATTGCATGCAATCTCGCATTGGTGGGTCAGCTCTGCAAAAACCTCCCCCGAGCCAGTGTTGGCAGTGTTCCCACGTCGGCATTGCCCACACACACTTGCGGGAGTCAATGGCACGCAATCTTCCTGCTCCGTTTGATTTTTGGCTCCCGGACGGAAATTCACCAAGTGTCCCTGAACGACATTTTCATGCGACTTGCAACTCGACATAACTCGGAAACCGGACGTCGGACCGACGAACCGTCGACTCCGTTGGTCTCCTGGCGTGCGATTACCTCTAGGGGGCCCTCTCCCTCGTCTCCCCATGGCCCAGTGGCTTCATTGTGCATTCATTTTGTAAACTAGGGTTTTGCTCAATGTAATTGCATGCAATCTTGCATTGGTGGGTTAAACTTGCTCACCTTGCAAACATCATCCATCAAACAGAAATGTGATGGAGTTGAAATCAATGGATTGCTTGTCACAATAGGCATTCATAAGTTTGCGTAATTGCATACTCCTCTTAATCCCTAAAAAATACTTCATTCCCATCCTGCAGATCCCAAACAATGTCAAAGGTAAGAAGGATTTCCATATAATCCAAATATATGTTTTTTTTCAAATATATTTTACATGGAAACATAGCAAAATGGAATCTAATATTTTGTTTGCATTGGGAAGAAAAGATTGGCAAGGCCAACATTGGCTTCCTTTTGGATAAATATCTCCATTTATAATTCCATAGATTTATACAGTTGTCTTAATCCTAACTGTATACATTGCATGAGAATAAACACCATCAATCTCATTTTTGATACTTGGTTGTCATGTTAATGCAAATGTAAATGTAAAGGTTTCCTTTACAGGACTTTTGAAACTGAGTGTGGGAAAGGGGATCATGATCGAGATGTTGTGTGCATAAAAATTACATTCTGCAGGTAAAAATGGAAGTTTACGAGAAATTCTCTCATTAGTTACACAAAATCTATTGTTGAATGGTGTTCTTCAATAATTGTAGATGGAACAAGAAGACGAGAAGAGGACTCAATAAGGAAAGGACATGTGCAAAGATATTTTTGGGAGGTGGTTGATGTAGATCAATCACATAGAATAATGCATGGAATTTGTGGATTTCATTTAGTTTGAAACTCAAACAATGTTATAGTAGAAATATGGACAAGAAAATTCTATCACTCCCCATTATTCTAGGTATAAATATTGAATTATCCTAGTTGGATGAGGACTAATCAACCATTTCACCACATTATGATCATGTCTCAAATCTTGTACAACCAAGTTTAGGGAATATGAGATTAAATCTTATCAACTAGCATGAATACATTACATTTTGTCTATTTAGTGGACTCACACGTTGGAACTGATGTTTTTTAAAATGAACATATATGCAATGGTTTCCCTGAAAGATAATGAATGGGGCACTCACTATTTGTTGGCATGTTCCTTAAAGGCGAACCAAACCCTCATGTCTCACTAATAGATGACAATGGTGATCAACTTGTAATCAGTTTGATGGTTATTAAAGGATAATATCTAACACTGGATGACCAAACATGGAAGAAGGTTGGTTATGTATTTCAAGATTAGACTAGGTGAATCTATATACCACTTTACAAACTTAGTTTTCGATACAAACCTCAAACTACAAACAATGCCAAGGAAGCACCCATCAAAGGTATGATACTTCAAGCCTCATTGTGAACATGAAAAGTTAATGGAGATCATTAGTAATAGACATGATCCAAATGGTCTACTTAAATGACCATAGGTAAGTAGATAAGTAAGATTGCCTAACATGGTCACTCTTGTGTTATATTCCAAGGTATATGGGTTGTTTGTTATTTTTGTTAATTTTTCAATTCATTTATGTAGATTACTCATATTAAATTGTTCATAATGAATTAGTCTAATAATGGTGTCCTTGTATGTGTCTAGATTATCCAAAGAATCATAAGCACATGAAATCCCATCAATAAGAACAATGGTCTTTTTCAACACCACCAAAGAAAAAATCAGAAAAATGAAATGACCTACTTCAAAAATTATTTTATTACTTATTGTGCATGGTCCATCAAACAAAAGGTAAACAAACACAATTATATGGCCTACAATGTAGGTCTTTTGATGCTCTATTTCACAAGGTTTTAACAAACACACTTGTTGTGATCATCATTAAAGTCTACAATTTCTTTCAATGAATGTGCCAAATTGACCTAACAACATAGGAAATTGAAAACCACATCCATTGAAAGGAATAATTCAGTTTTTTTTGTCATGAATTAATTTACTATCATGGATTTATGGCTCCCGGCAGTGTTCCAACGTCGGCATTGCCCACACACACTTGCAGGAGCCAACGGCACGCAATCTTCCTGCTTCGTTTGCTTTTTGGCTCCCGGACGGAAATTCACCAAGTGTCCCTGAACGGCATTTTCATGCGACTTGCAACTCGACATAACTCGGAAACCGGACGTCGGACCGACGAACCGTCGACTCCGTTGGTCTCCTAGCGTGCGATTACCTCTAGGGGGGCCTCTCCCTCGTCTCCCCATGGCCCAGTGGCTTCATTGTGCATTCATTTCGTAAACTAGGGTTTTGCTCAGTGTGGGAGTGTGCAATTTTTGCACACAGGGGTCAACTTTGGAAAATCATCCACCGGGCAAGTATGGCTAGTGTTCCTAGCCTGAACCTGTCTAGACACACCTGCAGGACTCCCCGGAACCCGGTTTTGTTGCATGGTTGGAGTTCTATGCCCCCGGTAGGTATCCAGCAGGTGTCCCTGAAGGCCTTCTGGTAGTGAGACGGGACGAGCCATAGAATGAAGACCGTGGCTCGGATCGACAAACCGTCGACTCCGTTGGATTCAGCACACCGGGATAGTGCTAGGGGTGCCCCTCCCCTCCTACCCGGTGGCCCATGTGTCACCTTGCAGGTCCATCTTGGAAACTAGGGTTTTGCTCAGTGTGGGAGTGTGCAATTTTTGCACACTGGGGTCAACTTTGGAAAATCATCCACCGGGCGGGTATGGCTAGTGTTCCTAACCCGAACCTGCCTAGACACTTTGGAAACTAGGGTTTTGCAGGTCCATGATGATGATGATGGCTTGGTCTAAGGTGGTGCTCTCAACTAGCTAATTCATTATGAAATATTTAACAAGACATGAATTAAATTTAATATAAGTGTATTGTTTAATATAGTGAGCATGAATTGAATTAATTTTGTTGGGTGAAGCCAATAACCAACATGATGAACATAATATAATTTTAGGGTTTACTGATCATATGTAAAAAATGGCATATTCATAAACTTGACATACAAGAGAACTTTTGGCATATTTATAAACAACGTAAACGTAAATTTGGCATATCAAGAACGCAAAATTGACATATTCATATGAAACATACATGTGAAAATTGAGCATATATCAATATTCAATTACAAATAGTATAAATAGTATAGTATTAAAAGTATGTAACGTACCTCATCATGCTAGATCCCACCTATTATCATACAACCAAGCCCTCCGGATCATCTCTTATACTGATGGTCTCCATTAGTCTCTCGTGCTCTGTATCCGGTAAGAAGTAGCGTACCTTCGATGTATTTCGACTAGGCATTGTTCGTACCTGAAGGTTTGTGCCAATGATTAAGTTGGTAAAGTGATACACACTTGCACCTGGTTTGTAATCCCTGTAAACATATCCACCCTTCTTTCTTCCATTGCTGTCCCGTGTCAAGTATTCACCTTTAACAACCATAGACCCAGTTGGAAAGTGGTTGTTTTCATTGTCATTCATGGACACAATGAGGGTTTGCTTTCCATCTATACAGCGTGCCAACCAGTATTCATCACCCCATTCAGTATCTTTTGAGGCAACCACTGCGTATATGTGCCCTGCATTATATGATTGTAGGTATATGATCAAAATATTTTTCGTGCGATACAAGGCCATTAATGTGCATTTGAAGACTACGTAAACAAACAAAAAATGTTAAGGAAATGCATCATACCGGGTTGTACAAGGTTTGAGACATGATCAAAATCTGCAGAAATAGATGATTGGTCTTCTTCCAACGGAGTTAACTCAACAATTGCACGCTGATCAAGTGGAAGTGATATGCGATCCCATCCATCAACCCAATCCAATGATTCACACCCATCCCAGTCACCATCACAACAAGGCGGGCAAAAACAAGCAAGTTTTCTGGTCCAAATTTCAAATACTGGGTTATCAGAGCTTCGAACCGAATGAAAGCCACGAGTCCCAGGCACAGTCTTGCATTCCCATGCATGTGAACGATCTATGTCTACCACCTCCCAAAAAAATCTCTCCACATGTCTCTTTCTTGTGGATTCTACTCGCATAGTTGATTCCTCTCCCATTACTGACGTGCACCACCTGACTATAGATTGAGCATTTAGAATAGTAGATTCTGTAGATACTTTCAATTCCTCTCTTCGTAGGGCTGTTTTGACACATGCTCCGGCTCCATCATGCTCTCCTTTACCATGCCCAGTCTCAAAATAGTTCCACATATGTGGCACTTTGTAGTTTTTATGCAATGAACACAACCACTGAAATATGCGTGCATTTTTTAACTGACCAGCACACCCATCAGACCAAATCCAGTGTCGGTCCATCTGTATGTTCCTTCCCTTCAAGTGATCATAGAACATGATGAAGCAATGACGTACATAGTGGAAGTCGTGGCACCTATCATCACTTATGTAGAAGTGATATTCCTTCAGAATTTCTCTTTGCTCTTCAGTGCTATTTGGGCCATGCCTATATGTGATATGGACCATCAAGGAAACCTGCTCAGAGTGATAATACTGACTTTGGATCTCATTTTGAGGTTGCAGAGTGTAGTTCTCGGCAAAATCAACAACTGAAAGTATAGTACCAAGGGGAAATGTATCTCTGCATATTCTAAACTTCTCATCCTGCCATCGTGCCACGTGGACATGCTGAACATATTGATGTGTCTTTTCAATAAATTCCTTGATGAAGTCACTAACTTGTACCTGGTGACACAAAATGATCTCAATGTCAGTTTTTTGTTGTAAGTAAGGATTGAAATGTAACCGTTACAACATAATTTTATAGATATAAATGCATACCTGAGATGTCACCAATTGTATTTTTTTTCTTTCTTTCCCTGGGACTATTTCATAGTTGATATATTTGAAACTTTTCATGTCTGTAACCATTTTCCCAAATTCACTGTCTCCATTATCGTGCATACATTGGCTCAATAATGCCATTCCAGCACAGTTGGAGCATGTTCCATCCAAACAAGATTTTGCATAGTATGTTTGCCCCTCGGGCCTATTGCACATGATGCTATGAATGAATTCTCTTGATGAAGTCGGTGGTATTGTCATGGAGCAATCCTGCACAATGTTAGTATGCAACACACGACGAATGTACAAAAATGTTTCATAGTAATATTCATATTCTACATGGTATCTACAACAACAAGTGTTACGAAGAGTATTTATTCTAACATACCATGGCTTACATTTCTCAAAAGATCTTTGCCCCAAGTTCAATTGTCTATGCTCAATCTTAAATTTCTCGTAAAGCTCTGTCTGTGTTATATCAGGAAGATGCTTAGTATGTGGTTCACGATCCTTTGAACCCCTTCTTAGTTTTAGTACATCCTTTCGGTTTGAAGAAGGCCTTGTGTGATCATGCCAAAAACTGTGCACTAGTCCCTTTACTGCATCAACTAGCTTCATGTCACGACGTGGCAACTGACCAACAAAGGCCCAAAAATCTGTCTGATCGGTTGTGTCAAGATGTTCTCTTCTAATAGAATACCTACGGAGGGTTTTTACATTCAAATTAACTAGTTCGGATGTAGGCCTGAGAATACGAAGGGCCCTGGTGTTCTTATCTGCAATTGATTGTGACAACACACGACGAGCAGCATTGCGGTCCTTTGAACGTGTGTTCTTACCAATTTTACCAAATGCATCTACTAGGCTTTTAACTATATGAGAACTTGGTTCAGAATTCTTTATCATCTTTATCCCTAACTTTTTCCTAACAACATTCATGCTCCTAGATTTTAACAATGATAAAAATAATCTACATTTATCTCCATCACATTTAGAAACAAAATATTTATCAAGTATCTGTTGAGTTTGATAAGCAATACTACGTTTAGATAGCGTACCTTCAATGGAATTCATAAGTCTTTCATCAACTTGTATACGCTTCGGAGTTCTTCGACGTGTGCTTGCTAATGGAGGTAAGGGGGTTGGAATTGTACCATGTAGCGCATCACCAAGACGCTCTGGCGTTTCAGTAGTAGCTTGGTGTCCTTCATTCTCTTCCTGGTAGTTGGATGGTGGAAGTCCAACATCCTCATCCATGGTCTGTGGAAGTCCAACATCCCCTTGTGGAAGTCCAACATCCTCATCGATGGTGTGGATAACATTCTCTTCTTCAACAGTAGGCAAAATGTCCAACGCCTCTCTGACTTCATCGCTTGTATAACCACATCCGGATAGCAAATTGGGTGTTTCTTCGTGAGCTTCATCTTGAGATGGTAACTTATCACTTTGACTTGAAGTGGGAATTGAAACATCCCCTAATGAGCACCTACGTTTTGCTTCTTGATTACTTCCATGGGGTGCTTGTTCAACAACTATTGTGGAAATTGAAGGTCCCTCTTGTCGTGGATTAATAGGATGAACCATGGTATCCTCTACAATTGGATTTGGATTAGTTTCCAAAGAAAGCCTCCGATTCATCATGTATATTCTTTTCTTTTCTTTCTCTTCTTCAATGACTTCTTGAGATCTCTTCTTCCTTGTTGATTTGTTTACTCGGTTACGTGCATTCCCCATCACCACAATGATCAATTCAATATAGTTTGTTTTTGTTGCTCCTCAATTACAAGCTCTTCAATAATAAGCAAATGGAAGTTCTTCCTTGTTGGTCTTGAAGCTTGATATCTTATCTTGTGTGCTCCTCAAATATAAGCAAAATGAATCTTTCAAAGGCCTTATCTTTGGTGTTCTTCAATTGGAGATTCTGCAAGCTTGCTAATTATTTTCTTCAAATATGGCCATATAATCCAACACCACAGTGAGCAACCATGAAAGATGTCCTCAATGCTGCACCTGCATAAAAAAAAATGATGGAGTTGGTGTAGAATGTGAAAATTTTCAGACGCGGGCTCGTGCTGTTCGAAAAATCGCGGGATTATTGCTTTCGTTCGGACAGAGTGAAGTTGCTCTCGGACAGCAACAGGCCATTATTTCTGGAGTTAAAAAATGCGTACGCGTTATATAAATACAAAACGCGTGTGCGCGATATGTAGTGAAAAAATGCGAACGCGATATAGTCAAGCACAATTAATAGGTTAGGTGCACGGCTAGGGCAACGAACAAAATCAAAGAAAATTAATAATTTATATGATTGCATACAAAACAAATGTTTTGTATGGTTTAATACCTCCTAGCTGTCTCCCAATAATCCCTAGATACCCCCTATCTCTTTCTAAATATCTGTCCCTCATTCTCCCTACATGTTTCTTTCATGTTTCTTTCTCTCCCTTCAGCCATGTCTCTACCACCCCACTCTCCATCTCTCCACCTTCTCTTTATCTTCGTCATTATCCCTCCCTATAGCACTCTCTCCCTTCTTCTCCCTTAATCACTAACCCTCTACGCCTTTATCCCTCCCCCCTGCCCTCTCTGTCTTACCTTGTTCCTAGAGCCCCTCCCCCATAAAGGCCTTTAGACCCTCTTCTAAACATTAATCCCTAAGTGCATAAGTGCACAAGATGATGAGGAGGAGGAGGGTGATGACAATGAAGATGATCATGATGTAGATGAAGATGATAAATATGATGAGGAGGAGGAGGGTGATGACAATGAAGATGATCATGATGCAGATGAAGATGATAATGATGATAATGTTGATGAAGATGATGGTAATGATGATGAAGATGTTGATGATGATGGTGATGAAGATGTTGATGATGATGGTGATGATGATGATGATGAAGATGATGGTGACATGATGGAGATGTTGATCTGATGAGGAAGATGATGATGATGATGGTGATGATGGTGATGATGATGAAGATGTTGATGAGGACGATGATGGAGATGAAGATGATGATGATGAAGAAGATGATGATGATGGAGATGTTGTGTTGATGGGGAACCTAGAGATGACAATGATGATGAAGATGGTGATGGTGATGGTGATGACGATGAAGATTTTGATGATGATGCTGATGGCGATGATGATGAAGATGTTGACGATGATGGTGATGGTGATGTTTAGATGATGATCATGATGATGTTCAGAAGATCATGATGGTGATGATGGTGATGATGATGGAGAAAATGACAATGATGGATATGTTGATGAGGAACCTGCAGATGCCAATGATGATGATGATGGAGATGTTGATGAGAAACCTACAGATGCCAATGATGATGGTGATGACGATGAAGATGTTGATGATGATGGTGCTGGTAATGATGATGATGATGATGATGATGAAGATGATGGTGACATGATGGAGATGTTGATCTGATGAGGAAGATGATGATGATGATGATGGTGATGATGATGAAGATGTTGATGACGATGATGACGGTGATGAAGATGATGATGATGAAGAAGATGATGATGATGGAGATGTGTTGATGGGGAACCTAGAGATGACAATGATGATGAAGATGGTGACGGTGATGACGATGAAGATTTTGATGATGATGCTGATGGCGATGATGATGAAGATGTTGACGATGATGGTGATAGTGATGTTTAGATGATGATCATGATGATGTTCAGAAGATCATGATGGTGATGATGATGGAGAAAATGACGATGATGGATATGTTGATGAGGAACCTGTAGATGCCAATGATGACGATGATGGAGATGTTGATGAGGAACCTACAGATGCCAATGATGATGGTGATGACGATGAAGATGTTGATGATGATGGTGTTGGTAATGATGATGATGATGATGATGATGATGATGAAGATGAAGATGATGGTGACATGATGGAGATGTTGATCTGATGAGGAAGATGATGATGATGATGATGGTGATGATGATGAAGATGTTGATGACGATGATGATGGTGATGAAGATGATGATGATGAAGAAGATGACGATGATGATGGTGATGAAGATGATGATGATGAAGAAGATGACGATGATGGAGATGTGTTGATGGGGAACCTAGAGATGACAATGATGATGAAGATGGTGATGGTGATGACGATGAAGATTTTGATGATGATGCTGATGCTGATGATGATGATGATGATGATGATGATGATGATGAAGATGTTGACGATGATGGTGATGGTGATGTTCAGATGGTGATGATGATGATGATGATGATGATGATGGAGATGTTGATGAGGAAGGGGGAGATGACAATGATGATGAAGATGTTTATGGTCATGAAGATGACGATGATGGTGATGGTGATGATGATGGTGATGATGGAGATGATGGAGATGATGGAGATGGCGATTAAGATGATGATGATGATGATGATGGTGAAGATGATGAAGAAGATGATGATGATGGAGATGTTGACCTGATGACGATGAAGATGATGATTATGGTGATGATGATGAAGATGTTGATGCTGATGATGATGGTGATGAAGATGATGATGATGGAGAAGATGATAATGATGGAGATGTTGATGAGGAACCTACAAATGCCAATGATGATGATGATGATGGTGATGACAATGAAGATGTTGATGATGATGGTGATGGTAATGATGATGAAGATGATGATGATGATGGTGATGGTGATGGTGATGTTTAGATGATGATGAAGAAGATGATGGTGACATGATGGATATGTTGATCTGATTCAAGGAAGATGATGATGATGATGATGATGGTGATGATGATGAAGATGTTGATGATGATGATGATGGTGATGAAGATGATGATGATGAAGAAGATGATGATGATGGAGATGTTGATGTTGATGGGGAACCTAGAGATGACAATGATGATGAATATGGTGATGGTGATGGTGATGGTGATGACGATGAAGATTTTGATGATGATGGTGATGGTGATGATGATGAAGATGTTGATGATGATGGTGATGGTGATGTTTAGATGATGATCATGATGATGATAATGATGATGGAGATGTTGATTTGATGAGGAATATGATGATGATGATGATGATGGTGATGATGATGAAGATGTTGATGATGACGATGATGGTCATGAAGATGATGATGATGAAGAATATGATGCTGATGGAGAATATGATGCCCACAACTCCCTCTAGTCTCTCTCTCCCCAACCATCAATCTCTCTCTCTCTCTCTCAAACACACACACATACACACACATTATGTCACTTTCCATTCTCAAACCCATCCCCCCTCCATCCATATCTATCTCCAACTTTCTCCCTCCATCCCTCACCCTACCTTCTCTCCCTCCCTCTCTCATCGCCTGTCTCTCACCTTCTATCCCTCCCTCATCTTTCCCTCAACCTATCCCAATCTCTCCATCACTCCCTCTCTCTCCATCGCCACCACTCTCTGCATGTCTCCCACCAACACTTTCTGTCCCTCCCTTCCTATCTCTTATTTCGTTCTATCCCCATCTATCTCTCACTCCCTCCAAATCCATTCCTCCCCATTGTCCCTCTCCCTCCCTCGCTCTGTGTCTCTCCCCCCCTTGTATTCTTTATTTCTCTCTCACATCCCCCTTGCCTCCATCCATTCCCCCTTGTCACTCAAGTCTCACTTTCAACTTCTAACCCTATACCTCTTCAGAACCTATTCTACTCCTAATAGTGCTCTCAAGCTCCACTTCCCTTCACCCCCTGTAGCCCATCATGTTCTCATTCCCTTCATCTCTCCCCACTCAAGCTTCCAACATCCTTCTAAGCCCTTGACCCTTTCCCACCCCTATTAAATATTAACCATAGATTTCCTTGACCCTTCCCCACCCCTTCTCAAATATTAAACAAAAATTACCTTGACTTCCACACCCCCTCTTTCTCAAGTATTAAACATGTATTTTATGATTTGAATAACGCGAGCGCGTTTTGTAACTATATAACGCGTACGTGTTATGTAGTTACATAACGCGTACGCGTTAAGTATTGATATAACGCGCACGCGTTATTTAGTTATATAACGCGTACGCGTTATTTAAATCTAAAAGCGCGGCAATATTTTTGAATTTAAACAGGCCGAGTCACATGCTCACATGTCAACAATAATCCTATGTGTATGCTTTGGTGTTTGCTTCTGTAATTCCAAACCTGTGCTATGTTAATGAAAAACCAAAGCTAATTGGGTATTTCTTCCAGTTTCTGGAGAAGCCTGTGCTTAGCCACTCGTTACAATATGCTACACACAGTCATTTTTGACGAAATCTTAGACACAAATAGCATTTTTTCTGCAGATTCCAAATATGTAACTTTTATTTTGAAATATTAATTTTTCCTATTTTCTTTCAATTTCTTTTCTGTCCTACCTCCTTAGCTCGTGAAACACATTGTTAGTGTTTCTTCCATAACTTTTTCAATTCTCAATCATTTCAAAAAAAAATTGTATGGTGCACAAGAGGACACTAACCTCCACGTTCTATGAAAAACCCATTTCAAGATTTTTGCATTAAGACCTTCAAAGGCTCTACCCACAAAAGAGGTACTATTTTTGAGGTTTGATCACTTAGACAATTATAAAAAAATTATAAAATTACTAATTTAATTTTCGAAAAATAATGAAGCACAAGTGCTATGTGTTCTCTACATGCATGCCAATTTTTGTAGCTTGATTCCATCATTTAAGCCCTCAAAGGCTCTACCCACAAAAACATATACCTTATCATTTGCCCGAAAAATAAAAAGTGTCTGTTAGGAAAAATGAAACTTGACATAGCTATGCAAATTTTCAATACATAAAAGTTATATATTCAGAAACGTGATTCAATTTCCTACATTTCATCTTTTTTACTCAATGCAAGATATTTTCCGTAAGTAAATCAAAAAATCCAAGTAAGTTGAGGGATGCCTGCTTTTTCAGTTTTCTATTGCATCTAACGTGCCAAAAGTGACCCTCATTAGCTTGCACTGACCCTTATGTTTGATATTGCCTATAATATTTAATGAATGTATAAGTTATTTGGGTAACCATATAAATTTATTTTCCACTGTTAAATTGTATGAGAAATGAAAATTGAGATTGGGTTCCATAGTTGAATTCATATATGAAATTGGAGTACCCTGTGGTCTCAATAATTGAAAGAGGTGATCAGGTATGTTACAGTAGTATTGTACAATAGAAATGGGTGTACTCTTTACATAGGAAAACCTAAATATTTTGACATTTGGTTCCTATGATGTTGTCATTGAAATGGATTGGTTAGAACCACATCAAGTTAAATTTGATTTCTACAATAAGAATTTTGAATGCATTAATGAAGAAAGAAACCCAAGAATAGTAAAGGGAATTCCTAAGATGATTTCTATTAGGTAGATTTCAGCCTTGTAGTTGAAGAAATGTTTTAGTGAAGGTTCTCAATTTTATGCAGCCCATGTATTAGATAGAGTAGAGAATGAAGTTTCCATGTTGGAGGACTATCAAGTCATGCAAAAATTCAATGATGTGATCCCTGATGAAGTTTTGGGACTTCCTCAAAATATGGATATTGATTTCATAATTGATATTGTGCCATAAGCTGCACCAATGTCAAAGACACCTAATGGAATGGGTATCCCATGATTTCTAGAGCTAAAAGTGCAATTACAATAATTGTTGGAAAATAAATATTTGGTCAAGTGTGTCTCCATGGGAGCACTAGTTCTATTTGCAAAAAATAAGGATTGAACTCTCAGGTTGTGCATTGATTACAAGAAATTGAATAAGGTTACATTGAAAAACAAGTACCCTTTACCTCAAATTGATGACCCGTTTGACCAAATGATAAGGGAAATGATAATTTCAAATATTGATTTGAGGTCTGGTTACCAACTTACCATCATGTCAAAATAAATGAACAAGACACCCATAGAAATTCCTTTAGAACAAGGTATGGATAATATGAATTTTTGGTGGTTCCATTTGGTCTCACTAATGCACTAGCTACATTCATGTGTCTCATGACTAGTGCTTTTAGCAAATACCTAGACAAGTTTGTTCTAGTTTTTATGGATGCTATTCTTATTTACTCTAAGAATGAAAAGGAGCATGAAAAATATTTGATAAGTGTCTTTCAAGTTCTAAGAGTAGATAAATTGTATGCAAAGATAAGTAAATATGTTTTTTACTAAAGGAAATTTCATTATTTGGGTCACATTATTTCAAAGGAAGGGATATATGTGGATCCCAAAAATATTGAGGCCATTATGGCTTTACCAACTCAAAATAATGTGATAGATGTGAGATCTTGTATGTGTCTTTATGGTTATTGTAGGAGGTTCATTAAAGGATAATCCAAGGTTTCACACCTCATTTACTTCTTTTCCAAAGAAGGGATACAATTTGAGTGGACACAAGAATGCGAGGAAAGATTCCAAATATTGAAGAAGCCTCTTACTAGTTCTCCAATTCTAAAAATTGAAAATCCTAAAAATGATTATGTGGTGTGCATTAATAAATGCAAACAACAAATTGGAGGAGTTCTTATGCAAGAAAATCACGGGTTATGTTATGAGCCAAGAAATCTAAAGGAACATGAAATAAATTATGTCACCCATGATTTTTATCTTTCTTCCATAGTGCATGCTTTGAAAATGTGAAGGTAGTATTTGATGGGAAGGAAATTAGATCTTAGAATTGACTATTGTGGTATGAAATATTTGTTTGAGCACCTAACATTATATACAAGAAAGATATAGAAAACAAAGTGGCCGATGCACTCAGTAGAAAAGTGCATGCAATGCATGTGGTATCTATTAGTAATTTCCAAATAGACTTGAGATAGAGGATTGTTGATTCCATTGCTAAAGATGAACAATATGTACAAGTAAGGATAAATTACAACAACAGAATTTGTAAAAGATTTATGAAGGTTACCATTTGGAGGATGATGGCATTATTACCAATATGCATATATTGTATATTCCTAATTAAGTAGGTTTGAGAAGAATTATAATGGATGAAATCCAAAAAATGCCATATTCTAGCCATCTAGAATACAAGGAAACAATTGATATAGCAATGAAACAATTTTTTTCCCAGGATAAATATGTTGTTGCGTATATTTCCATGTCTATGAAATGCCAACAAGTAAAGGTTGACAATAACCACCTAGAAGGTTGATTATAGCCCTTTTCCAATTCTAAAACGGAAATGGGAAGTGGTAATTATGGATTTTATCATCGATTTTCCAACTACTTCATGAAAGCATAATTCTATTATGGTTGTCGTAGTAAATTGTCTAAGGTAACACATTTTATTCTACTTAAATATACTCACAAGGATTATGAGATAGAAAGAATATTCATGAAATAAATATTCAAATTGCATGGGTTACCCTAGGAAATTGTATTCAATTGAGATACAAAGCTTACATCTAACTTTTTGAAAATACGTTTTTCATATTTAGGTACACAATTAAATTTTAAAACTAGAGACCATCCACAAACAAATGGGAAAATAGAAAGACTCAATTAAGTACATGCTTCACATGTATGTGATGGATAAACCATCCAAGTGGGAGGACTATCTACACATGCTAGAGTTTACATATAACAATGGACATCAAGCATCATTTAGAATGAGTCTATTTGAAGATTTATACGGAAAAATATGTAGGACACCAATGAGTTGGCATAATATAGTGAACATAAGTGTGCTTGGGATAGAAATGGTTATGGAAATGTAACAAGAGGTTACAAAGGTTAGGCATAATTTAAAGGCAGACCCAGATAGACAAAAAAATATGAAGTTACTTGGATATAGCACATAGGGAATGCAATTTTTTGGATCATGTTCACGTTCGAGTGAGGCCACTGAAAATTTCGTTGAAGCTTGGAATTTCTGACAAGTTTCAACAAGATTTTGTTAGCCATTCTAAGTGCTTGAGAGGCTAGGGCTAGTTTCATATAGAATTGTATTGCTTGTTAACGCTAGAGATCATAATATTTTTCACATTTCGTTTCCTAAGAAATATGTACATGATCCTAACCATGTGATTGATTGGGATGTGATCTAGGTGGAAACTAATGGAGAGTTCCAAACAAAGCCAATATGCATCATTGATAGGAAAGTAACATTACTCATGAACCAAGCTATCATATAGGTAAAGGTGCAATGGAAGCACCTTGGTCCTGATGAGGATAGATGGGAGATGAAGGATTCCATGAGAGAGACATATCCATTTCTATTCTAAATATAAGAAAACACTAAGGATAGTGTTATTCCAAGGGGGGGCTATAATATGCCTAGTTTTGACCATTTTAACATATTAAATCAAATTATGTAAATGTTGTAAATATGCCAATAAAGATTCCTAGTATGGAGCCCAAGGTCAAGGTCCAGCTGGTCAGTGGTGAATGGCTAGGCCTATATAATGTAAATATTTCTATATGGGCCATGTGTTTGTCTTGTTATGATGAATCAAAGGATATCTAAATATTATAATGGAAAATAATAAAATTGTACAAGATGTCTATGTAAATAGAACTAGAGGGGATATGATTCCACTAAATGGGAAGAGGAAAGGGAGCCTATGGGATACCGAATCATATTTTGCAAAGTGTCATCCCTAGAATTTATTCATTTCTACCATGTATCTTAAATGAACCATTTATATTATTTTTACTTATTTAATCTAATCATAGAATGCATGTGTGAGGTTAGTGAGAAAGTCTTCTAGTGTAGTTATGGAATCATGGGATGAATATACTTGGATGACAATTGTAAGATTCATTCCTTCTATGGTAAGGATCAATATCAGCTAGATTTTCACTAATCCTCTCATCTCGATTGGAGTCTATTACTCATTTTTCATGAAGAATTCATACATTGCATACCCTTCATGTTGTTTTCTCCAAGAATTAGCACAATTGTGAAGAGGAAATTATACACATTGTTGGAAAGAGGATGGTTGTAGGTGAGCATAGAGTTTGGGAAAGATACGAAACTTTACCCACTACTTAATTTCTAATCCAAGATGCTTGAAAACCCATGAATTAATCTTACCTGAGGTTCTCTAAAAGAATACAATAAGTTATACTCTTTCTACACACATTGAAGAGCACTATACGGGTTGGGTACTCTAAGGGATTATTGAGAAGAGAAAAAATAGGCCTTCCTTGTGTTGTGTTGGGTAGTGTAAAAGAGTTACATGGTTGGGATGCCTAAATGAGATGCTTGTAGTGCTCAATCGTGAATAGATTGGCTTAGCATGAGAGAAAATTGGTTGGGAAGAGAGAGAGAGAGAGAGAGAGAGAGAGAGAGAGAATATTGTAGGTGTTTCCCTTTCCCTAGTGACCTCATATCCCAACTTGGGGGTGGTATATATAACGTACACCTAGGGTTGAGTGGATAATTTCTCTTACACAACCAATTGATTGCATCTTCTTCTATTAAAATATAAGTGTTAATTGTTGTCTATGGATCTGCAATGTAGATAATATTTACTTCCTATTATGAATGTGTTTGTTTATGCATGAAGTGTGGGTGAATATAATTTTAGTTCCATTATGTTTTATATTCATGCACCTACACAAACATTTCATAGTTTAGGTTTCCCATAGGAAGCTTAAATTAGTTTTGAATTTGAATAATGGCCCAAGGGGTGAAATTTTGAAACATGTAATTAGTAACTACCCCTTCCAATAGTTAGGATGATGAACGGGGACACTACCATTAAATGATTAACAAATATCTATAAGAGAAAATAGTATATTTGTTATTGTTATACTCTATTGTAATAATACATTTCAAATCTATTATATACCTTGAAAAGTGTGCCCTAAATGTTGTAGCATTTTGGTATTAAGATACACATATGGTATTTATTCTATTGGAATAAGGGATGAAATGAGGTTGAAGGGAAGTGAAATATTACTTTTTTTTATGTAATATTTTAGATCATCCATAAGACTAAAATTCACAAAGTCCTTAAGAAGTAAAACTTTACAATTACATTAATTTCTTGATTTTTCAAATTTCTATTATATTAATTTCTTGATTCTTCAAATTTCTATAATATAATTTAGAAAGGTAACTTATGTTTTTTTATTAAAACCTAGAGCCATCATATAAATTGAAAGACATACCCACATATTAATATACTACATGATTACCATAACCACTTATTAATTAATAGTCTAGTGTCGAAACTATATTAAGCTAAAATCACACATTGAATGAATGAAAATAGATTAAAATTATTAAAATATATAAATTCATATTAATTAACAATATTATACATAACATTATATATTTTTTTGTGAGAAAGATTATATATATATACTTAATTTTATGTATAATATTATTAATCAATGTCAATTTATTTATTTTAATAATTTTAATCTCTTTCCACTCATTTATATGTGGCACTTAATTGATTTGATGTGTCGTGTTGTTTAATGCAAATTTATTTCACATATGTATGTTGTTTTTATTTATTGTTTAAATATATAATTATTTTATATATTAATTGCATTGACATCTAGATCAACCATAAATATAAATGGAATATGATAAGTTTAATAAACCAGTAATAAATAAAAAACTATTGAATAAAAAATAAATATAATAATTTTATATTTCATAAATTATTAATAAATATAAAATAATATAAAATAATATATATATATATATATATATATATATATATATATATATATATATATATATATATATATACACACGGTGCTTTCGGTTAATAAGTTTCATGTTACGTCAATTTGAACTTGCTCGATCTGTACAAGTGCGACCTTAGAAGATTCATTACGCTAAAATGGACAATCAGAAACTAATTAAATTGATAAAAATGACTACAATAAATATAGTACAAGCTAACTAATATACTGAACCACTTAATGAATAAGATAAGTACTAGTAAAATTTAATCACAATAAAAGGGATTGGAATAGGAATTTTAGTATCATTAGTCGCTTGCCAGAAAGTAGTATCTTCTATACATGTTTTAGTTGTTTTTGGCATTAATAAATTAAATAATTTGTACATGTGGCCTCTAAACCATGGTAGTTGGGCTATGCGTGTTGACTTTTTAAAATTCATTATAGTAAATCCAAAGTGTAGACCGTACATATCACAAAATTAATTTGGAAAGTGATAAATATAGATATGAGAAATACTAAATATGTAAATCATAACCAACAATTTAGAAATTTGAATAATCACATAACTCGTTTCATTGACCGTGAAAGAATAATTACAATGGATTATTGTTTTCTAATGAACCCACTTTTAATTTTTTATCAATTAAGGAAGGGGTTTATGCATGCAAAATGTTTAATAATATAAAAATTTAAATATTTAAGTAATGTGCCCCACATGTGTCCAAAGTAGATAGACACATGTCAATATACATAAATCACACTCCTTCAATTGGTGGCCACATACCAAACACACTCCTCTATGTGGTGAACACATGCTACTACAAGCCATGCACTCAAATCATTTTTTAAAATAAAATAACTCACTAATGAGTGATCACTACTAAACCAAACAAATATAATATATAAATAGAACTACTAAAAATTGAAAATGACAATAAATCACATTCCTCACATTGGTGGCCACACACCAAACACACTCCTCTATGTGGTGAACACATACTACCAAACAAATATAATATATAAATAAAACTACTAAAAATTGAAAATGACAATAAATCACATTCCTCACATTGGTGGCCACACACCAAACACACTCCTCTATGTGGTGAATACATGCTAATGCATGCCATGCACTCATCATTATTTAAAATAAAATAACTCACTAATGACTAATCACTACTAAACCAAACAAATATAGTATATAAATAGAACTACTAAAAATTGAAAATGACAAACTAATAGTTGATGGAGAATAGGCTCACAAAAAAAGTAATACTCCCTATTTATGAGGAATGTGCTCTCCTATTGGAGAAATCATGGATGATTGGATTATTTATGAGGAATGTGCTCTCCTCCATATTTATTGGAGAAATCATGGATGATTGGATTATTAGAGAGCTTAATGTAACTCTATCTTAAATAGTAAAAAAAAAATCTTATTTTTATGGATCAACTTTATTATAAAGTTGAGAAGACAAATTGTTTCATAATTAATTAAATCCGTTAAATTGGAATATTGATGTTAAGGATTGTATATTGTGACATTACATTTCTATTATTATATTAGTATTGTCTTTATTAATCAACTATGACTTTAATTGTAATTATACGATTGACTAGAATTGTAATTGTACCCTGTCTCTTATATATATACCAAGGAGACCTAGTTTTAGGATGATCTCATATTTTCTTGGTATATGATACATTGTATAAAGGGGTTAATCTCTCAAACTGTCTTTGTATTCATCTCCTTATATCAATCTCAAGGCACTGGGTTACTCTTTCTTTCTACTTTTATGCTATTTTGGGAATTTAGTGCATGACATTTGGTATGAGAGCCATTTTCACTATAAATGTTTTGGTGGGATGTTTAAGATAGAATTTTTTTGAGAATCCTCAAAGTATATAGTGAAATATTTGTAAAAATTTCTAGTCCTGATTCATTATAAGTTAGGAGTTATAGTCCGTGGAAGTTAGGGTTTGTGACTAGTCCAAAAACTAGTGTCAAACATGTGTTATAGGTAAAACTGTTATACAAAGCTTGGGAGATCCAAATTGAGTGTCACCTAATACATCATAAAGAATACATACTTTAGTGTTTGTGGTAAAGAGTTCATAAATAGAAAAGGAAAATCAAACATGTGTCAATCCATACAATTCACTCTCCCGAAAAGGACAAAAATAACAAGTAGTGGGAAAGTTGTCATAAATTTCTCTTGGCACATCAGAATTGGGTCAATCCTATGGAATTATAGATAAGACATACTAGTATACTATAAAAAAAAAATTTAGAATCGCAAGGGATGAAGTTTCAAAGATAACTTAGGAGCAAGGCCGACCAATAAGACAACCTACAAACCAAGGTTTTTAAAGGTATGCTAACTTGAAACTTGCATAATTTTTTATTGGGTGATTTAAAAGGTGCGATAATGAGGAAATATAGAATAACTTTGGTGAATATAAGTGGAGTCTAATGGAAAGAGGTGGAGAATTTTTTTTTTATCCCACTTAACCTCCCAAAATATCAACCATGAATCGTGAAGAAAATGAATAAATTTGTAATGAACTATGCAGTTTGGAGGCCAAGTTTAAGGAACTGAATGATAGGTCAGTGACACATGTTCAATTGGTAAACACAAGAAACAATATCTAACATGAGTTGGAAAAGATTGCTAAGGATATGACTGGTAAAGAGTGTTGGAATTAATGTTTCCATTGATGTCAAACAAGATATTAGTGGACTTAATGTTGTCATGGATGACAAATGAGAGATTGTTGGACTGAATGTTGAGGTGGTCTATCAGAATACTTGAAGCTAGTTTGAATAAGTATATATAACAATGTTGTACAATGTCAACACAGTAGTGCGCATGTCAAATTAGATGCAGATAGTCGGAGCAACAGGTACCAGTAGAAGTGCGCAGTGGTACATATGTCGAAGCAAATACATATAGTTAGAGTGAGCACGCAGTTGATATGTCGAAGCAAGTTGTGTGTCAAAATGTTCATGTCGAAGTACATAGATAATAGATAAGTCAAAGATAACAAGCAAGTAGGACGTCGGTCAGAGTGCGCAACACAATTGACAAGCTGACGAAGTATTGTAGAAGGATGGGGTATAAGCCCCACGTTGTGGTACAAAGCCTTATTTTTTGAATATTTGTTGTTGCCAATTGATTAAATTAAGGTAATAAAGAAAACATTTATGCCCTCATGTGGACATAAGAAGATCTATAAGTAGACAAGGACTAATGCACTTTGGGAATGAAGGCGCGTGAAAGGTGTGAGTGCGACTATGGATGGTCTGAAGTTTTAAATTTCGGTGTTTTTGGAAGGGAATCAATGTCTAGTTAATTTGAAGAAGAAACATAGTGTGAAGCAAATATAGAAAAAAGTCACATGTTGCAGTTGGAAGATCATAGGAGAAATTGAGGCAAGTTTATAATCAATTCGCACGTCACAGTTGTATAAGTTGAATTAATTTACCGTCTAGAATAAGTGAAAGACCACAACTAGATTTGAAGTAAGCACATAATCAAGTCACACATTGCAATTGGATAATTTGAAGGTAAAGAAAGAACCAGTTGATACATAGAAGATTGAGAAAGTCGAAGTAGATTCCAGTGAAGTACAAATTCATAGCTAATCATGGAACAAATTAATTGATAGAGACATTGATAGTGATAGATTAATTATCTTATCCATATCAGGGTAGCAGGACGAGGCAAGGATAGGTCGGAGCCTGTGATCTCAGGGGGTTGGATCCTCCTTCTAGTTGGTGCTGGTAAATCGAGGAGTTGGAGATTCCTTTAGGTTGGTCCTGTAAATTAGGGGGTTTGAGCCTCCTTCTAGTTGTGCTAGAAAATAATGGAGTTGGTGCTTCCTTCCAGTTGGTACTAATAAATAAACTGAATGTGATCTTGATATATATATAATAAAGAATTATGTGGTTTTCTCCCATTTGGGTTTCCACGTAAATTTTGGTGTACTATGTATCTATGATTGTTTATTGTGCAATGTTGACTTATATTTATCATGATTAATTGCTAATAAAGTGAATGATTATATATTGTGGTCAAAAGTGGTAATTGTGCAAATACTAATTCACCCCCACTCTCAATATTTCAACAATTGGTATCAGAGAGGGTTCCTTCAAGTTACAGTTTAATCATTGGAAGGAAGATCCATGGAAAGACACGAAGGGATTCCATCATGTAGAATTCCACTCTTTCATGGGAGCAATTACGAACTCTAGAGCATAAGGGTGCATGCATATCTAATATCTCTAGTACTTGAATTTTGGATCGCTATTGTCGATGTATACAAAGTTCTAGAAGATCCTCCTATGGATGTTGATGGAAAGAAGTTGTATCGTAATAATGCAAGAGCCATAAATGTTATCTTTAGTGGTTTGTTAGAAACAGAGCTAGTAAAGTTCATGCATATCACCTCAGCAAAAGAAATGTGGGATAGGCTCAAGAACATATATCAAGGATATGATGGATTCAAGAAATCAAAGGTTCAAGTACATTGGGTACAATTCAAAAAACTTCAGATGAATAAACGTGAAAACATCGTAGCATATTTTATTCGCATTGACGAAGTAGTAAGCTCCATCAGAAGACTAGGAGAGGCGTTGAAAGAAAAATTCATTGTACAAAAGGTAGTTAGATCCCTCCCAATGAAACTTGACTCAAATATATTAGCCATTGAAGAAGCTCGAGACCTAGACGCACTAACAATGGAAGAATTACAAGGAATCCTTACAGCATATGAGATGAGGATAGACAAAGGAAAAGGAACTTCACGACATGAATTAGCATTCAAGGATACCAAGAAGACAAGAACCCAGTGATGAAAATCAAGTAGTGAGTCCAACAGTGAGTCAAATATTGAAGAAACAAATTTTGTTCGAAAACTCAAAAGAGGATCAGGAAAATTCAAAGGTAAGCTACCCTTCACGTGTTTAAATTGTGGAAAATTTGGTCATTATGCTTCAAAATGTCCACATGGAAAAATGGACAATAGTGATGATGAAGATAAGTATTATAATAAAATAAAGGAAAATAAATATAAGAAAGGAAATCCTAGAACCAAACAGTCTGACGTACAAAAGAAGAGTTTTTACTCAAAAGAAGACAGTATCTCATCTGATGAAGAATATGACAGTTACAATGACTCAAGCAAAATGTTGTTTATGGAAATAGTAACTCCAAATGAAGATCAAATAGTCACTAATAGTGAATAAAAACCCAAGGAAGAAAATAATAACGAAGGAGCAGAATTTGATCTTGATGGTGGACTTATCGGTGCACTAAATGATCTAAATTTTTCTAGCCAAAATAACAAGCAACTGAAAGAGAAAATAGTCAAGCTTAAAGAAGAAATCATAAAAACAAATGAAGATGAGAATATCATCACAGAACTGAAAACCCAACTTGAAGAAGCAAAAAGAGTAGAAGAAACACTGACAAGTCAATTGGAAAGCAAGAAGAAGATGACTGAAAATATAGAAATTGAAAGTGTTGTGTTAAAAAGGGAATTACGGGAACTAAAATCAGACTATCTAATGCCAAAGTTAGATTGCATAAATTCAAGTAGTGAGGATAATTGCTCTGTTACAGATGAAGAACAAGACACAATGAAGCTTAAGGTAGATGTTTTAGTAACACTAGAAGCATTCAAAGGGTCATAATATGAGTCATATGTTGAGGTGTCAAGGGATGACTTGGAAATTCTAGAGAGTAAAATTATGTTTTTTTAAAAAGAAATGGAAAAAGATCAAAAGAAAAATGAGTTGTTACAGCAAGTGCATAAGGAGTCTAAAATAAAGGAACAAGAAGAGTGTGAATAGGTTACTAAAGAAATGATTGACTTGAAGAGTCAAGGTGCACAAGTCTTAAGGACCAAAGAAGATGAAATCATAAACTTCAAAGTAGAAATTGCTTGTCTAACAAAGGAAAATAGGCAGAAGTCAAATGAAAAAAATTTAGAAGCTTTGGAAGATTCAAGAAAATATGTTAGTGGGTTGGAAACCCAACTTGAGGAATTAAAAGGAAGAGAGGAAGTTCTAAGAAGTAAACTAACGAAGGAATAAGGTACATGTCACAATATCGAGTTAAAAGTAGAATAATTCAAAAGAAGAATTGAGGAAACAAATGACAACCACAAGAATAACTCATCAATCCTTGACGAAATATTAAACAACCATAGTTCGCCAAGCGAGAAAATTGGTCTTGGATATGACAAGATAGTTGAAAAGGATAGGGATGATAAGAGCATGCTAAGATGGAAAAAAGCAAAAGTCGAAGGCACAAAACTAGAATGCTGAGAATTCAGTCAACAAGGAAATCTATGAAGAAGTAAGTCAGAAGGAACTACAACAGGAAATCATGTCCTATCAAAACAACCTAGAACGTAATAGGTCATGAAAGCAGGTTAAATCCAGGTATGGGAATTTCTTTAGAAGATATTGCTTCTCTTGTTATGAATATGGACATAGAGCATCAGATTGTATGAATTATGGTAGAAAACAATTCAACAATACAATTAAGTGTCTAAGGTGCACCCATTATGGACACATTGCAAAATATTATCATACCATAACATGTTATGTATGCAATGGTTTTGGACACAAAGAACAAAATTGTTGAAGCTTAGTAGGAGATTCAACAAATACCATGCCTCATACTACTAGAAATAAAATTGACAATTTGTGGATGAAAAGAAGAAGTGATATTGTGCAACATTAAAAGACATATTTAGATAAGTCTTCATACTCTCAAAAGTGGATATTAAAAACTACAAATGATATGTGTTTTCAAAGAAGATGACATTAGTACAAAGGAAGCAAAAGATTGTTGCATTTCATGCTAATCTCTGGAATGTTATATGAAGATCCTTGAGTTCAAAAGAAGATTATATAAAAAGCATGAATTCAAGGAAAAAGTATAATGATCCTAGAAGATGAAAGTAAAATCAAAGTCATAACACATTTGAAGACTATCATGGATCCATTCACATTTCTATCAAGCTGATTTTGATATAGGAACCACTGTATAAGAAAGTACATACATTTCAATTGGCAAGTCTATCAACAATACATAATAAGTTGCATTACATATATGAACAAGAATGAATTCATCCATAATAATAAAATTTTATTGAAAATTGCTTTCTACGTAGAAGTTAGAGTCAATAAAATATGCCATATTTGGGAAGACTATCAAATGGCATTACAAAATTGATGGTTCCTTCTCATTTACAACTCTAACATCTGGAGAATTAGTCAAAATTACAACAACTCTAGCGGAGAATTCATTGGCAATTGAAGCTGAAGTCATGAATTCGGAAGTGAGAGGTGCAATTTAGTATCCAACGATGATTTCTCTTTGAAATTTGTAGTTCCATGCATTATCAGAAGTTCTTTCAAAAGAACCAGAATTTGTTCATGCTGCTCTTCCAACTGATCAATTTGTTTCTTCATAACTTCAATTTATTTAGCATTTATCTGATTAATATGCATATGAACATACCACTCTCTAATATCAGCTTATTTTACTTGAGATGCCCATTTATCCAAGTTTCTCTTAAGGTTTGTGAACTCTATTTGCTGTGAGTGAACTGCCACGAAACTTTTGACCACAAAATTAACTTGTTGAAAAGGATCATACATTGTGACAAATATCGGATTAACATAATGATTGTTTGCCGAGTGGATGAACACCGGGAGAATGAAACACAAATCCAATGCACCTGGAAGAATCACAGGATCTCGAAGAATTTCAAATACAATTACTAACTCTGGTAGGATTTGTATTTAATTATCACTCATAACCAATAGTTTTTGCATTAAGAAGGATTTACAATTGTATGCTCCCAGAAAGATTGAAATGGCGCAAAAGTAAGGTTGCATTCACGAATGATTTGACAAATTCCACTCTATATTATTTAATGTTGAATATTGCATGCTTGTGTTAATTTGTTACCCTTGTAAAATCCTTAGCATTTATGGGTACATTAAAAATGACGGATCAATTTAATGTTATCTAGAAGAGGAAATATCAATTTAGATATGTAAGCTTGGAATAGTACTTGCAACATATTGAGAACTATATAAGGGACAAACAATGTAAACAACATGGTGTGTCAGCAACAAGAACCTACACATGGGGAGTAGCAATGGAAAAATCACATAATCAGAATGTGAATACCTTTTCCATTGATGTCAAAAGGGGAGAAATGAATATAGGGGGAGGAAACAATAAGTAACCAGAATATTGTAGTAAGGGGGAGCACAAAAGCAAAAGAGTATAATAGTGGAATATTCAAAGTGTAATGACAAAGGGGTATAATGGTAGAAGAGTCGAAGTGTAATGACAAAGGGGTGTTTCCATCAATGAAAAAGGGGGAGATTGTTGGACTTAATGTTGTCATTGATGTCAAATGGGATATTGTTGGACTTAATTTTATCATGGATGACAAATGGGAAATTGTTGGACTGAATGTTAAGGTTGTCTATGATAATCCTTGAAGCCATTTTGAAAAAGTATATATAACAATGTTGTACAATGTCAACGGAGAATATGAAGATAGTCGGAGAAACAATTACCAGCAGAAGTGTGCAGTGGTACATATGTTGAAGCAGATGCATATATTTAGGTTGGAGCCTATGATCTCAAGGGGTTGGAGCCTTCTTCCAGTCGATGCTGGTAAATTAGGGAGTTGGAGGTTCCTTCATGTTGGTTCCCATAAATCAGGGGGTTGGATCCTCCTTCTAGTTGGTGCTAAAAAATCAGGGAGTTGGTGCTTCCTTCCAGTTGGTGTTGGTAAATAAATTGAATGTAATCTTGATATATATAAGAAATCATTTCGTGGTTTTCTCCCATTTTGGTTTCCACGTAAATTCTGGTGTACTGTGTATCTGTGGTTGTTTATTGTGCACTTTTTATTTATACTTCTCATGATATATTGAATGTAGAGATATACTGCTAATAAAGTGAATGATTATATATTGTGGTCAAAAGTGGTAATTGTGTGAATAATGATTCACCCCCTCCATCTCAGTATTCCAACAAGGAGGATCTTGAAAAGATAGTTAGTAAAGAGGATATCAATGTTATGGAGGGGGTAATGCTAAATGATATGAGACATATATTTACTCATAATTAAAATCCTAAAAAAGGGGATAATGAGAATAATATGTACTTATCCCAATCACATGTTGAGAAAATTGAAAAACATTTGTAGAACAAGAGGTTTGAGTCCCTGATATTTGATCATTCATCACATCATCAAAGGCTCAACATAGGACTAAGGAAAGTTACTTCATTCCCAAGATTGATATGAGAAAGTTTGATGGAAATGATCCAATAACATTAATATTCTAGATGGAGCAATTCTTTAATCTACACCAAGTGCCAACTTTACAAAAGGTAACTATTACATCATTGTATTTAGAACCTAATCAATTTGTATGGTACCAATGGGTTTGTAACTGTAAAAAACACTCTATTGTCTCTTGGTCTGTAAAAACCAGTGACCTGCTCTTGGAAGGCATCATGTCTCGGTTTGGAAAGTACAGCTCGCTCGAGCGAGAATCCAACTCTCCATCCAATTTCCCTCTATGTGAGCTGGTCATTATAGCCTTTATGAACCAAGGCATTAGCCTGCTTTTCCATGGTGGTGTATTTTAGCTCAACTCCCTTCAAGGCTTTGCTCATAAAGGCTATATGTTGCTCAAGACCATCACTATTTTTCTGTAACAATATAGCAGCCAAAGAAAAATCAGAAGCAAAGGAGAAGATCTGGTATTCTTAACTGTAATATGGGCTTACCAATACTAGAGCTTGACATAGGGCTTGTTTTATGTTCTTGAATGCTTGCTTAGCCTCCTGAGTCCAAACTATTTCATGTCCTGTTTGAGCATACTTGAGATAGTATAAGTGATTTCAGCGAAATTGGGCACAAATCTTCGTAGGAAATTTATGCGCCCAAAGAAGGATTGGATACCTGTCTTACTTCGTGGTAACTGAATCTGTTTTATAGCTTGTACTCTTGGACGTCAGATGCCCCAATAATCTTCCTTCGAATACCCCAAAATTACACATTTTGGGGTTAAGTGAGATTCCAAAGGATCTACACTTGTCAAAGATCTTCCTTAGGTGCATGACATCGTCTACCTTGCATTTAGAATGAACTATCAAGTCATCTCGATAAACCATGATAAATTTATTAGGGAAGTACTCAGAGAAAGCATGATCCATGGCTCTTTGAAATGTGGCCCTAGCATTTATCAATTCAAAAGGCATGCAGACGTAGGTGTATGTTCCCCAAGGAGTGGTGACGCTATCTTGTACTGGTCATCTTCATCAACCAGTGCTTGGTTTTATCCTCAGAATCCATCCAACCTAGACATCATTCCAACACCTATAATTGTTTGTAACACAGTCCATGCTTGTCAAAGGATAGTTATCTTTCAAGAATGCAAGGTTCAAATTTCGAAAATCAATGCAAATTATAATTTCACTGTTCTTATGGACTGGTACAACATTTGCACCCACTGTGAGTACAAAATAGGACTGTGTTAAGTTGTTAATACTAGATCTGTCCAGTCAAGGAAATGGTTTCTACTGAGACCCATGCTTTACGATTATAGGATTTAGTTCCAGAAGAAAATGTTGTGTGGATTGATAGAATTGATGGGCTAGTTGAGGCTAGAAGGCATTTTGATGAGGCTGAGGATGTTAGAATAGATGGGCTGAAACTATTAAGTATTGGCTGGTTAGCTAGTAAGAACACTTCATTGGTAATAGGGGAAGAGCAATTGTGTTTTCTGCAAGTGGTGAATATATTGAGGTCTTATTAAAAAATTAGATTACAATTTTGAGGAAAGATGAAAACTTCATGAAAGCATTCCAAACCCTTACTGCTTTTCCTGAATCCAAGGTGTTGTTTCATGGCATTTGGGTGGACCATTGGAATATTCTTGTAGAATCTGATAGCTTGGATACTATATATTTTCTAAAATCAAATGCAGAAGAGCTGAAGAATATTTTAGAAATTTACAACTAGCGGGAACAACAGTTGGATTGTTTGTTTAGGAAGATAGGAGTGAAGAGATATATGATAGGTATAGCATCATGGTCATTACATCAGATTGCATTTTCTAGTGGATTGTACTCATTGAGGAAAATAGTGCAGTTAATCTCTTGAATAGCAAGGCATCCCAACAGCTGAAACTAAGAAGACAACATCCATTAGATATAGAGTTAATCTGTACCAATTCAGAGTTTAAAGGTGTTCTCACCTTTCCAAAGTGGCACACAGGGCCATTATCTGCTCCAAAATTGTCTTTTCATGTTGTGGTAGGCATCTTGGAATGTTGGATTTGACAGGAAGTTTTTGTTTATTAACACTAGAGGGAAAACCACTGTCTATTTGTGAAATTTCACTCACTGATGTTGACTGTCTGAAATCTCCGTGGAACGACGAAATACTGTAAGTCTAAATGGCATCATATATTTTGCGTGGTGGTCTAAGGGGAGAGTTATGGTTGCAAAAAGTAATGGTATTGTTTATTTGATCAAGATCCCTAGGGCTAACAATCTTTTGGAGGATATCTCCATATTTTTCTCACCTGTGCATCTCCTTTACTCAAAGGCACCTCACTACTGGGAAAGTAAGCAAAATAGCAAGAGTTGTAAACATAACAAGTAATATACAAACAGAAGCCTTAAAAATAGCCAGCAAAAGGCATTTTAGATGCAGTTGAAATGGGTCTTTTAGCACCCAAAGTGTATCTTCTAGTGCAGCTTATTTTACAGCAGAGGAATGATGAAGAGATGCACTACATTATATTCATCGAAAGAGTGATCATAGAAGAAGTAATCTCAAGCTTGATGCAGCAGCTTGATTCCCTTTCATTTGTCACGAGTGACTACTTATCTAGAGCAACTTTTGTATGGTGTGGGAATAAGCAGCAAAAAAAACTTACATGTTTTTCAACTGGCAAGGTGAATGTCTTGGTTACCATTGATGTTGTTGAAGAGGGAATTGATGTGTGTAGTTGTAGCTGTGTCATTCATTTTAATTTGCCAAAAAATAGTACAAAGGAGATTTATTCAATCTTGTGGATGTGCTCGTCAAAGAAACTCAAACTTTATCCTTCTCCTTGAGGGATATGGACGAATTAATTAAAATAGTAGTCTGGAAATAGAAGCACAACATATCAATAAATATCTCTTAGCTATTAGGGATGTCATATCTACTTTAGCTAACAAAACTGGTCATGTCCCATATCATAACAACAAGCTGACTCAGACTCTTTAGGATTCCCTGGGTAGACATGCAAAAACTCTTATGTTCATACAAATTAATCCAGATATTGAATCTTATTCTGAGATAAGAAGCACACTAAAATTTGCATAACAGGTGGCTAGGGTTGAGCTAGGTGATGTACCAAGCAGCAAGGAGACTAAGGAAATTAAAAATATGAAGGAACGGATTGTGATCACATATGAAGGAGCCTTTAGACACGTCTCTTGAGTAGAGTAGGAGCTGGTACATTTACCTTATAAACATCCAAAATCTGAAAGACTATATTCTTTTCCTTCCTAGCATGAGGGATGGTGATATCTATATATTGTGAGATGGTCCGATGTGAAGATGAATCAGAGGAAGTTGTGAAGTTTTGTGCGGTGGATCAAAATTTAGGGACTGCGATGGATCTACTTGTGAAACCATCAAAACCTGTAGTTAACTACCTGACAGAAATAACAGGAGTTACTGCTGAAGATCCTTAGGGCACAACCTGAAATGGCCTAGTCTCTCAAGTAAAGGCATGTCGAAAGGAGTTTGAGTTCTGTTTGAAGTAGTAGTCTCCAAGTCTAGTGTTCCATGCGTGTACCATCAAAGCAATGGTGTAAATAGTGTCAAAGAAAATATCAGGGAAAATATTGGATAATATCAAAAACTTGAAAAAACTAAAATATTTAATATTTTGTCATTTAAAAAACCTAAAGCAATGCCTCCCTCTATCACTTTTTCGGGTAAAGGTAATAGTGAGAAACCCCTCGATGTCACAACTAACCTTGATGACACCTCTGCCATGTTCGTGCCTTGTTTTTTGAATTTTTCAAGTTACCATACTGTAAGGCCATCAAATCAACTCTTGTCATTCTGACTATATAGAAGACTATATTGATTGCTACTCCACAATACATGCAATGAAACTTGATTGCAGTCTCATTCAAAATACCCTCTACACAGTCTTCTTTTTGCAGGGACAAAATATTCTTCCTAGACCTGGTCCAAACCAGAATGACATTTGTAGTTGGAAGTTTACAGCATCTGATTATCCCAGAATTCTGTAATGTGCATGTTATAAAGTTATCTATGATTCTATACAGGTGTTATTCCAGCTAAGACCATTTTTAGATACAGGATCGAATCATATCCATCTTGAGGACTATCTTGTCATTATGATCTTTCCTTTTATATCAGGTATTATCCTTATATGTTTTGTAAGAAAATCGAATGTGTGGTTACTCTCTGTTGTAAGGAAATCGAAAATCATGAAATGCCATCTGAAACATTTCAGTGCATTTCCCACACATGGTATGCATATCAGTGTTTCTGGGGTATGCATGGTCCAAACCCATGTTTCCTTCAACTTAGTTGTTATGGCTACAAATTAAAATTAGTTAACCCTTCAAATGAAGTCTAATCTACAAAAGCTTACATTAACCAGTTGTTGGGAATCCTTCCCAGTAGAGGAAAATATAGATAATTCGAACATGGATGTTTTTGAGTGTAGTACACAACTATCCCCCCCAACTATTCTCTCCATCAAACCATTTGTACATAGGGCATGTGCATAAATTCCAGCATGTCAACTCTAAAACCTATTTCAGCTTGAAAATTTTTCCTCAGCTGCACATATTGCTTCAGCGTGATTACTTGAGCCAAATACTCAAAAGTTAAACAAGAGGTTATATGTTAGTGCGATACCTTTTTGGGTTAAACTTGCATTCAAGAGCAACAATTTCCCCCCAAGATAATTCCAACAATTAAGGGCCAATTTACAGAGACCCATATCCCCAATTCAATGAGGTTAAAATTGTCCCAGGGAATAAATTATGGTAACCAACTATAAACTTATTAAAGTAGATCGACATGTAATTTAAAAGTGAAGAAAAGGGGACATAATTTAGTAAGATTTAATTTGACTTGTCTTAATTGAATTGCCAGCCAGAGGTCTGCAAAAGTTCTACTTAGTCAACTGAACTTCTTCTAATATGACAAGATATTGGAAATTTCCCTAAATCTAATACAACTACATAGACAACTAGTGGTGTAGTGTCTTTCAGTTGATGGTGCCATATTTGTCAACCAACTCTAGCAACGAGACTGCTTACGCCATTTGCATGGATATTTTCTCTGTTAAAAGAGCTGATCATCGTTTTCTAAATTCACATAATTACTTTCCCATCTTAGGTGGAGATCATGGAAAGGATCTTCTGTCTAATGCTTTTCATAACATATGATACCCATCTGCTGCATGTTTATCTTTCCATTTGCATGCATGTGATTGTTTAATGTCTTTTTCCTCTTTGTGCAATCCTCTCACTCCTAATCAAACTGTGTGACTTTAAAAGCAATTCACAATTCTAACTATAATGCCAACAATGATGTTAAATTGCTTGCAGCAAATAATCAAAGTAAAAGCAAACCAACAAGAAACCAAAAGCTACCAAGCATGCAAATAAATAGATTCATAATTCAGGGAAGAGAAAACCAGGTTAGACAATACATACCTACCAATATTTATGTACACATTTTGATACGTAGAATGTAGAAAGAAAGAAAAAAAGAAGTTTATTAATGTCCACAAATGACTAAAATAGGTCAATGGGACTAGAAAGAATGGTAATGTGGGAGTGCTGAAGGCAACTCTAAATGCACAAATGACTTCAAATAAAGATAAAAAATAGAGAAATGATGAATTGTCCAAATAAAAAAAAGTCAAATACCTATTACCTTTTTCCAAATTTGACCCTTTCCCCCATACAAAAATGCAGATAATACTCCCAGCATAGCCCCTGCATATTCTGCTAATACTGTCTTGAAAATTATGACAATACATTGTTATGTTAAAGTTTTGACAACAAATTGCTATGTTAAAGTCTTCTAAAACAACCCATTATATAGAAAAAGGGGTATGTAAAATTTACAATTAGGCAAGAAGAGAGTCATGAGATTTAAAAGAAAAAGTGAGAATAAGCTTTGTACATACACTTCTTGCACTTGATCAGCAAGGACAAATTTCAAGGATAAAAATTACCGAGAGTCTTCTGTTAGTAGGATAAGTACACTTTATATGTGTGGTTACTATCTGCTGATGAGGTGATGTTTATATTCATGGTTGGAAAACTCATGAGAATGCATAAATTATCACACTAATATTTGCAATTTAACACAAAATATGCATATTATGTAATGAAATTAATACTAATGTTTTAAATTGATTATTTTTTGTTGTTTGCAGAAAAATGGTGAAGATGACTAAGATGATCTAGATTATGTTGTCACCGATGTACCCGAGAAAGATATTGCTAATAATGATGCAAATGGATCAAATGAAAATGATGATGAATATAATGTCGGGATAGACATGAGGATGATGATGATAATGGTGGTGGTGATGATGATGATGGTAGCCATTGTTGCTACTATTGAGATTGTGGATGTTTATTGCTTTCTCGATGCTACTAGACATGTATTCTTATTTTTGTGATGATCCAAGGTCATATAAAATTACCATCATTTTGATTTGTATGGTGGATTTATGTTGACATATAAAATTTGATTATCCTTGATCATTTTGATATTTCTAGATATGGATATTAAAAAAGATATTTCTTGTGATATTGGTATTTTCACTTAATATATCGTTCACTTGTTCTTTTAACTTTAATATGATGATCTGTATGATAGGTTATTGATGTGATGATGTTTTATAATTTCACTTCTTTTGATGAAAGATAATGGTGATGTTATCGTTATTATATTGTAAATTTATCTATATTGAAAATTGTCGATGATCTTTTCATGGAAAATTAATATATATGATGATGTTACTACTTTGTATAAATGTTGTCTGTTTGTGTTGAATTTTCTTCACAAATGCTATGCAAATAATTTCAATAATAGTATCTACAATTAATTTGAATGTTTCATTATATTATTTTAGAACTATGAAGTAAATGATATATGAGAACTATTGAAATTAATTAAATAATTATAATGATTTGATATAATAAATATATTAGCACACAATTGGATATAGTTGTAGGTGTTAAATAGCAAGCCTAATGTGGTGCTAATAAGGAAGCAAAACTAGGAGCTAAAATGGAAGCCCACTATGTCATAGATCTAGAAGCAACATTGGATGCAATACCTAGCGCTAAGTTGGAAGTCATTTTTGAAGCTATTTTGGATGCTAAAGTAGAAGCCAAACCAGAAGTTAAACTAGTGGCCAACAAAGAAGCAAAATTAGATGCTTAATGGAAAGCTAAATGCGGTGTTCATGAGGAAGAAAAACAAGAAGAAATTCAAGGAGCTAAACGGGAAGGAAAATGTGGCACTAGTGTGGGAGTAAAAATGGACGCTAAATTGGTAGCAAAACATGGTGCTAATATTGACATAAATAGAGATGCAAAACCAGGCATTTAAAATTATTCAACACTTGACGCAAATGAGGAAGCCAAACACGGAGTTGATATGGTAGCAAAATAAGATGTTACTTTGGATGCAAAACATGGCGCTACATAGGAAGCAAAATATGGTGCAACAATAGAAGAAAAAATTGGCACCATTTTGGTAGCAAAACACGATGCAAAAAATGAAACAAAATTGGTGCAAAATTAGAAGCGAAAATTGGTGCATATTGGAAGCAAAACGTGGTGCAAAATGGGATGCTAAAGTGGTAGCACATATGGATGCAATATTGGATGTTAATTTGGATGCAAATATGGCGCAAATGTAGATGCAAACATAAATTCTAACATGATGCTTTTAATGATGCAAATAGGGCGCTAATGGGGACGTCATTTAGGAAGTAAAAGAGGACGATCTCTAGGAAGCAAAATAAGATGTTATTTATGAAGCAAACCTCGACGTTGTTTAGGAAGCAAAATTGGATGCTATTCTAGAAGCTAAAAAATGGGCACTATTTTAGACATCAGAAAGGATGCTATTTATGAAGCAAAAAAAGACGCTATTTTAGACTCTTTAAGTTTTGTCCATGACACATTTCATTTAGCGTCTACTTTGACCACTCAATGATAACAAAATTTACATTAAAAAGGGATGCTAAATGGAACGCTAATTCCAGGATTTGTTGTAGTGACCCCACCAAAATCACCTTTTCTCGTTAATATATTCTTTATGTTAGACGAAAACCCCGTCGAAAACCTGATTTTTTTGATGACCTCTTTTACAATATTACTCTGTTACTCCGTCAAGCACCAAGGAATACTAATATTCTGTTGACAACCATCACATTAGAATTAATGATCACACTTTGCAATGAGTGATTAGCTTCTTGGATGTCACTACAAATCTTTCCAATTCTTTCTTTGTCAGTCCTCCATCTAATATTCGCCATAAAAATTTTGTTATGTTCTTCCCGATATGCATTGTATCAAACATATGAACTATTTGTAGGTGCTCGTAGTATGGCAACCTACTGAATTGCATCGGGTAAATTTTCATTCCTCATGGAATCCCATTTGTGCCTTAATGACATTCATGAAACATCAACAAAATCAAATTAACACTAATTAATCAATATAGGTACATACTACGATGAACATAATTCACTAAAAAAAGAAAATATTTATATAATATAATACATAAATAATTAGGCATACCTTGACAATTTCTATTATATTCCAACTTCCATAGGTGAGGTGTCATTCTTCATAGTTTTTTTCCATTCTCTTATTTACCATTGAATTTTTCTTTGTCTATAGTTCGATAACTATGGTTCTTAGGCAGAAAGTGCCTATACTCATAAACACTTCCTTTACTAAACTCCTTGAACGAGGAGATTTTATCCTACGACCGGAAAATGGACATGCAAATTTACCCTTTGTTTGAATACCTACAAGATATATGAATTAGTGTAGCGAATTAGAATTACCATTTAAAATAATGCATGATATTTTCAATAGATATATATAATATTAAAGAACAAAAGAACGTAACAATATACCACAAAAATGTGTTAAGCCGGGAGCATCATGAATTGTCCATGCAAGTATTCCATGGAATTGAAATCGTTTTTTCCCTATTGGCCTAGAGATGTCATACATAGTGACGCCAAGCCATAACTTCAACAACTGATCAATAAGAGGCTCAATATATACATTCATATCTTTAGTATGGTACTTACCTAATTGGTCCAACATACATGATTAATTATATTTAGCTATATGTCGTTATATATAAAAGACATAATTATCATGCACGAAACAAAGAAATGAAATATTTAGTGATAAGACTTTCAAGTAAAAAAATACAAATTAATTAAATACCTGGAACAATCATTGCCAACATTGTGTGCTCTCTCTTGATCGACATCCAAGGAGGAATGTTATTGTTTATCACAAAAACAGGCCACACTGAGTAGGTAGAACGAAGCTCTCCAAATGGATTGACACCATCAGCTGCCAATGGAAGTTTAACATTACGAGGTTCTTCTTTAAAAATTGGCCACTTTTCTTTGATGTACCTCAATGCAGAACCATCTGCAGGCATTCGAAGAACATAGTCTTGACTTCTGATCTTTGCATGGAAATCCATACACTGTTCTATACTTTGACAACTGAACAACTAGTGGAAACATGGAATTATTGGAATATAACGAAGAACTTTGTGAGGCACCTTTTTGGTCGCTTTATCGGTTCGATACTTACTTGTTTGACATTGTGGGTATTCATTTTCTAATGCATATTTTCCATAGTATATGATATGATCATTAAGACATGCATCAATAGCTTGATACTCCATTCCAAATTCTTTCATAATCACATATATCTCTCGATATGTGCGTGGTAAAATATTTGACGTTGGTAATAGAAATTCACCTAACAATCTACAAAATTCAAAAGAATAAGTCAATGTAAACAATATTAATCATCAATATCGCATCCATACTTTGCAAATTAGATAACAATAGCAATATAGGAAAAAATTCAACCTTTTATGTACATGTGAACATGCAGACATAAATAATTAACAAATTACATACCTTAGAATCTGTGTGAGATAGGTGTTTGATAAACCATTCAAAACCTTCAAGTTCACTAACAACAATATAACAGATAGAATATTTGTTTTTGAGCCTTCATAAAGAGGTTGACGTGACTTCTCGAGTAGAGGATCAACGTCATGACTATCATCCTAGTTTTCTTCATCCATTGGAGCAAATGTGTCTTGGATAAATATATGTATCTCATATTCCTGAATTGTGTCACTAACGTTATCTCCATCCATATCATCATTAAGAACTTGATCAGCTTCAATATTCTGATCTTTAATTTCATCACCCTGTAAAGGAGAATTTATGCTAGTACTTGGAAAATAACTCTCTGGAGGGCGACATTTTGGGGGCATTGTCTATATGTTTACAAACAACGTAGTAAAATTAGTGTGTATAGAACATATAATAAAAAGATAAGACATTTTACTGAAATTCATGACATGATGACTATTACAGAGAATACATTAAATATTGAATAACCTCTTACCAAGGGACGATATTCATAACCCCCTTCGACATGCCCCTTCTCCCTACAATGTCTTTCAGCTGTTATTATTAAAAGTATTCTTCTTTTCAATCCCCTTCAATTAGAGCAAGGGCAATAACATTTTCCATCTCCCCTCGCCTCTAATGTCGCTCTAAACTGAGCAAGATTCCTTGCATTTTCATTCATAGTAACAAATCCTTGTAGTGACAAGTAATTGTCTTACCTACACCATACCAAACAGTAACTTGTCAAATACATTAGATATAAGTATATTTCTAAATACAGTATATTATATACAAATTTCTATAAAGAAAAACCTGAATACTGAAGTTTTCATTGATGCCAACAAGTGTTGTGCAATGGACTTTGATTTACTCACAAGGAGACCTTAATAGTTTGGGCATGGGAACACTAGGTGAAAAAAATGGTCCAAATGAAAGTTGTCTTTGATGCATGCTTACTTTTTATAAATTTACCAGATGATTGTTGAGTATGACTCTCTCTAGTTTTGGATATGGTTGATAAAGAATGTATTTAGGAAACACCTTTTGTTGGTATCTGATTGTATGGCTTATATTGGACAAACATACAAGAGAAAACAAAGAACAAGGGTGGCAGAACCATGTGACATAGTTGAAGAATTCAAGTGTTGAAGAATCCAATGCAGTCACAAGCATAACTGGAATTTCTTGGATACTACTGAGGTGGTTTTCAATTATGATTTTGGGTTGGTAGAAGTGTAGGTTCTTGCATCAGCGAAAGATTATCCATGCATGTACATTTCACAAGACCAAGAGTACAATCTAAGGAAGAAATTCATTGTCAATATATTTGATCTCTTTAAGAATGCGCAGATCCTGCAAAAGACAATTTTGGGTATACAATACATCTACAGCTCTAAGTCTTCCTAAATATTTATCCATTCTTAGATATTTGGGTTGTTTTTGCAAAAGCACTCAAGTCCTTCCTTGAGATATGCTAGCTCCTTCTTCAAATGACTGAAGCAAACAAAGTCACTTGAAAACATTCAGAAGGCATGAAGGAAAGTGAAACCTAGCAACGAAGTGTTGTTCAGAATGATTGTGGGCATGTCAAATTGAATTAGTATAACCTAATGTACTATGAATGATGAAATATGCC
Source organism: Larix kaempferi (assembly GCA_027924585.1). Classification (NCBI taxonomy): domain Eukaryota; kingdom Viridiplantae; phylum Streptophyta; class Pinopsida; order Pinales; family Pinaceae; genus Larix; species Larix kaempferi. The sequence continues at coordinate 9,070,425 of BSBM01000268.1, forward strand.
TAATGTACTTGTAACATGAGAAGAATCCCATGTGAATGATGTATAGCCTAGTGTACTGAATGATGAACGCTGCCTAATTGTTGAAGTGACAATACTTAATGATCTTTGATTAGGTTTTAAAGAAGTTGAAATTGGTATTTAGTGTTGGCCCACTAATTCACCCCCCCTCTTAGTGTGCCATTGTGTCTAACAATACCTTCATGTTATAATTATATTCTAATAGAACTATAGAAAAAAGAAGAGGTTTAATTATTAATTAATATATAATCACGTATGCAAATCCTATAAAAACATGTAAGTATAACTAATCAATCACAAGAAATATATGTAGCAATGCTAAATTAAAAAAAAAAAATCGTTCAAACATGCATGTTAAAAAAATCCTGTTTTTTTTTCTTAACATATCTTTCTATTAAAATAGACAAAAATATCTAAAAATACTAATCTTGCAAGTTCAAAATCCGAGCTATGTAGAATATCTGAGCTCAAACAATCACCACAAAATTTGTCGCAAGTTCAAAATCTAGGCTCAATCAATCATTCAGAACCTTGTCGCAACTATAGCAAATGTGTCAAAAATTGTCTTAAAGTATGTATTTATAGATCGACGATCATCGATCTATCAAAGAAAATGCATGAGTTGACCCATGAAAAATCAAGAGCCATTGGAAGCTGGCACGTTGGGTTTGGCGCATGTGCAAATATGGCCATATTCTGTTGATATAGAGACAAAAGTTCGTCGAAAATTAAAAAAAAAATGTCGATATAGCGACGAAAATGCTGCCATGATAAAAAAAATTGAAACAACATCTTAAATTGCATTGTATTTTTCCATGAATGTTCGAAACGTGGAAATATTTCGTGGAAAAATCTGCCCATATGTACTAGTGACATGCGAATCAACTCGTGATCCAAGAGATTAGTGCCATACACATTCTCAATTCCAACAAGCCACTTCTATTTTGGCTCAAGTTTCAGAGAATCATGATCCAGAGACATTTGCAGAAGCTTTAGGTAATCTAGATTGGGACACCGCTATGGATGAAGAATATCATTCCTTAATGGCAAATGATACTTGGGATCTTGTACTTCTTCTGAAAGGAAGAAAAATTTTCAAATGTAAATGGATATACAGAACTAAGTATGCATCAAATGGAAGATTTGAAAGGCTAAAGGATTTTAGTTTCCAAAGTATTTTCCCAAGTTGAAGGAATTGACTGTAATGAAACCTTTTCGCCTATCAAAAAAATTAACTCCATCCGCCTTGTTTTTTCCCTTGAAGCCTTAATGCATAAATGGGAGTTCCATCAAATGGATGTCACATTGTCAAGACCACCTTCTTACGCGGGGATTTGTCGGAAAAAATTTACATGGAAAAACCTCCTAGCTATGTTCAAAATGAATCTATCCTTGTCTGTCACCTTAATAAATATCAATATGGCCTTAAGCAATCTCCTCAAGCCTTGTATGCCGAAATGGATATATTTATCTTTGACACTAGTTTTTCTAGATTCCATTTTGACCCTAATGTCTATACAAAGAGAGTAGGAAACCATCTCATCATCCTTGTTCTTTATGTTGATGACCTTATTCTTACTAGTAGTGACCATAAAATTTTAACCCACGTGAAATCCATCCTTAAGAAGAACTTTGAAATGACACACTTAGGAAATTTGCTTTATTTTCTTGGGCTCCAATTCTTGCAGACCAAAGAAGGTATTTTTTTCTTAGTCTAAGTATTGATGTGACCTTCTCCATTGTTGTCACATGAAAGATTGTAAACCATCCCCCATCTCACTTCTAGTCTAGAGTCAAAATTTCTACCACTTGCACTTCAACCGAAGTAGATGCTACCTTGTATCATCAACTTGTTGGTAGTCTCTTATACATGGCTCATAATCATCTTAATATTTCCTTCGTTGTTGGTCTTCTCTCCCTCTATATGCAAATGCCCCATGAAATCCACTGGAAAGCAACAAAAAGGATACTTCGATATATTCGGGTTACAGTTCAGTTTTGGATTCACTAAATTTGGGGGGGTTCCTTTGTCGGTTGTTTTCACTGATTCATATCAGGTCGGCGATCCTAATAATCGAAAGTCTACTGTAGGTTGTGTTTTTAGTCTTAGTTTTGGGCTTGTCACTTGGGCTTGTAAGAAACAACAAGCTATTTCTCCTTCTTTAGTAGAAGTAGAGTATCGAGATGTATTTAATGCAAGTTAGGAATCTTTATGGCCTCAAAAGATCCTTTAAGAGTTTGGATTTGAGAAGCAATGTCTAACTACCCTTTGGTGTGACAATTAGAGTGATATCAAGCTCACCAAAGATCCAATTCAATATTAGTGCAACATACACATTGAGCTACATATGAATTTCATCATAATTTTTTTTCATGATCGCAGTCTTGAAGTGCTCTTTTTCCCTATAGATGATCAAGTTACATAAATATTAACAAAATATCTTATAGAAGTGAAGTTTTCTAAACTTCGATCTGTGTTAGGAGTTCAAAATTTTGTCATTAAGGGGGGATAGAATCTAATGCCTCCTTCCTTCTCCTATAGTGTCACTTTTGTAAATCCTATCCCAAGTTGTTCTTAACGGGGGGTGTTATTATATTTAGACACTTAGGAGTTAGCTAAGATCAAAATTACATAAGGTATCTTTAGGAAAAGCGTGTTTCTTTAGTATGCATTAGTATGCATTTGTACATATGTAATCTTATGGTCACAATAGTTTCTTGACATAGAGTGATCCGATGGTTCATATTATCCTTGATATTAACAACCATTTACTCGTGGCTTAACACCTGATTGATCCATGATATATATTTAAAGAGAATGAAGGGTTCATTTTCTAGTTGATCAATTATGAGAATATCTTTGTAACATTCTTTTTCTTTTTCATAACAATATTGCATCAAGTAGCTATTTGGTTGGGGCCATGGATTTTTTCCCTCTTTAAGGGTTTATACCACGTACCAACATCGATTTGTTGATATGTGATATGTTTGTGTGACTTGCTGCTCAATATGTTTGGTCTCTTGGAAATATCTTATGTAGTCGAACAAAAAACATCCATATGTTCCTTTCAAATAAACTCTTATTTACCTAACTATAATTCCAATTCCTTTACAACCATGTCATGTGCATTAGATTCCAGGTAAATTTTCCCACACCTAGTAGTCATGCATATTGATACAGTAATATACACTGGTAAAATGACATTCATGTATGTCAAATTTTATAATAAAGAGATGGATTAAGAAACTTATAATTTTCTTTTAAAAAATTTCTAGAGTAGTTGATTGTGGGGGGGTTGTTTTCCTCCCAACCATAGGTTGTTATACTACATAATTATCCCCTATGTTGGGATATGAGATCACTAGTGAGAAGAAGGATATCAATTTTATTTTCCAATAACTAAATCCTTCACAAAATCATCCAAGATGTCACCACTGGAATGTATCTCTCCTTTCAGCTAGCTGTTGTACCATTTAGCCGCTACACCGGTTAAGGTTCTTTGGAAAAGTCTCAACTGTATAGAAATGTCATTTAGCGAATCAGAAGAACACCATAAGTGAAAGGTTGTAACGTGGTCCCCTTGATATTCTCTAGCCTTACCTTCAAACTTGGGGATGTCTGAAGGAATCTTGGTAATTGGAACAGGAGTCCAAGTAGGGTCATGATGCACCGGTTCATTCATAAGATTCAAAAGATCTGGCAAGTTTATGGTTGCTAGAAAGAGTAAGTGAGGCCTAGCCAATGTCAAATGAGTTTGGGGAGTTGGTTAAGGAAAAATACCTAAGCCATAGCTCCCATATGGTTGGTTGGGGTTTCCCCCAGGCATTGGTTGTGAAGTAAAGGAATTTTGAAAAGTGCTCTATCCATAAGTGAGGGGATTACTTCCTTGAGGTCCAGTCCACTGATTTTGAGTATACATAACTCCAATTGAAACATGAGTTGAAGTGAAAGTAGTACTACCTCTTCCACCAAAGAGTGAAAATGGAGTACTCCCTAGAGGTACATTATAATTTTGAACATTACTTGGCTTAAAACTATAACCTGTAAAAGGATTTGAACTTGTAAAAGGTGCAAAGGATTGAACCAGCATGGAACCTACAAAAGGTGAAAAGGAGCAATATGTTCCCCATGCCAAGGGAATCCATGAACAAAAGGAACTTAACTGGTAGGTCCAGCCTGGAAGTTTTGAAGAAAATGGGATTATGTGAATGATACAGTAGGTATCCCAATGAAGGGAACATTGGCTGAACCGAAAGTTGATCTGAAGGGTATAGAAGTTGAAGGAATTTGAGTGCTTGGTGACCTTGAGGGTACTATACTAAAATTCAGTGAAGTGATCGGAGCAGAAGACATATGCAATGAACTAGGTGTCATAATGTTCACATGAGGAGGGTAAAATACTCCAGGCTGTACAATGGTAGATGTGGGAGTATGTGGAACTCCTGATCTATGATAAATCTAGACATAAACCTATACAAACTTAACTTAGGTTGACCTAAAGAGATAACTCGCACTAACACCGGATTGTTAGGTATAGTTAATGGTTGTTTAAAGGGTCTTACAAAACCTTTAGTTTGCAAGTCTTGAACCTCGGTTGTGTGTGGAACCAATGAAGTGTGAGTGATAAGGTGATGTTATCTAGGTGGATCCGTTGTTCCAGTTGGATCAAAATATCCACTCTATTTTATCCTTCACCGCTGAGGTTGTGGTGGAGGCTCCACAGTGAGTGGAGGAAGGTTTTGCAACCTTCTTGACCTATGAAGAGTTTGATCCTCCACAACTAAACAATTCTAAGTAAAGAGAGCATAGGGAAAATTAGAACAAGAGTAATCAATCAACACACCACTAAAAAATCCTAAAGTGATCCAAACCAAGTAGTCAGATAACCTTACAAAGGAGCATCTAGGATGACGAGGGACCAGAACAAACCAGTGAAGGTGCGAAGAACAGTTATTCAGGGTCGACAATACGACCACGATGGGGCCAAGCGCTTGAATCACAAAACCACCTTCCCAAAGAGTTGTAAGGGATTTCCTCTGAAATATGTCCTAGGTGCAATGGAAATATCCTTCCACTAACACTTGTGTAGATCCCTATAAGTCTGGATACTAAGGCTACCAACACTATAGAGAGGGTCCTGGGAATAGTCGTAGGTCGAATCAATATGCATGGGCAGGGTAACTAATCCCGAAACTCAGAAGCACCAAAGTACTAATGATCCATCATACGTGCACCAATCCTGGTAGATGCTCAATTAAATAGCGGAGGGGTATCTCCTTTACTCAACATCACACGACCTCGTGCTTGAATCCTATGTGAGTGGAGCTTCCTGGTTCACCTTCTACAGAGGTATATTTACTTAGCAAATGACCACTACAATTTAAGTTTATCTTCTTTGGATAGTTAAAAACACCCTAATCCAAAGCACTAACCTAACCTAGTTGATGTAAGAACCTAAAAAAAAAAAGTTACAACTTGATTTTAAATTAATGATTCTTTTTAAGGCTATTATTACTCAAGAGGTAGTGATTTTGTGCATGATGATGTTACAACTGAAACAAAAAAGCATGCTAAGTGTATAATAAAAATGTAAAAATGTTCGTACTTCTTTTATTTTTATCTTTTATGTTTCAAAAGAAAAATACTGATAACGTAAACCTACATAAAAGAAAATCTCCTTTTCTTTTTCAAAAAATAAAGGTATGCAACTACTACTATTTTTGAAAAGAAAACTAAAGTGCTTGTTATGGAAGATACTTGTTTTTTTTTAATTTTTCTTTTAAACAAAAAAAGAAGAAAAACTAACTATGGACAAGTATAACACACCCCAAATAACTAAGTGCATACAAATTTGTACTTAATCTTACAAGAACATAATACTAACCCTCATAGAATTATGAAGACAACAAGTTTGACTAGTCAACCCAAACAAGAAATTGAATTAACTAAAATTGGTATATAACACTTTGAAACTGAAACAAAAGAAACAAATTCCACAAAAAAACTTCTTCAAGATATCAGACAACTCTCAGTTAGGCCATCAATAAAAAAAGATCACCCAAATCGTCCACAAGCCGATCATTCAAACCTGAAAGACTCGGATAAAAACCCTAACAAGTCTTAGAAACCAAAAAAGATCCAAAGGAAGAGGAAATACCTGACCACAGGTAGCAACCAGACTAAAATGGTTATTGAAAGAGAAACAACCCCAAAATAAATCAAAGCAAAGCCCCAAACATTCAACGCTAAGAGGAAAATTGAAACCTATAGGGGCACTCGGGACTGTGCAGACATCAACTTGTGAGGTACTCACAGCTGTAACACAAGAAACCCGCGGGTAATGAGGGAATGCCTGACTGTATATACTGACAAGTTGTAGGTTTGCTTCAAAAAAAAAAAAAAAAAAAAAAATACTCAAAAAGAACAAGTTCTGGGTCAAAAGCAGGGGTACCCACCCTCTACAAACTCTTCCAAAGACTCTAAAACTGACTCAGACTAAAGAAATTTTACACAAAGGACTCTCGGAGTAATAGGGCACTCCCTAGTGACGTCTCCAATTCTGTTGTTCGGAAATTAATCCTATGACTAGGAAGTTACTGAGGTCACCAACGTACTATCTAAAACACACAGAATCTGAGGCTACAACAAGTACATGACAAGATTTTATTTATGAAAAAGGACTAGGGTCAATAAGTCAAGTAATAAATACCTTGAAGTTTAGAAGGTTGATCCAATCTTGTAACTCTTTTGTCCTTGCTCTGCAATATTGTATAGAGAACCTGAAAAATAGAAATAACCCTCCTCAAAACATTTGGCTAAATGTAAATGAATAATAAGATATGAAATTCATACATAAATCAAGCATGAAAGTTGATTCACCAAATTCAATTCATATACTAGATATAATTGATTATGGGAAAGAAAGGTCTATTTATTGATCATATAAATGATAACAAGTACATATACCTCATTCGGTAACAACACTTCTAAAACCAAGCTATGGACTCTTGCTCCTCTCCTTTATTGAAAATTTCTTCAGCATTTAAGTATCTGAAGAGTGAATCCCCTCTCTCATGTCCCTCCCCTTGTATTTATGGCAAGGCAAGGAGGATAGTTTCGAGAGGATACCAGTTAGGGTCGGTATGGAAGTTGGGAAACCACCACCAAGTTCCTTAATTTCGAATTTAGTTTTTACTTTCCATGATTTTAAGAAGGACCCATGGGTGTAAGCCTTGCAACATGCGGGTGACCCACGAGCTGGATACTAATAGGTAGTGGGTGCATCTTTTAGGAGAGACCCACGAGTGGTGAGTGGATCACCTACAGACAACCCTCTAGATGTCAGAGATAAAGTCATGGTTAGGTCCTAAAGACATATCACAAAAATAGGATGATCTACAGAAACAAAGAATGATCAAGGTTATAAGCATATATAGCAAATTAGGGTTCTTCAATCCATAGTGTCCTTTTGTGTGAGCGACATTTCAGTGTCGTGTTTTAGGTACAATAGATCCCATGTTTTATCCAAAATATGGGAGCCCCAATTTCATATCAAAGACTAACTTAATCAATTTGGGGGTTGTCTAAGCTGTTTACCATTCATTTTTGCTACCTTTGATTTGATTTAATTAAGTTAGTAAATTTTCCTTCTTGAAATTATGCATTTTTAGTGTTTTATTTTATGAATTGAGGAAATAAATCTTTTGGGTTGAAATTTTAATCATTCCGCAAGCTACAATCCGCAATTGCGGATTATGGATTGTGGGAACTTTTGTTCACATTTGAAGATTTCCCTTTCGCAACCCGCAAACCACAATTTGCGGATTGCGGGATGCAGAAAGAGGTTTATTAGAAAACTGCACGTGAGTTTTCTCCTCGCAACCCACAAATTGCGGATTGCGGGATGCGAAAAGACCTTTTTTTTTATAAAAAGTAGTTTATACTTCCTGCAACCCGCAAATTGCAGGATGCGGGAAGAACTTTCACTACGCATTGTGTTTACGTTCTGCAACCAGCAACCCGCAATTTGTGGATTGCAGATTGCGGAAGGGTGTGCATACTTTTGAATAATAAGTGCCTGCACTTGGCATCTTGCATCCCGACCATTGATATACAATGATCCAATGGCCATGATTGCATCTGGAAAAATGATTCAAATTTTGATTTTTGATGCTTGGTTCATCATTTTCAAGCGTTGATCCAGTTTTTCCTCAGCGTTATGCTTGATTAGATATGAAGTCTTTGAATCCAATGATTGCTTAATGATTAAAACTCTGAGATTTGACTGTTAATTTCATGTGTTATTATGTAAATCTATCACAATCTTACGTCAGGTTTTGATTGATGCATAACCGACTGATATTTCGCTCGCAGGAATGGTAATTGCAATCTCCACATCATAGATTTGCCATCAGGCCAGTTAGTTATACTCGATCGACGTCAAATCCTGTGGTTTTATTTCCTATATGGGTTGTTATGAATAATCTTTTAGTTTACAATGATATATGCAAATTTTTTATTGATATTTCAATATCTATGCTAATAATTACATGCTGTAAGTAAAATGTAGAGAGTTTCAGGCATTTCTGTCAAGCATTCTGTTGAGAAAGAGCCTTAGCCAATGGAATACTTTGAACCTATTCATGCACCATTTGATGCTGATGTTTTTGATGACAGCACAGATAGTGAAGAAGAAGATGACATGATTCAATTCACATTTGAACGACTCCTTTTCAACAAGCAGAAGAAAGGTGATAAAGAATACGTTGATCAACATAAAACAATTGTTCGGGACCTAATCATCAACTTTCCACCTGTGTGTCCCACAATTCCTCTCAAGGATGATCCGTTAGCTGATTTTTCGGTCTTTGAAGATATGTCTAGTCCTCGTGAATCCAGGGAAGATTTCATGTGTTCCTCACCGACTACCTTCAATAGCTCATGATTTATTTTGATTCTCCTCAACTTATGACAGGATATTCTCAAAATTATGTGGTGTAATCTTCCTAGAAACTGTATGATGCCCAGTTTGGGATCCAAATTGGTTCATTATTCCTATGTATAAGGATTGTTAGATGTTTTAGGCCAAGAGACAACCTTTTCTTGGTCATTTTACGATAATTTAGTTTTGATTATCCATGCTTTGTGGGAGATTTGATCTTGAATTATTACTTTGTAATTATTATTTAAAGGGTTTTAGATCTCAAAGCAAGGGATGGATGGTTAGGGGACATAATCACCAAAAAAGACAGGAGACGCTCTATTGTTGCAGACTATGTAATGTTTTGCAGGCCATAATACATAGTTAGTTTTCTTCAGCTATCTCTTCTGTTATAATTTGTCAAATGTTTTTGATGGATTGTGATTTTGCTTTAACACATTCATTGCTACTGTTTATTATTTGCAATCAATAATTTACATTGGTTTATAGTTCAGATTTCTCTCAACTTGTGATCATTGTAATTGATGTTTTAAATGAACGTCTTTATCTAAAAAAATTATCTATTTCTGCAAATTATTCACAAAAAACATTAAGTCAATGTTAATTTGTCAATTAACATTCTAGATATAGGATAAGCTTGCATGCAATTAATTCTTAAGCTATTATTCATTGAATGTATTTAATTGATTATATCTTGACCTACTGATTCAAGATCCATTTTTGCATGTCTGTTGAATTGGTGAAAAGGCTTAGTAATTTTCATATCACGTTATCTTGTGCACAAACAAATCATTCCTTTTTAGAATAGGATTGACTTAGATTAGATTTCTTTTCAAGGTTAAACTAACTCTTAGGATTAGGAAAACTCTTGTCTTTCCTCACAGGAAGACAGATCCTTTCTAGGATCAAACACACTCAAGTGCTAGCAGAGGCCTTTGAATCTGTGGGTGTTAACCACACCAAAAAGCTCGAGGATAGGGTAAAACTTGCGTAGGATTATCTGAATCCTTTGGCTAGGTTTTCATCCCCTATTGTATGCCTTGAACCCGATTCAAACACATACACAATCGAGGAATCAACAAATGTCTCTAGAAGGAGGACCATGTACCAACCATGCCTAAATCGAACTTAAACAGACCTCCTCTAGTAAGAGAACCGGTTGTTACATGTAGCCATACCCAAGCTTCAACGTCAATAGAACAACCAGTACAAAATTCTAAAAATATTCCTGCCACCCCTGTCGTAGAGCAGGAAACCAGGATGGCCGATATTATTATCGTATCACCCACAAGAGGATCCCTCACACTCAAATAGATTCTTAAAAGTTCTTCTGATAGTGTTTCTAGGTTACAACAAATAATCATTGGACAGCGTAATCTAGGACTAGCAGAAATTCAATATCACCAAAACACTGGTCCCCAAGCCGATAATTCTGTTAATCAGAATTCAAGTGACCAAAATCCTGAACAACGTAATTCACCCTGCCACAATTTTCTCCCATATTTTATCCTTGACACATTGTTTGGGGAAACACAAGAAGATCAACCACAAGTGACAACAGGTGGACCACCACCACCACCACCTCCATCTTCATCTTCTTCATTTGAAGAATCCTCAGATAGCGATTCATCCTCAAGCTCATCTTCAGAGGGCATACCAATGGCTGAACATCAAAATAGACCCTGGTTGGACTAGGATGTTGTTTTTATCCTAGGGGATCAACATAGACTCCCTAAAAATACAGAAAAAATGGCTTCCTAAGTTCGATCCTGATGAAAAGTCACCTGCACTTGATCACATAAAGACATTCATGCCAGCCATCAGCCTTAGAAATGTGATCCATGAGGATGTAGTTTGTAGGTTATTCCCATATACCTTCCAAGGGAAAGCATCCATTTTGTATTTTGCCTTAGAATCTAGGTCTATCACTTCATTGGATGACTTTGAGAAAATATTCATGCAAAATTTTGGAGATGATAAGACACCCGAAGACTTGGTAACATGGGGGCTTCACTAGAAGGCAATATAATACCACGTTCATTCATATTGCGATATTAAATATTCATGAAAACTTAAAAATTATATTGCTTGTATATTAAGGGGCAAAGGTTTTTTTTTTATTTAATGTAACAATACAAAAATACTTTGGGGTCTTTTTTATATGGGCGGGCTGACAAATATCCGCTAAATGGAGATGGCAGGATCACGGCCGGATGAGAAATCGGGTTGAGGCAAGGCTCGGGCTTACCAGTACACAGGGAAATAGCGTCTTGAGGCATGCTTGAGGCCAGGGGGTTTCGTGGTGAAGTGGGTTTCCAGTCGATCATAGTTGAGAGACGGTGGTCATTGACAACCAATTGTTAGCAATAACACTCAGCCAGTTGTTACCAATAGCCTTGGGAGGCTCTAAGCCTCCAGGGCCTGTTATAGGCCCTCGATAGGCCTTGGGGGATTGAATACCCAACCACTCGTGCCTACTACAGGACTTGGGAGGTTTATTCAGTCTCCTAGAGCTTGTTATAGGCCCTGGGGGCTTGGATACCTATCCCACAATAGGCTTAGTCAGCGATTGGGGAACTGCAACATGCAATCTAAATGTTGTACTATGTGCATTGGCTCCAGTGACATAGAAGAAGTGATATCCTATCTCTTCATTATACCATTAGATGTTGCAAATAATAATTATATGTGATTGAGTAATTGCATTGTGGGTGAAGTAATGTGCATCCATAATATACATTGAAAGAAGCAAGGTGCATTATAGAATGCATGTGGGGTCATAAAACGGGTATCATATCAATATACTAGGTAGAAATATAAAGGGGTATAAAAAATGTTAATGAAAAAATTGATACATACAATATCTAGTGAAAATAGGGGTTTTTTTAAATTGGGAAGGCATATTGGGAGGGGGTTAAAAAAAAGATTTTGGAAGGTATTTTCCAACATTTAGTGAAATTAGGGGTATTTTTTCATATGCCATGAACGAACGTGCTATGATAGCGGTTTATTGAGTGAAGCCCCCATGCTTGGTAATTGATCTCTCTTCTATGAAAATCCAAGGTAAAGAAAGAGTAAAAGATTTTAATCAGAGTTTTTCATATCTAAAAAATAGAATCCCTATTACTCTTCTTCCTGCGGAAGAACTCCTGGTTGCATGCTATGTCAAAGGTTTACTGGTTCCCATAGCTATGTGGGTTAAACGGGCACACAAAGAAACCCTGCCAGAGGCCTTTGCTGAGGCCATTCAGGTTGAGAAAGATATTTTCAGTTTGAAGGATAACCCTGATACTTTAGTACAACCTTCCACCTCACATAAGAAAGATGATGTTCCCACAAAACCTGCTGCACAGGATAAAAATATTTTCGAAATGTGTGACATGAAAAAAATTCTATAGCATATTTCTAACGGGATGGTTGACCTTAAGAGAACTAACACTGAAAACCATAACACAAACAGGGGGTTCAACATACAACCGTTTAGAAGACCCTATCAACCTCAACAAAACCAAGTCCCACCCAATCCTGAGAAAGGGTTGAACTCTGAGGAGATTTTTTCTATCTTTAAAGCCTTAGTTTTAGAACCCCATCATTCTACTTAACATCCAGAACAAGAACTACAGGAAGATCAAGAGACTGAACTTCTAGATGAGGAAGAAGACCAGTAGGTTAATATGATTAGTTTCTTTGCAGAAATTCCCATGGCTGAGGAAGAAGAAGATCCTGAAACAGTATTTAATGTCCAACACTCCTACAACACAGGGACTAAAGGACAACCAATACAACAAGCTTCTACTTCCATACTCACAACAAATAGAGTCAAAATAACCATACAGAAGGATACACTTATTCCTGAGATAGAATATAACTTGATTGATGACTTAAAGAAGATGAAAGCTAATATCTATGTATTTGAACTTTTGAATATCCCTTCTATGAGAGATAGTTTTCCCAAAAGCATAATTGTCAACAAACCCAGGGAGACTCAAAACAATAATCTGGAGACATACACCAAAACCAGCAGCCCAAAACCTATTGGAAAAAAGACACCTCCCTTTTTGTTAACCTTTGAGATCTTTAACAGGAATGTTCATAATTGTATGGTAGATTCATGGGCCTCATCCAATGTAATGCCTTTATCAGTTTGTAAGAAATTGAATGCTGCTTGGGATCCATGTCCTACTCAGATTGTTTAGTTGGACCGATCCAAAGTGAAAGTAGTAGGGGAACTAAGGAATGTTATGTTAACTCTATCTGCTGACCCAAGTATCCACCAGACTGTGGATATTAGCATGGATGATATCCCAGATATGTAAGGGATGTGGCTAAGCAGAGATTGGTCGGAAAAAACTTAAGGGCTACTTTGCAACCGATTGGTCTCACTTGTGGCTTCCTTACAATGGAAATCCAAACAAGATAAAAATCAGCAGGGATCCTTTTATGAAGCAAATTGTCATAGATTTGAATGACCCTAGTGATCCTGCTGCATACTTCAACTCGCATGTGGAACATTCACTTTTGATACATTTTTTGAAGACTTACCTGCAGATTTGTCACCGGCTGAGAGTGCACAGAATCAGTCTCAGATTGTCAATTTTACATCTATCCCATTCTCAGGTGATATTGTACATAATGTATATAGTGTGAATACAAATTTTAAGTTAGATTTGAATGCATGGAATTTGTTTTTCGATGGTTCTAGATCTAAAGATGGAGCTGGTGCAGGTTGTGTCCTCATCGATCCAAAAGGAACCAAGAACATGATTTCCTGCAGGATTGAGTTCGAATGCACAAACAACATTGTTGAGTACGATGCCTTGGTCCAGGGACTCAGGAAATCAATCGATATGAATTCCCAGGTAATTGAGTGTTATGGAGATTCAGAAATAATAGTTAAGCATGTAAGAATTAATATTCATTTCATATCTCCTCATTTGCTTAATTATCAAAATTTAGTAAGGGACTTAACTAATTCTTTCACTACTTTTAATATTAACTCAGTCCCAAGATCTCAGAATTTCGATGCTGACTTGCTAGCTAATATTGCATCCAGGCTGATACCCCCAGAAGGTTTGTCACCATATATTTTTTCTATTGAATTAATGTACAGACCTTCGATCCCAAACAATATAACCAGTTGGAAAGTGTTTAACGATGACCAATAGATTCTAGATCTCCTTACAGCTCAAGACACATTTCAAGATGTTGCCATCAATGAAAGTGAGCATAAAAAATCTCTACCTGATCCTACTTGCACTGCCAATTAGATCCCTAAGTCAATTGTCACCCTGGAAAATTTTTACAACCTCCAAGATAAGTTCAAGTAGAAGGTGAATTATAAGACTCAGAGCTCTTCTCTCAATTATGAACATGTGAATTTAGGGAGTGAATAGAACCCTCACATGATTAACCTAGGGGTTGACTGTTCACCTGATGAAAAGAGAGATTTTATTAAGTTATGCAGAGAATTCAAGGATGTCTTTGCTTGGATATATGGCGAGCTAAAAACCTTCGACACTAATATTATGCATCATAACATATCGATGAGGCCAAATACTAAACCGTACCAGCAGAAATTGAGGAAGATGCACCCTAGCTTGGAACTTTCTGTCAATAAGGAGCTTCAAAATCTCCTTGCAGCAAGAATCATCTTATCGGTTAGGCATACACAATGGATCGCTAATTTAGTACTAGTTTGCGAGAAAAATGGTGACATTAGGATTTGTGTTGACTTTAGAAATATTAATAAAGCTTCCGAGAAAGATAATTACCCTGTTCCCCCTATGGAACAGATCTTACAGAGATTTGCAGGTTCAGAAATGTTTTCTCTCCTTGATGGTTTTTTAGGGTATAACTAAGTCTTGGCTGCTCCTGATGATCAATTAAAATCGGCTTTCAGAACCCCCTTGGGAAACATTTTCCTACAGGCGAATGCCATTCGGGTTGATAAATGCAGTTGTTACATTCCAATGAGCAATGGACATAGCTTTTAGAGGGATTATGCATGATTCTATTGTTGTGTATTTAGATGATATTACTATCTTTTCAAAAAAACGACATGAACATTTGTTTGCCCTAAAATAAGTATTCGAACATTGCAGAAGATTCAGAATTTCGCTCAATCCTAAGTAATCAATCTTCGCAGTGACTGAAGGCAAGCTGCTGGGATTTATTGTTTCGAAAGAAGGTATGATTATCGATCCAGAATGAACAGAAGCCACTGCAAGGATCAGGTTTCTAGGTACGTGCAAAGCCATGCAATCTTTCCTTGGTAAGATAAATTTTGTTCACAGATTTGTCCCAAATTTTGCGCAAATTGTTAAACCTTTACAATTGATGATTAAAAATGATGCACAGTATAAATGGTTTGATGAACAACAAAATGCTTTTACTGAGATTATGAAGGTTATTGCAGAAGCTCCTGCCCTTATGTCTCCTGACTTCATTAAGGATTTTATTTTATATACCTTTGCTACTGACTTTTCCTATGCTGTTGTTCTTACATAGAAGCACCCAAACGATCTCAAAATTCCTATATCTTTTATGAGTTCAACATTCAAGGGTGTAGAGTTAAATTACTCCCAAATAGACAAACAAGCTTACGTGGTTTATAAATCACTTAAACATTTTAGACCGTACTTATTGAAGTCTAGAACTAAAGTGATTGTGCCCTATGCATCTATCAGAAATGTTCTGATACAAAAGGAATTGGGGAAGAAAAGATCTCACTATATGACAGCTCTGCAAGAATATGATTTAGAGATAAGACCAGCAAAAATAGTGAAAGGCCAAGGTTTGTGTTTTCTTACCACTCAGTCGAATGATCCTGTAAAAAAACAAATCGAGTGGGAGCAAGAAGAAAGCGCCTCAGCAGGTTCTGTCAATGTTATTACTACTCAAGCATCTGACTGGTATGATGACATTAAATTTTTCTTAATTCATGGGTATGCTCCTGAAACCCTTGACTTTAGAAAACGCAGAGCCTTAAGATTGAAAACTGCACCATATCAATTTATAGATGGTTTTTTATTCAGAAACGATTATGATGGTGTTTTCCTTAGATCTCTAGAGAAAACTCAAAATGAGAATATTCTTTTGGAATTTCATGCAGGGCCTGTAGGAGGACACTTATCAAAATAAACCACTGCCCATAAGATCTTAAGAGAGGGCTACTACTGGCCTACTTTGTTCAGAGACGCCTACGCTTTCACCAGAAGATTTGAACCATGTCAGAAGTGCGCTGGAAAAATGAAGAAACCTGTATTTCCATTGCAGCCAGTCACAGTTCAATTTCTGTTCCAGCAGCAAGGTTTAGATTTTATCAGACCTATTAATCCTCCTTCTTCCTTGCAACATGGGTATATTTTGACAGCTACAGACTACTTTACCAGATGGTTAGAGGCAGTCCCTCTTAGACAAGCGAACACAAGCCAAGTAATTTCATTTCTGGAAGGCCAGATAGTCACAAGGTTTGGTGATCCAGAAGTCCTAGTGTTTGACAATGCTTCATACTTCTCCTCTTTTGAATTAACTCAATATGCCCTTGAAAAAGGGATAAAATTAAAATTTTCTGCCAATTATTATCCACAGGGAAATGGATTAGCAGAGTCTTCTAATAAGAATTTAATTAACATCTTAAAGAAGACAATGGCTACTCACCACAAGAATTGGCACATTCAATTATACAATGCTCTTTGGGAAGACCATGTCACTCCTAAAGCAGCCATTGGAAACTCCCCTTACTGCTTATTTTATGGTAAGGAGGATATCTTACCAGCTAACCTCATGATCCCTTCCCTATAGCTAGCATAGTCTGTACAGGAAGATGAATCTTCTCCACTCCAGCACAGAATTGATACATTATTCAAACTACAGGAGGACAGGGAAAAGTCTAAAAACAAGTTGTATCAACATCAATAGCTTGTGAAGAGGTGGTTCGATGAGAAGGCTTCATCTGAAAGGGAGTTCTTCATGGGGGACTTAGTTTTAAAATGGGACAAGCAACATAACGACAAGAATGATTACACTAAGTTCCAACGTTTATGGCTAGGACCTTTCATTGCTACAGAAAAGATTGGTCCTAGTACTGTTTGGTTACAAACACTCGAAGGTCTTTTGGAAACCTACCTAGTCAACATCCAACTGCTCAAGAAGTACTTTGTTTGAGGAGAACATGTTGGTCCACTTGTACATGAAGTGTGATTTGTTTTGTTTCCTTTGATTTGATTGATTGTTTTGTTTTCTTTTATGATTCTTTTCTTTTTAATAAGTTTGCACATTTGGAAAAGGTTGTTGATTAGTGCTTTTCTGAGACTAATACAATCTGAAGTTCTCAGGTAATATGCCAACTTCTTTTCCATTTAGCCTATGTCAAAAAAATGCTCTCCATGGAATCAAACAGTCAATTTTTGCAAGGCCTTGATCGATATCTTCCCACTATCATCGACATCTTTTAAATATTGGTCTGATTAATTGAAGTTGAAGAGAAGATTAGAGTTCTTTACTTTGTGTTTCATGAGTAAATGGCATAATCTCTTATATCTTGGTTAGACTTATCTATTATGGACGCCATACTGATCACTTTGATTATAATTTATCTTAATAAAAATAGATTACAAGATGGGGGGTCTCATTACGAGCCAACCCATTATGTTCATAGATGTTTAAGTGGAATGACATCTCCACATTTAGCCAGCAAACTTGGGAGATGACTTTCAACTCTGGATGGAAGGTGGAAGATCCTATCATAGGTCGGTCCATTCATGATTTGGAAAGAATCAATGAGTAACACTGCTATCATGTGGTCACCAAGCCATGGTAGTGTCTTGTAATATATACATAAATAAATTTTTGCTTTCTTATAAGATGGTTTGTTGTATATGAGGATAAGGGGGGGTCTTATCACAAGCCAGCCGTACCATGATCATGGATTTGATTTTGGACTGGAATTACCACCTATGGTCACCAAGCCATGGTAATTGCTTTCAGATTAGAAAACTGAAAGAGAAGGAGTCTCTTGACCGAGCTAGCGTGTTCAGATTCCAAATCAGGTTTGTGAATGGCATTGCCAACATCTGATCACCAAGTCAGGGAAATGGCCTTATATCAACAGAAGTCTTATTTATTTCTTCAGCTATATAAAAAAAATTAAAAGAAGAGAAATATACATGTACATAAATGCATAATTAATAAAGTCAAGGTGATCCATGTATTGTAATCCATAATGGCTCTGAGTTTATTCCAAAGGTTAATCATTAATCTTTCCTTCCATGATTACATAAAAGAATAAGATTTTTGTTTTGCTCGTAGACTACCTTACTAGATTAAATATTATCATTAATTGGTTGTGGATGGGAATGTATTGATCATATGACTTACCCTACTGTTTTGATTGTGTTTTCATGAGATCATTTTGTAGATTGCAGGTTCAAAATGAGTTGGTTGGCATATCTTCCTTATAACTAAAGGTTTCATCTTTAGGGATAATTGGTTCTTCCCAGCCAGTCGCCATTTGTTATAGGTACAACAGATCCCATGTTTTATCCAAAATATGGGAACCCCAATTTCATATCAAAGACTAACTTAATCAATTTGGGGGTTGTCTAACTTGTTTTCCATTCATTTTTTGATGCCTTTGATTTGATTTAATTAAGTTAGTAAGTTTTCCTTCTTTAAATTATGCATTTTTAGTGTTTCTTTTATGAATTGCGGAAATAAATCTTTTGGGTTGAAATATTAATCATTTTGCAACCCGCAACCTGCAATCCGCAATTGCGGATTGCGTATTGCAGGCTCTTTTGTTCACATTTGAAAGCTTTCCTTCCGCAACCCGCAATTTGCAGATTGCGGGATGCAGAAAGAGGTTTATTAGAAAAATGCACGTGAGTTTTCTCCCCGCAACCCGCAACCTGCAATTGTGGATTGCGGGATGCAGAAAGACCTTTTTTTATATAAAAAGTAGTTTATACTTCTCGGAACCCACAAATTGTGGGATGCAGGAAGCACTTTCACCACGCATTGTGTTTACGTTCCGCAATTTGTGGATTGCAGAAGGGTGTGCATACTTTTGAATAACAAGTTCCCACACTTGGCATCCCACATCCTGCATCCCGACCGTTGATATACAATGATCCGACAAATTGATTGCATCTGGAAAAATGATTCAAATTTTGATTTTTGATGATTGGTTCATCGTTTTCAAGCGTTGATCCGATTTTTCCTCTGCGTTATGCTTGATCAGATATGAAGTCTTTGAATCGAATTATTGCTTAATGATTAAAACTCTGAGATTTGACTGTTAATTGCATGTGTTATTATGTAAATCTATCACAATATTATGCCAAGTTTCTATTGATGCATAACCGACTGATATTTCACTCACAGGAACGGTAATTGCAATATGCACATCGTAGATTTGCAATCATGCAAGCTAGTTATACTCGATCAATGTAAAATCGTATGGTTTTATTTCCTATATGGGTTGTTATGAATAATATTTTAGTTTACGATGATATATGCAAATTTTGGATTGATATTTCAATATCTATGCTAATAATTGCATGATGTAAGTAAAATGCAGAGAGTTTCAGGCGTTTCTGTCAAGCATTCCATTGAGAAAGAGCCTCATCCAGTGGAA
Organism: Larix kaempferi; assembly: GCA_027924585.1. Classification (NCBI taxonomy): domain Eukaryota; kingdom Viridiplantae; phylum Streptophyta; class Pinopsida; order Pinales; family Pinaceae; genus Larix; species Larix kaempferi. Next base: position 9,090,021 of record BSBM01000268.1, read on the forward strand.
TAATATGAACCTGTTCCCGCACCATTTGATGCTGATGTTTCTGATGACAGCACAAATAGTGAAGAAGAAGATGACATGATTCAATTCACATTTGAACGACTCCTTTTCAACAAGCAGAAGAAAGGTTATAAAGAATATGTTGATCAAGATAATACAATTGTTCGAGACCTAACTATCAACTCGCCACCTGTGTGTCTTGCAATTCCTCTCAAGGATGATCCATTAGCTGATTTTTCGGTCATTGAAGATATGTCTAGTCCTCGTGAATCCAAGGAAGATTTAATGTGTTCCTTGCCAACTACCTTCAGCAGTTCATGATTTATCTTGATTCTCCTCAACTTATGATAGGATGTTCTCAAAATTATGTGGTGTAATCTTCCTAGAAACTATATGCTGCCCAGTTTGGGATCCGAATTGGTTCATTATTCCTATGTATAAGGATTGTTAGATGTTTTAGGCCAAGAGGCATCCTTTTCTTGGTCATTTTAGGATAATTTAGTTTTGATTATCCATGCTTTGTGGCAGATTTGATCCTTAATTATTACTTTGTAATTATTATTTAAAGGGTTTTAGATCTCATAGCAAGGGATGGATGGTTAGGGGAAAAAATCACCAAAAGATACTGGAGACGCTCTGTTGTTGCAGACTATTTAATGTTTTGCAGGCCTTAATACATAGTTAGTTTTCTTCAGCTATCTCTTCTGTTATAATTTGTCAAATGTTTTTGATGGATTGTGATTTTGCTTTAACACATTCACTGATACTGTTTATTATTTTCAATCAGTAATTTACATTGGTTTATAGTTCAGATTTATCTCAACTTGTGATCACTGGAATTGATGTTTTAAATGAATGTCTTTATCTAAAACATTTTATCTGTTTTTGCAAATGATTCACAGAAAACATTAAGTCAATGTTAATTTGTCAATTAACATTCTAGATACAAGATAAGCTTGCGTGCACTTAATTCTTAAGCTATTATTGGTTGAATGTCTTTAACTGATTATATCTTGAGCTACTGAGTCAAGATCCATTTTTGCATGTCTATTGAATTGGTGAAAAGGTTTAGTAATTTTCATATCAAGTTATCTTGTGCACAAACAAATCATTCCTTTTTAGAATAGGCTTGACTTAGATTAGATTTATTTTCAAGGTTAAACTAACTCTTAGGATTAGGAAAACTCTTGTATTTCCTCATAGGAAGACAGATCCTTTCTAGGATCAAACACACTCGACTGCCAGCAGAGGCCTTTGTATCCGTGGGTGTTAGCCACACCAAATAGCTCGAGTATAGGGTAAAACTTGCGTAGGATTATCTGAATCCTTTGGCTGGGTTTTCAACCTCTGTTGTTTTCCTTGAACCCCATTCCATCACATACATAAACGTGGCATCGAAAAATGGCGCTAGAAGGAGGGACATGTACCAACCATGCCTAAACAGAACTTAAACAAACCTCCTCCAGTAAGATAACCGGTTGCTACACGTAGCCATGCCCAAGCTTCAATGTCAATAGAACAACCAGTACAAAATTCTCAAAATATTCCTGCCACCCATGTCGTAGAGAAAGAAACCAAGAGGGCTGATATTATTATCGTATCACCCACAAGAGGATCCCTCATACTCGAACAAATTCTTAAAATTTCCTCTGATAGTGTTGCTAGGTTACAACAAAGAATCATTGAATAGCGTAATCTAGGACTAGCAGCAATTCAATATCACCAGAACACTGGTCCGCAAGCCGATAATTCTTTTAATCAGAATTCAGGTGACCAAAATCCTGAACAACGTAATTCATCATGCCACAATCTGCTCCCATATTTTAGCCTTGACACATTGTTTGTGGAACAAGAATATCAACCACAAGTGACAACAGGTGGACCACCACCACCACCACCTCCATCTTCATCTTCTTCATCTGAAGAATCCTTAGATAGTGATTCATTCTCGATCTCATCTTCAGAGGGAATACCAATGGCTAAAGGTCAAAATAGACCCTGGTTGGACTAGGATGTCGTTTTTATCCTAGGGGATCAACATAGACTCCCTAAAAATCCTGAAAAAATGGTTGCCTAAGTTCGATCCTGATGAAAAGTCACCTGCACTTGATCACATAAAGACATTCATGCAATCTATCAGGCTTAGAAATGTGATCCATGAGGATGTAGTTTGTAGGTTATTCCCATATACCTTCCAAAGGAAAGCATCCATTTGGTATTTTGCCTTATAATCTAGGTCTATCACTTCATGGAATGACTTTGAGAAAATATTCATGCAAAAGTTTGTAGATGATAAGACACCTGAAGACTTGGTATTTGATCTCTCTTCTATGATAATTCAGGGTAAAGAAAGGGTAAAAGATTTTAATCAGAGGTTTTCATATCTAAAAAATAGAATCCCTATTACTCTTCTTCCCACGGAAGAACTCCTAGTTGCATACTATGTCAAAGGTTTACCGGTTCCCATAGCTATGTGGGTTAAACGGGCACACAAAGAAACCCTGCCAGAGGCCTTTGCTAAGGCCATTCAGGTTGAGAAAGATATTTTCGGTTTGAAGGAAAACCTCGGATACTTCAGCAAATCAACCTTCCACCTCACGTAAGAAAGTTGATGTTCCCACAAAACCTGCTGCACAGGATAAAAATCCTTTCGAAATGGGTGACATGAAGAAAATTTTATAGCATATTTCTAACGGGATGGTTGACCTCAAGAGAACTAACAATGAAAACCAGAACACAAACAGGGTGTTCAATAGACAACCATTTAGAAGACCCTATCAACCTCAACAAAACCAAGTCCCACCCAATCCTGAGGAAGGGTTGAACTTTGAGGAGATTTTTTCTATCTTTAAAGCCTTAGTTTCAGAACCCCATCATTCTTCTCAACATCCCGAACAAGAACTACAGGAAGATCAAGAGAATGAACATCTAGATGAAGAAGAAGACCAATAGGTTAATACCATTAGTTTCTTTGCAGAAATTCCCATGGCTGAGGATGAAGAAGATCCTGAAACAATATTTAATGTCCAACACCCCTACAACACAAGTAGTAAAGGACAACCAATACACCAAGCTTCTACTTCCATACCCACAACAAATAGAGTCAAAACAACCATACAAAAGGATACACTTATTCCTCAGATAGAATATAACTTGATTGATGACTTAAAGAAGATGAAAGTTAATATCTCTCTATTTGAACTTTTGAAGATCCCTACTATGAGAGACAGTTTTCCCAAAAGCATAATTGTCAACAAACCCAGGGAGACTAAAAACAATAATCTGGAGACATACACCAAAACCAACAGTCCAAAACCTGTTGGGAAAAAGACACCTCCCTTTTTGTTAACCTTTGAGATCTTTAACAGGAACGTTCATAATTGTATGGTAGATTGAGGGGCCTCATCCATTGTAATGCCTTTATCAGTTTGCAAGAAATTGAACGCTGCTTGGGAGCCATGTCGTACTTAGATTGTTCAGTTGGACCAATCCAAAGTGAAAGTAGTAGGGGAACTAAGGAATGTTATGTTAACTCTATCCGCTGACCCCAAGATCCACCAGACTGTAGATATCATCGTGGATGATATCCCAGAGATGTATGGGATGTGGCCAAGCAAATATTGGTCGGAAAAACGTCTTTGCTTGGACATACGACGATCTGAAAACCATTGACACTAATACTATGCATCATAACATACCGATGAAGCCAGATACTAAACTATACCAGCAGAAGCTGCGGAAGATGCACCCTAGCTTGGAACCTTCTGTCAAGAAGGAGCTTGAAAAGCTCCTTGCAGCAATAATCATCTTTCCAATTAGGCATACACAATGGATTGCTAATTTAGTACTAGTTCGCAAGAAAAATGGTGACATTAGGCTTTGCGTTTACTTTAGAAATCTTAATAAAGCTTCCGAGAAAGATAATTACCCTGTCCCCCCTATGAAACAGATCTTACAGAGAGTTGCAGGTTCATAAATGTTTTCTCTCCTCGATGGTTTTTTAGAGTATAACCAAGTCTTGGTTACTACTGATGATAAATTAAAAACAACTTTCATGACCCCTTGGGGAACGTTTTCCTAAAGGCGAATGCCATTCGGGTTTATAAATTCAGGTGCTACATTCCATCAAGCAATGTACATAGCTTTCAATGGACAAGAATTGGCACATTCAGTTATACAATGCTCTTTGGGCAGACCGTGTCACTCCTAAAGCAGCCATTGGAAACTCCCCTTAATGCTTAGTTTATGGTAAGGAGGTTATCTTACCATCCAACCTCATGATCCCTTCCCTATAGCTAGCACAATCTGTATAGGAAGATGACTCTTCTCCACTCCAGCACAGAATTGATACATTACTCAAACTAGAGGAGGACAGGGAAAAGTCTAAAAACAAGTTGTATCAACATCAACAGCTTGCGAAGAGGTGGTTCGATGAGAAGGATTCATCTGATAGGGAGTTCTCTGTGGGGGACTTAGTTTTAAAATGGGACAAGCAACATAAGGACAAGAACGATTAAACTAAGTTCCAACGTTTATGGCTAGGACCTTTCATTGTTACAGAGAAGATTGGTCCTAGTACTGTCCGGTTACAAACATTGGAAGGTCTTTTGGAAACCTACCCAGTGAACGTCCAACTTCTCAAGAAGTACATTGTTTGAGGAGAACATGTTGGTCCACTTGTACATGAAGTGTGGTTTGTTTTTTTTGCTTTGGTTTGATTGACTACTTTGTTTTCTTTTATGATTCTTTTCTTTTTAATAAGTTCGCACATTTGGAAAAGGTTGTTGATCAGTGGTTTTCTGAGACTAATACAATCAGAAGTTCTTAGGTAGTATGCCAACTTCTTTTCCATTCAACCTATGTCAAAAAAATGCTCTTCATGGAATCAAACAGTCAATTTTTGCAGGGCCTTGATCGATATCTTCCTACTATCATCAACATCTTTTAAATATTGGTCTGATTAGTTGAAGTTGAAGAACAAATTAGAGTTCTTTACTTTGTGTTTCATGAGTAAATGGCATAATCTCTTATAGCCTGGTTAGACTTATCTAGTCTGGACGGCATACTAATCACTTTGATTATAATTTATCTTAATAAAAATAGATTACAAGATGGGGGGTCTCATTACGAGCCATCCCATTATGTTCATATATGTTTAAGTGGAATGACATCTCCACATCTAGCCACCAAACTTGAGAGATGACTTTCACCTCTCGCTGGAAGGTGGAAGATCCTATCACAGGTCGGTCCATTCATGATTTGAAAAGCATCAGTGAGTAACACTGCTGTCATGTGGTCACCAAGCCATGGTAGTGTCTTGTAATCTATACATAAATACTTTTTTGTTTTCTTATAAGATAGTTTGTTGTATATAAGGATAAGGGGGGGTCTTATCACAAGCCATCCCTACCATGATCATGGATTTGATTTTGGACTGGAATTACCACCTATGGTCATCAAGCCATGGTAATTGGTTTCATCCTAGAAAACTGGAAGACAAGGATTCTCTTGACCGAGCTAGCTTGTTCAGATTCCAAATCAAGTATGTGAATGGCATTTCCAGCATTTGATCACCAAGTCAAGGCAATGGCCTTATATTAGCAAAAGTCTTATTTATTTACTCAGATATATAAAAAAAATAAAGAGAAATATACATGTACATAAATGCATAATTAATAAAGTAAAGGTGATCCATGTATTGTAATCTAGAATGGCTCTGAGTTTATTCCAAAGGTTAATCATTAATCTGCCCTTCCATGATTACATAAAAGTATAAGATTTTTGTTTTGCTCGTAGACTACCTTACTAGATTAAATATTATCATTAATTGGTTGTGGATGGGAATGTATTGATCATATGACTAACCCTGTTGTTTTGATTGTGTTTTCATGAGATGATTTTGTAGATTGCAGGTTGAAAATGAGTTGGTTGGCATATCTGCCTTATAATTAAAGGTTTCATCTTCAGAGATAACTGGTTCTTCCCAGCCAGTCGCCATTTGTTGTAGGTACAATAGATCCCATGTTTTATCCAAAATATGGGAGCCCCAATTTCATATCAAAGACTAACTTAATCAATTTGGGGGTTGTGTAACCTGTTTTCCATTCATTTTTTGATGCCTTTGATTTGATTTAATTAAGTTAGTAAATTTTCCTTCTTTAAATTATGCATTTTTAGTGTTTTTTTTATGAATTGCGGAAATAAATCTTTTGGGTTGAAATTTTAATCATTTCGCAACCCGCAATCCACAATTGCGAGTTGTGGGCGCTTTTGTTCACATTTGAAATTTTTCCTTCCGCAACCCGCAATTTGTAGATTGCGGGATGCAGAAAGAGGTTTATTAGAAAATTGCACGTGAGTTTTCTCTTTTTTTTATAAAAAGTAGTTTATACTTCCCGCAACCCACAAATTGCAGGATGCGGGAAGTACTTTCACCACGCATTGTGTTTACATTCCGCAACCCGCAACCCACATTTTACAAATTGCGGAAGGGTGTGCATACTTTTGAATAACAAGTGCCCACACTTGGCATCCTGCATCCGACATCCCAATCGTTGATATACAATGATCCGACAGCCATGATTGCATCTAGAAAAATGATTCAAATTTTGATTTTGATGCTTGGTTCGTCGATTTCAAGCATTGATCCGGTTTTTCCTCTACGTTATGCTTGATCAGATATGAAGTCTTTGAATCCAATGATTGCTTAACGATTAAAACTATGAGATTTGACTGTTAATTGCATGTGTTATTATGTAAATCTATCACAATCTTACACCAAGTTTCGATTGATGCATAACCGACTAATATTTCACTCGCAGGAATGGTAATTGCAATCTGCACATCGTAGATTTGCAATCATTCCAGTTAGTTGTACTCGATCGACATCAAATCCTGTGATTTTATTTCCTATATGGGTTGCTATGAATAATCTTTTAGTTTATGATGATATATGCAATTTTTGGATTGATATTTCAATGAGTCTATGCTAATAATTACATGTTGTAAGTAAAATGCAGTTTCAGGCATTTTTGTCAAGCATTATGTTGAGAAAGAGGCTCAGCCAGTGGAATACTCTGAACTTGTTCCTGCAACATTTGATGCTAATGTTTTTGATGACAGCACAGATAGTGAAGAAGAAGATGACAGGATTCAATTCACATTTGAACGAATCCTTTTCAACAAGCAGAAGAAAGGTGATAAAGAATATGTTGATCAAGATAATACAATTGTTTGGGACCTAATCATCAACTTGCCACCTGTGTCTACCACAATTCCTCTCAAGGATGATCCGTTAGTTGATTTTTCGGTCTTTGAAGATATGTCTAGTCCTCATGAATCCGGGGAAGATTTCATGTGTTTCTCGCAAGCTACCTTCAACAGCTCATGATTTATCTTGATTCTCCTCAAATTATGACAGGATGTTCTCAAAATTATGTGGTGTAATCTTCCTACAAACTGTAGGATGCCCAGTTTGGGATCCAAATTGGTTCATTATTCCTATGTATAAGGATTGTTAGACGTTTTAGGCCAAGAGGCACCCTTTTCTTGGTCATTTTAGGATAACTTAGTTTTGATTATCCATGCTTTGTGGGAGATTTGATCCTGAATTATTACTTTGTAATTATTATTTAAAGGGTTTTAGATCTCATAGCAAGGGATGGATGGTTAGGGGACAGAATCGCCAAAAAAGATTGGAGACGCTCTTTTGTTTCAGACTATGTAATGTTTTGTAGGCCTTAATACACACTTAGTTTTCTTCAGCTATCTATTATGTTATAATTTCTCAGATGTTTTTGATGGATTGTGATTTTGCTTTAACACATTCATTGATATTGTTTATTATTTGCAATCAATAATTTACATTGGTTTATAGTTCAGATTTCTCTCAACTTGTGATCACTGTAATTGATGTGTTAAATGAATGTCTTTATCGAAATTTTTTTATCTATTTATGCAAATGATTCACACAAAATATTAAGTCAATGTTAATTTGTCAATTAACATTCTAGATACATGATAATCTTGCATGCACTTAATTATTAAGCTATTATTGGTTGAATGTCTTTAACTGATTATATCTTGAGCTACTGATTCAAGATCCATTTTTGCATGTCTGTTGAATTGGTGAAAAGGTTTAGTAATTTTCATATCAAGTTATCTTGTGCACAAACAAATCATTCCTTTTTAGAATAGGCTTGACTTAGATTAGATTTCTTTTCAAGTTTAAACTAACTCTTAGGATTAGGAAAAATCTTGTCTTGCCTCACAGAAAGACAGATCCTTTATAGGATCAAACACACTCAAGTGCCAGTGGAGGCCTTTTTATCCGTGGGTGTTAACCACACCAAACAGCGCGAGGATAGAGCAAAACTTGCGTAGGATTATTCGAATCCTTTAGATGGGTTTTCATCCCCTGTTGTTTGCCTTGAATCCCATTCCAGGACATACACAACCGAGGCATCAACATGTCATCACAGACGAAGAAGTACCAATTTGATTGATAACACTAGCCCAGTTCTTGGAATACTTCACCTTGACCCATACAACAGAGTAATCCATCCTTTATTTGTTTCACAATCTCTTGAGAATGCCCTTCCTTTCTATTCTCTTTAGTATGGCCAAGATAATCCCAAGAAACTATCTTCTTCCAAGTTTCTTTTCATTAGTAGACATCTCTTGGGAAAACATTTCATGATATTTTGCACACCATAGAACACCAATAATTCAAGGTTTCTAAGTGGTGGTCTAACTACTTTCCAATAGTATCTATTACCTCTTATTAGTCATTCTTTCACACCTCCATGGTTTCTCTATTAGTTGGGATGAGTTTTTTCTTCTTCTCAACTCTTCTTTCTTTCAAGTACCTCTTGTTTTTTCATCTCTCCCTCTTCTACTCAAAATTTTCTTGGGTGCATGAATGAAAAAAATGAGGTATGATAAATGATTTTTTACTCCACTTATTCTTGGTTCCGTAAATATAGGATTTTGTTACTTATAATTTGGGTTTAGGAACTTTGTTCAATATTCTTATGTCTCAACTCACACTACTTCTCATATAACTTGGCATTAGGTTTACTTTGTAAGGTACTTGGGTCAACGTTAACATGGCATAAGGAGGATTTTGGGTTATATAAAGAATCCTCATAAGGCATAGTTAATCCACTCATTGGACCCCCTTACTCTTCTTCACTAGTGAACTCATAGCCCATTAGCATCCTCCCTAATCAACGTTGGAACTTATTTTTCCATTACTCAAAACAGCCACGGTAAGTCTATCTCATGGCATAGTACAAAACATAATCAGATAACAAACTTATTTACAACGTTTACAAAATCATAATTAGAGTTAAGATGGGGTCAAAATTTGGGTATTACATTCATATAGTCAAACCCAATAAATAGAAATCCCTATGGGAGACCCTATTGTCACTACTTTCGTAGAGAGTATTTTGTGCATACTAGCTAGTAAATATTTGATATTCTATAGGAAACATAAACATCAAATGATAAGGGTATATAACCTTTAAATTAATGAAATATTTGGGAAAAAAATAGCATTGTTATGACATTCAAATTTTGTTCCTCAGTGACCTTAAATAGTAAAAAAAACAAAAATAAAATTGTAAATTTGGAGAAATAACCCTGTAAGAGAGTAAACTACAATTCCATTTGTTGTCTCCTATAACCTTGAGAAACCATTTACAATCAATTTATTGTGATAGGGCCTTTAATGTCTAAATATCACCTTAACTATAATATGTAAATACAGATATGGAACTACTACTCTTATATGTTTATTATTACATCTTAATATTGAAAACTTAAGTTTATATAAATGTTATACAAAAGAATATAGTACTATAGCCTCATTTACAGGAGAGTGAGGTACTTTGGACACTTCGCTAGAATGGTGTTAAAATCATTAGATATACAGTTTATTTCTTTCCACGCATGTCAAAAAAGTGGAGCTCCATATTCATTTTGTCTCATCTCTTCTACCTTGTGTGTGGGTTGGCTTGTGAGGGTTGACTTGGGACATCTTCAAAATGTAATATGTTGATTTAAATTAAGAGTTTCATTGTCTACTTACAATGCACCTCTTGGTGTAGTGGTTTCCTCCACCCTATTTTTCACCTTGGTGTTTTCCTTTCCATTACACTTGGACTTTGTATATTGAATGCAATGGCTAACATATTATACTTTTCTCCAAGACAATAAATAAAAACCAATGGTATTTATTCTATTAATAAATAATTAAGTCCACTAAGAGACCTACGTTCTAATGAATTTTATCAATATTTTTAAATATTTGTTCTTCTCAAGCAGTTCAGTAGCACTAAGGTCAATTAAATTCAATTAAGTGAGTTGACTGCATATTCATTATGAGTTTCTTGATATGTTCAAAATGGGGTCTTTACGAGACGGTGTGTTAATTACCCATACACTCACCATTTCCAATATTAATTAGGTGGAATAAAATATTAATTTAAGGTTTATGATTGTTGACCTTTCCATATTGGAAGTGGTGGTTTGTTTTAATTATTCACCCAAATTCGAACCTTCTATCTTACATGGCAGTAATTTAAGTATATTAATACAAAGAACCTTATCTTATCTTCCTTAGTTTTATTAAATGATTAATTAATTCTTTTAACTTGTCATGAGATGGTTCAGTAAATCAAGAGTTATTTAATTAATTCATTTATTCTGTTAGTGTATTCGAAAATGTTTATGACAACGAATAATGTGCTTATTGATATTAATTAATCATAATAATATTTATAGGATTTTTGGATGTGAGTAGGAAGCATGTCATCCTTGGATCCAAAAGATTGTCTTGCTTCCTTGCACAGACGAGAAGATTATCCTTCATGGCATTGTACCAACCGATTAACTCCATATCATTGAAAATAACCATTTCGCATGCTTGAACCCCATGGTAATATACTTTTGTTTCAATGGATTACAACCAACTTTACTACCATAAGCCCTAAAGTAGTTATTAATTAAGAAGCCAACTGCCATGCTGAAACAATGATGGAAATAAATGGTGCGAAGTGGGCCAAAATGATGCTTTGAACCCTTTTCAATGGAAAAGTGACATTTGAGGGCATCCGGCTGATCCATGATCGGTGTCATTCTCCACTACCATCATGTCGACCTCAACTATACTGCCAATCCTGACATGATGATTGATAGTGGAGTCGAACGTGGCCGGATTAGATGTTGTCGTCAGCTCATCTTGTTGCTCATAAACATCAACTACCTCGTTGTTCACCGCGTGGCCTAAGGTCGGGCATCCATCGGTCCCATAAATGACGTGTTGAGAAGAGAATTGTTGATGTTCGAGGCCGCATGCGAAACATTGTAAGGACAACTGACCTCTTGGAGTGTCCTTTCATTCTGGACTCCCTCCATGAGATGCGCCATGTGGCCAAGATCAACCTTGGCTAATTCATTGCATCTCCTATGCAGATCGTTGTCCTCCATGTCCTACCGCAGCATGCCGAGGAAGGAAATACGAGTACCCACCCCTTTATTGGCTAAGGCATCCACTACCTTGTTCCCTTTTCAGCGAACATGCATGAATTGTATGGTTGGGTTGGAGTCCAGCAAATTCCTCAGAACCAGAATTCTACTCTCCCATTTCTAGCTGCAGGAAACCTTGGATATGGACTAGCCATGCTGAATGCGCCTCGCAGTGGAGATGATGACGAGGGATTCCCTTTCCATAACCAAAGGTGTCCATCCCTACTATAGGGCCCATCGCAATCCGCTAACCATTCCTTCTAATTCAGCCACATTATTAGTATTGTCCCCTAAGTCACCCCAGAATGTGCTTAAATCATGCCTTCTACGTTTCTGATGACTCCTTCGAATCCCGACAGTCTAGGATCTCCTTTCACAGCACCATCAAAGTTAAGGTTGAACGTTCCTTCTGATGGGCGCTTCCACACTTCAGGGCTGAGAAGAGGTGCGACTGCCTTGCGGAGATGGCCAATGCTTGCCGGTAAGTTAAATATACCCCAGTCGTTCAGAATTTGTCTTTCTGCACTGTCCATTTTCCACACTTATGGAGTCCAATGGCTTAATTTCAACGTTTCCTTTAAATGAATTTCCAGAAGATTCCAAACTTCTTCGATGTTTTGATTTTTGTCTTCAAAAATTCACCTATTCCATTCCTTCCAGAGTTCCTAGACCGCAAAACCTGGAAAGAATTCCCAGATCTTGTTCAAAATCTCATTTTTAAATTCTTTGGGTGGCCAGTTGGTTATGGAAAGATCAGGGCGATTGCGAACTCTAGCGCCTTTCTTAAAGCATTCTCCTCCCTTCTCCCACAGGTAGGAGGCCATGGGGCAAGAATCGAGAAGGTGGTTAATGGTTTCAGAGTCTATCTCACACATGCTGCATCTGGGCGGTCCTATTATTCCTCGACACTGAAGATTCTCCCATGTGAGGATATGTCTTTGTAACAAAATCCAGATAAAAGAAGCGATTTTGGGCCACCAATTACCTTTCCAAATTTTACGCCATTTCTCCTCCGTCACCAATCTATGGTTTTCCATATACAATCCCATTGCTTCTTTGATGCTAAAATTTCTGGTGTTCATATACCCCCAACGAACCTTATCTGGGCTATCCATCCTGGGAATCCAACGTTTACACAAATCCTCGTAGAAGCTTTCCAAATTCTCGTCAAGGGCAAGGGATTGCCACTAATATTTGGGTTTCTAGATCCTGAATTGGGCATCAGCGGATATGGGCTCCAAAAATTCCTTCACCTACTCTAAAGGACTATTTTGAAGATAGAGAAGTAGATATGGGATTTTCTCGCAGTTGGCCATGTAGGGTAATTGATGCCAGGCATCCCACGTATAAAAGGCCGAGGTACCATCTCTAATATCTTGAAAACTGTGTCTTTGGATGAGACCCCTGTTTTGTTGTGCTACTTTCCATATGATCGAGCCCGGTAGGTCCTCTCCAAATATTATCAATTGTTGTTTGGGCCATTGGGGCACATACTTATAGTACCATAGTTTCCCCCATGGTTCCTTAGTGTGAGTAATCCATCTCCACCAATTGTTTTCCCCCAAAACATTATTTGAGCTGACCAGGTCCTGGAGTCCTACAACCCCCGCATATTTTGGTTTAAATAAGGTATCCCAGTCGACCAGAGCCCATTTCCTGTGCCTGTCCATTCCCCCCCACAAGAAATTCCTCTGAATGGTGTGAATTTGCTTGAGGACAGATTTAGGGGATGCCAAAACAGAGAACAGGTAGAGAGGCATGACTTGGAGCACTGATTTGACCAGGATGATGTGGCTTGGAAGATTCAAGGCTCTGAAGGTCCAATGTCCAAGATTCTTCTTGATTTTATCAAGCAAATCCTTCCAAGAAATTTGACGTATAGTAGATTCCGCCAGGGGAGCGCCCGGATACTTAGAAGGTAGGATCCCTTCTGAAAATTGTAAGATCCTGAGAATGTTTCTTCTGGTAATTCTCGGAGTATTGAAGAAATACTCCTAATATTTCTCTTTATTGATATCTAAGCCATTGGCCTCTAGGAAGGTATCCAACCACCTCTTCACGCCTCTGGCTTCCTGAAGAGTTGAAGGTCCCATTAACATAGTATCATCAACGAATTGCTAATGTGTTTGAGGGTCCAGCCCTTCACTGAGAGTAAGCCCTCAAATCTGTCCCTCTCTTTGCATCGCTTTAAGCATACGACCCAAACCTTCAGCAATGATAATAAAAAGGAATGGCGACAAAGGATCTCCTTGGAGAATTCCACATGAATCCTGCAAGGGCCGTGATGGGGTACCATTGACCAGGATAGAGAAAAAAGCAGAGGAGACCAGACTCATCACCCAATTGGTCCGGTTCGTCGTAAATCCAAAGTGCCTGAGAACCTTTCCAAGAAAATTCCAATTAAGTCTGTCATAGGATTTAGATAGGTTGAGCTTTAGCAACATACCTGGAATTTTATCCTTCTTCAGAGAGTGGATAGTTTCATGCACCAGGATGATGCCATCCATAATCTATCGACCTTCCACAAAACCGGCTTGCTCAGGGGAAATGAGAAGCGGGAGAAGAGGGAGAAGTCTATTGGCAATTACTTTGGTGATAATCTTATAGATGACATTGCACAGGGCAATCGGTCTGAATTTCCTTGGGTCTTTCGTGCCAGATTTTTGGGTATGAGCATGAGGAAGGTGGCATTAAGGGCTTTGAGAATACTTCTCGTCTTCCTAGAATATTCGACGAGGGCCAACACATCTTCTTTCAACCAATCCCAACAGAAGTGAAAGAAATTCGTGGTGAACCCATCTGGTCCTGGTGCTTTATCCACTGCCATTTGTTTGAATGCTGCCTCCAATTCTTCCATTTCAATGGGTTTCATCAGCATGAGGTTGTGGTCAACCGTTATTACCCTTGGTATGAATTGCAGCACCTGAGGTTGGGCCTCATTCCTGTCAATTGTAGGCTCCGCTAAGAGATTAGCAAAAAAGTCATTCAAGGTGTTTTCCACTTCTACCTGAGTTGCAGTGTGAGTTCCATCTGCTCTTTTTAGTCGCATTAGGCGGTTCCCTTGACAATATTGAATCGTGGCTTTATGGAAAAACTTGGTGTTGCATTATCCTTCCTATAACCAATGGTTTCTGTATTTCTGATTCCATAGGATTTTTTCCTATTGCTCGCGAGTATTGAGTTCCTGCATAAGGCGATGCTCCTCAGTTCTCACTTCCTCAGTGTAGCCCTAGGTCATACCTTTCTGCTGTACCTCCTGCATTTCCTTATCCAACCGCTTTTTGTCTTGGAAGATGTTCCCAAAGGAGTCCATATTCCAACGCTTAATTTTACCTTTTAGGATCTTCGTTTTTTGTTGGAACTGGTACATTAGTGTACCCTTGATATGAGTTATCTTAGACCACCACTGGAGAAGCTTCTCCGGGAGATCTTGGTGGAGCAACCAGAACTGCTCAAACCTAAATGGTCTGCGGAGGTTTCCCAACCCTCGACCATTCAAGACTTATAGGCCAATGATCAGAGATAGCTGAAGGGATTACCACTGTTGTCAACTCACCTCCTTCCAGCATTGCTGATTCTATAACCAGGAAACAGTCCAAACGACAAGCAATGCTCCTGTCTCCTGTCCGCTTGTTATTCCAAGTGAAGATACTGTTTTCCGTTTGAATGTCCACCAGCTCCATAGCTTCGATGAATTCGTTAAAATAATCATTTATGGGATTCAATTGGCGAATTCCGCCTTTTTTCTCATCAAGCATGCATATCAGGTTGAAATCCCCACTAGAATCCATGGAAAAGTACCCACCAATTCCTTTAACGAGTTAAGAGAGTTCAAGAAGGTGGGTTTCAGATTGGCTGAGGAAGGTCAATATATGTTGGATAGAAAGCCCCCAGTATTTCTACCCAACACATAGAATGCATCCGAGAGGGAAAAGTGAGAGGCAAAGAATCCTATGAGAGTCACCTCCCTCGGGTTCCAAAGAATGCCAATCCCTCTTGCCACTCCTCTTGCATCCATCACCATGACCTCACATATAGGCCATGCTTTCCTAGCTATTACTTTTAACTCAGCTTCCGAGCACTTGGTTTCTTGAAGGAAAATGATGATCGAATTTTCAATCTCTATTTTCCATTTTAGAAGACGAATCTTCAGCAGTCTCTTACATTCTCTTATGTTTCAGGTTGTGATCCGTATCTTATAACTGCTTGGGGGTTGAGGCAAGAGATGCGACAATAGTAGGATATTGTCCTGATGTGACTAGCTGTGACCCTACCATCTGGATTCACTGCACATTGCTGTGTATTCCTCTTTTTTCCTTTCTACCTTTCTTTTTTCCATGATCCTGTTCCTTAAGGGGTTCCCAGGTTATTCCCAAGCATTTGAGGTTCTTTGTATTTAGGATTTCCTTATCCAGAAGGGAAACTTACTTATGCGAAATGGAGTCTGGGGTTTTTGCTAAGATGACCTCCTCCAAAATTTCCAGATCTAACTCTCCTAACTCCATTTCTTCCCCCTCTTCCCCTGGAGCAGGAATCTCCACCATAATCAATTCCTTTCTTGATTCTTGGGAAGTTTTTTCCAAAGAGATGGGGGATAGCTTTGAGACTTGATTTTCTTGACTCTGACCTTCCTTAGGGGTTTCACTGAGTTTTTCTGGTTGCAGTACCTCAAATCTGTTGTGGGTCCGAGTCTTTTTGTTAAATTCAGGTCCTGCTATCCTTTTGGCCGCTCTCTTCTTGGTAGTCACTTTCGTGAACCCTTCTGCATTATTCTTTTCAATATTTTTATCACCACCTGGTATTTTGTTAAGTGGGAAGTCGCGGAAGAGATTCCCGTGTTCATGGCACTGTCTGCATCTAAAGGGGATCTTCTCATAGTCAATCGCTTGCAACCATTCTTCATCATCCCAAGAGAGTTCAATCCCATCATGCAAGTCTTGGGAGATATCCATCTAGAGGCATATTCTAGCATACGAAGTGTATCTCATCTGCTTTATTTTCTCTAAGACTTTGATGAAGACTCCCAGCATATTGCCGATATCGGTGAGGATATCTTCTTTCTAGTATTTCGAGGGGAGGGAATACAATCGGATCCAGACCGGAGCATTAGTTAAGTTCTCCTTATCAGGATTAAAGCGTTCTTTCCATGGCCTCAGGTAAAGGCCCGCTGAGTTAAAGAAATATGTCCCATTGTCGAAAATTCTAGAGCGGTTAGCCTCATTAAAGAAAACTACAGTAAAGAATCCTTTAGATCCGAGCTGAAGATCGTAATGGCCTTGGGGTTCTAGGTGGTATTAATCCACCAAATCAGAGCCTTCTCTGCCAGCCATATCCCTACAAACTTTCCAATCAAAACATGCTCTTTAATTTACTGAATATCCTCTCGAATCTGATCCGAGCGGATCTGAAGTTTGGGCACTGTTTTGGATTTCGGCATACATTGCCTTAGTTCCCTATTTTCAGCTTCCGAGGGGGCCACTTTACTCAAGCCGCTAGACCCTTCTCCTCCCTTCCCTGCTTGGATATCGGATCCCTGCATTACCTCTTTTCCTTTTTCCTTCTCCAGGTCTGGAGGAGGAGGCGGTTCCTCCCCACCCATGGATTCGTCCATGCGGACTTGCCCTTCCCCACTGAGAAGTTGCAGGATCAGGACCCTGAAAGAACCAACAGTCGTCTGATCAAACCTCTAAACCCTAGATCACCGTGAAACCTCTCGCCTCTCTCCCATTCCATAACATACCTCTGGTTCCGTTGTCCAATAACTATGTCAATACTGATTCACCCCCCCTCTAATTAATAATAATAATAATAATAATAATAATAAATCATGATCTAATAGAAACACCTCTATTCATTTGTTTAATAATTAAGGGTCCTAATACCAACCTAGTACCCTTATTTTATAACAAAGTACCTTCGAAGGTCTACATAATCATGGAAGACAATTTAAACAGTATAATTATATTACAAATGACAATCCTCGTGCGACAATTCTTAACTAATGATACTTGTTCCTTCACTTATTATAGTGATCGATTATAATTAATGAACACTTAACAATTTGTTTAACACATATTTTAATAACTTAACGTTCACTGTCTTTCTAGGATCAATGTATATCTAACTTACTCATTCACAACAATTTACACAATAATTTGACATGAAAGTATTTGTATAATGATACTAGCGTAGATATGCAAAGTGTGCATGCATGTCTAGTGCATGCACAGGTCGAACATGTACTATAAACATACATCATACTGCATACGCATAACTGCTAACTAATACTAATAACCCCTCATGCAAACAAAGCAAGTATACATACAACATAACATTACTAAAACATCATTGGTTATTTTATGAGTTAACCTTATAAGGTTTCATCTCTTTATTTTTTTATGTTTACGTTATTTTAATCAATCGAGTATAGGGAAGGGTACTTACTACCACTAAATCGACATCATGGAATACCCAACCATCAACAGTACTAACTAACATATGCTACCATCCTAACCTATGTCTGCATCCTCCTTATCCTTACTTTTCTAGTACAAAAAGTGGATGCCAACTATACTGACCTGTCCACATATAACATGAGAGTGGTAGCATCGGCTAACTAGCGGACCTATCCTCTCCTAGCAAGCATCTGACCGTCATCATCACAAAAAATTGGGCAGCATGTCTCAGTATGACCCTCCGACGACCCCGAGTAACATAGTAACATAGGGTGGGAAATACATATATCCCTCTCAACATACTAGGTCTATACCCTATCCAATCATACTCTGTTGCTATCAAGATTATCAGACTGTGTCATTGTATTATCAATTTTGGTTGCTAAGGTTTACCGCATGAACAAGTTCTTATCCCACATATCATATCAAGTATCCAGCTATCCCATAGCCCTTGTGTCCTGTAGGTTAGTATTTCGCAAAATACACATTTTATAGAAAGCATTTCCCATCGATCACCAATTGATCCATATTATCAATGTCATTTTATTTCATGTAACAATTTTAGTTCTTCACATATGCACATGACATATAATAATTCAATCGGTCACATCTTGAGGTGGTATCATCATGCCGCATCAAGGTGATTCCATGAAGATGGGTAACTCTTTTTAGCCAAATATGATGGTGAAAAACAAAAATTTTACCCATGTATTAAATTGAATCCCTCAAAACTCATACTTGCCACATGAATTTTGACATGCGGTTGAAAAACGAAATGTAGAGAATTATGTTGGATTTCCAATGATATTTTTTTCGAAATATACCAATGTCATATATCATGTCGAATTTTCATTTAATGAAACGTGTGCACTTAAAAAATTGAAGAGCAATTAACAACTAGTTTGTGTGCGTGCACAATAATTTAATGTTAAAGTAATAATTTTAAAAAATGAAATATGTGAACATGATCTAGACAGAATGCACTAGGGCTTACATATTTTTCTTGAAAAAATATATTTATTATTATTTTTTGAAAATGACCAATGAATATTTAAGTCGCATTTTGCACACATGTGTGTGCGTGCACGAAATCTTTTGATTTTTTACATAATTTGCAAAGCTAAAAATACCATTTTAAAGAGGATGCGTTTATCTAGGGATTGTGTATTTTTTCAAATTTTTTGGATGTGTATTTTGAATTTTGTGGATTTATCTTTGAGCTCAATCGAAGTCGTTGATAGGGTTTTTTAGGGCAAGTTTTAGTAGAAATTTAAAAACAAAAGACATAAAGATAAAAATTCATAAATTTTATATATCTGGATAGAGGATTCGTTGATGAATCCAATGGTATCAAGTTCGCTCATTAATGAGAATTTAATGACATGGTTTAACTCTGTGGAAGGCAAACAAAACTTTCATTCTACAGTGAAAAGGGCTCTCGGCCTATTTTTTAAGCCCTCGATCGAGCTAAATATCTCAATCAAGGGTTTAACAACACCTCGATCGAGGGTTTATCAAGACCTCAATTGAGGTATTTTAAACCCTCGATCGAGGGCCTAAAATGAGCCTTTTTATGTTTTTTAAAAGCTAGATCGAGCTTTTGCGAGCTTTTCAAAAGCTCGATCAAGGGTTTTAAAAGCTAGATCGAGCTCTTGTTTTAACCCTCGATCGAGGTCTTTTAAAACCCTCAATCGAGGTATTTTAAAACCCTCGATCGAGCTTTTAAAACCCTCGATTGAGCTTTTAAAACCTTAATCGAGGGCTTGAAAATACCTTGATCGAGGGTTCGAAAAACAATTTTTTTAGCTTCCATCCGCCAAAAATGGTGAACTACCTTCGTGGAATCACCCATCATATATTTCACATTTCATGAATGAAAGACATTTAAACATACATTGTCATCATAACGTAAAGGAATTTCATGATAACCACAACCTAGTAACTACATAAACATAGTAACATCGTAAGCATGGTAACAATATAACATCGTAACATCATAATCATAGTGGAAACACAACCATAGTAACAACATAAAAATAGTAGCAACATATAATTAGGTCTATCCCATCGTAAATACAATTTACTGAGTCAAGCTGATTCCAATAGATAATAAACGACTAAAGTGCAGTATGTTTGACTGATAAAGATGTCTTGTCAAAATATGGGGTGTTACATACACCCACCCTTCGGGAAAATTCGTCCCGAAGTTATGGTCAAATAGTGAGGGAAAATCTTGACACGTGGTCTTTGTTTCCTCCCACGTAGCAGATACTAGGCTATACTTGTCCCAATGGACCTAAAATTTACCAAACACATTGATGGCATCTTACAGTTTTACTTCTTTTATCCCATGATATGTATTCTAATAATTAAAGAAATATTTAGATTAATCTTTCTGTAGAATCTCAATACTATATCTAGAATTCCTAAAGGTTATAATCAAGTGCTATCCTCCTTGACTTCGTTCTCCTCACCCTTTACTACCCTTCTCAACAATACATAATTTCAGCATTTTTCAACTTTGGCAATGCACTACTACTCATTAGACATAGTCGTTATTAAAAAATTTCAAAGTACTGGATGTGTTATTTCTGTTTTAGGTTGTGGGTTAGGCAATATTAATTCTTAGTTGTCTTAAAAAGGTTATAATCTTGTTAGAGGTGACTACTATGCAATTTGCGGACACCCTACCATGCCCTTACTACATTTATTATCCGTTTAAACTTACGTCATTAAATGATTTGTCATGTAGTAAATTCAGTGTTCTAGTGTTCAACTCATCACACTCATCTCAATGGTGTTGTGTTTTTAAAATTTCACATCTGTCTCGTCCCTTCGACTAAGAGTTGAAGTCTCAGCAGAAGGGCATTTTTGTGCCTTTATTACTTTAAAATTAGGGTTAAGCATTAATTCACAAAATTATTTAATTTAAACATTAACTTTACTATTAAATGTAACCTTTACATCTAACATCTAATGTTACACAATGTCAAAATTTGAACATTGTATTTTGAAAATATATTGCACTATATTTTGGGCTATCTAATTCAAACTATACTAACTTCATAAACATGAAATTTAGAATTTATTAAAGCATTAATAAATCCTAATTTAACATTTGATATATGGATATATTTAAACCCTAAATATTCACCTATATTCACATAATTACAAAATATATTAACGATAACTATTCACTATTTATTATTATTTAACATTAATAAAAGTTAATTAATTTATCATTGATTTATATCTTGTATGTTTCCAAAATTTTAATATAGTTCACGTATAATTAATTAAATTAATACAAAAAAAATGGTAAAGCCTCCATGAGTCAATGGCCCAAGGGAACCACGCTAAGGCAATTTCAGTAGCCTTCCCCATATGGGTTTCCCCCTCTCTTCCCATGCACCTTATCTACCACTCCCTTCTCTTGCCACGGCCTCTTCACGCCTTCCTTTCCACCACTCTTCAGCCTCATCCTGCCTGCTCCCTACTCTTCCTAGCTCTCCTCCTTCCTCCACATCAAGGCCTGACTTCTTCTCCACCTCCCAACTCCCCCACTCTGCTTTATCCCTAGAATCCCACCACCTAACTGCCCATAGGGAGCCCACGTGAACCTGGGATGCATGCACGTCCCTCCCATAGAGGAACCTCCTCCATCAAAAAGAGGCTCAGACTCTCGTGTGCCTATCTCATTCCTCCTCGGTGTTCGGTTCTGTAGCTCATCCCTTGTGGGTGATCGTAGGTATCCATGAATGGTGTTTTGGATGTATTTTCATGGTTTTTTTTGGTTATCCTGTTCTAGTGTTTTGATCGGAGGTCGTGGCTCTGTAGCTCGCAACCTATGAGAAGTTAGTATTGGGCGTTGTGTTGGTTTTTATGGGGCATCTAGAATGACCATGGCCACTAAGATGCCAGGGCTCTTCCTGTGCATCCATGGTTGTTGGACCAGAACCATGGTTAGAGCCTCTATTACACCTTTAGAAGTAAATTGTGGTAATATGGCCTAAATGCTCCATATGTAAGGTACAACATTCGCAAAGCTAGTGGTCAGCAGTCCTATATTCTATTAATAAACTATTCTGTGATTATCAGGTAGGATAGCTAGTAGGGAATCTTTCACTGAGAGCGAATTCAATATACCAAGCACGCCAGGTGAGTGGAGCCTGATGGAGCTCACTCCCACAGCACTGGCTTTTAAGTTGGAATTGGAAGGGTGAATGAAGGAGGGTCTTAGTCCATTTCACTACCAGAGCTAACCGAACAATGGCATTGACCTTCCTAGAAATATATCACACACTGACGAGACATAGAAAATGGGATGGTGCAACCAATGGGAAAAAGACAGCAGAACAATAACAGGGCTTGTGGGATGTGATGGCTACAGTTTTTAGCACTCAACAACACTTAGGTGGCCTTCAAGTATGTTTTCTAAGAAGAATTTATTGTTTATTATAGAGGATATATTACCTCGATTCTAAGTTAAGTGTTGTGATTTGACAGTAAAATTCAAGCAAGATTATAGGATAGAGAGATGGATCGCTTTTCTAGTCCATCACCGAGTTCATCTTCAACACCTTCAAGTGCGCAAAACATGGACCCAATTGAAGAACCAGCTTGCTCAAGCGTATTCAGAGGAATTTATGGAGGTATTTATTTACAAATCCTAAATCCATTTGTAGCCTCTTTTGTTGTGTCGCAGCCATTGTATAGTGCTCTTATTGTTGCAACTCTTCTTCTCTTGGTGAGGTAACTGATGGGGTTAATTCATCTGTTTTATGTGTATTTTTAGTTAATACCTTTTTATTTATTATTTCTATATAAGAATTAGGGTTACTATGGGTTTAGCCTGCTGGGTCGATTGGGGTTACTAAGTAGTAACTGATTTGTTTAGTTTTTCTTTCTTCCTGGTCTTTTCTTTTTCTTTAATCCTAAAATATCTATATTTTAATGTCCCCTTCAATGTCGCCATCAATGTTACTGCCAGGTATTGGTAGCAATTGAAGCTCTCTTAAAAAAACAATTTACATAAGTTCATGGCTCCGTGTCATTATGAAAGCAAAAGAGAAAAATTTAGAGAAGTTCTCTCTTGCTCAAATGAAATCTATTTTGAATAAATATTATTTTTTTCATAACCCAAAAGGATTCCTCCCCTGCACACCCCTGCACAACATAGGTTCCAACAACCTAATAAACCTCCCCATAAACCACAATTGTGGAGACTGTAGAAATTAAGTACCAAATTTTAAGTAGTTGCTTGAAGAAGGTAACCATGCCAAACACATATCGTTGTGGCTTTCCAGCTATCAAAAAGGAGAAGAATTAATGGAGATTCCACATATATTACAGAGGCACTAAATGAGGAGAAAAATTGTAATATAGAGTGCCAGTATTCTATTTTAGTGCGAGTATCCTTGTAATACTACATCTGGTAGCAACCACAGGTGTTAACACCCAAAAAGTGCTCACTAGCTCATTCCCTTATTCACATGACCCATTTGTCCACTTTTTCCACCATCTGAGCCTCTCAAGCCAACAAAAGGTCACCAAAAGACCTTAGTACACCCCTTTTCCCACTCAAAAAGATTATTTTTTCTAAAAAAGCATAAAAAACCCTCAAAAAGGGTCCAAAATTCCCAAAAATATTAAAAAGGGAATAAAAATATTAATTTTATTCAAAAAAGGAAAAAGGAGGGAAAAGTACCTAAACCATGTTGGTCAATACCATTGGTTTCCACAAAACCACAAATGGTATTCCCCACCACCAAAACCTATAAAAAGGTGGTAGGGGCTCCTCACTTGACATCCATCCATATTCCTATCCTCATGTTGCCAAAATCTCCCTTGAGTTTTTGGCCATTGTAGCAACCTTGGAGAAAGGACCCATTGGAGTTTGGAGCTGCTCATCCTTGGAGCTTCTCAACTATCTTCATCACTTGGAGGTATTGTTATTGCAAGCACTTGCTTGCCCCCATTTTCAATACAAAATTATTTCTTATGTTTCTTGTTCTTGTTTTTTAAATTCAAAAATGCACATGCTAGTTTAGTTTTAATTTAGATTTAGTTTATTGTTTTTGCTTAATATTGAGACTGCTTCTACTAATTAGCAGGTGCCCATAGCACTAAGCTTGGTTTCAAAACCAAGCCAACAACAAGGATTTGCCATGAAACTAGCGAGGATTGGTCATTCAATCGCAGGGTTCAATGTTGCCATCAACTCCAATATTGCTTCCTAGTTTCTCCCTTGTTTCTTATGCTTTCCTAGTCCTGCAGGTATTTTAGTGTTTAGAAGATTCGTCTTGAAATGCATCAAATATGCCATTATTTTAAATTTGGGGAATCATAATAAACATATTGAATTTTGGTTTCTTTCTTTTTATTGACCTACATATTTTATAAGCACAATAATGATCTAAACATTGCCCATCCACCTCTTGATGCGCTTGTGCTGAGGGCTGAGTTGCATTTCTGGTTTTGTTAAAAACCAAAGCCATGCCCCTTGTGGGGATTCTCCTCCATGTGGATCAACGTTTGATGTTGTGCGCGGGGCAAGATATTGTATGGTAGTCGATGTCCAATTTATGAATGTAATTTGTCTGGTATTTATGCTACTTGCATGTTGAGTATTTGTTGGTTATATAAAAAAAATATTGATGTTTCCTTTCAAAACAAATCCTTTGCTCACACAGTTACAATAAGTGTATTTTGTTTTGCATAGAGGCTCCTGTCATTTGTAGGTTGCCTAGCAATGGCAATGGCTCTAATATAATATATTAGAATATATTTAGCATGCATCAAGAGAAGAGACACAGGCAGTCGTAGGGATAGCAAGAGAAGGAGCCGAAAACCTCCACCTATATCCCCATTCAATATTTCTTGGAAGACTAAATAAACTCCACTATAGATGGATCGGTGATATGGAGGAGCATTCATAATTTTCTAGTGATTTAGAGGAAGGTTTCTATCTATTCTATTAGCCATGGATTTTTATGGCTTTCATAGGATTTAATGTTTAGCTAAATACTAAAATATATTATTAAATTCATAATCAACTACAAAAAGAACAATTAATGTATCTATATCATTTTAAATCCCACAGTATTTAACACATTCTCCTTCTACTACAATAGTTTCTTTCATTGCATTTCTCTAGAATAGTGTCTCTTTGGCATATAATTTAGTGCAAGTGTTGCATATGAGCATTTGCATCTATTGCAATAGTATTAGCATTGTGTTTATTAAGTGATCCATTTTTCCTTAAGCTTCCCATATACTCAATATCATAATTTTGTTGCATAGGCATCGGGCTATTCTTATTTCTCTTATCAAAAAATTCTTACAGTGGTTTTCTTACACAATTTTTGGATATGAAAATTCTTCAAACATATATTCAATTGCATGCTCCTACCCCATTTTGGTGTATTTTCCCTCAAGTGCATCACTTGTTCCTTGGTGATTTCTGGCTTTTGCATTAGACTTTACATCAATGGTTTTTGATACCCAAAGGCATCAGACTATATATATATATATATATATATATATATATATATATATATATATATATTAATATTATATAGTGTTACATTTATAGGCATCATATACAGAAGAAGAAAAAAATTAAAAATAAAAATAAAAACTATATGCATCCCATATAAATACTGCATGTAGTCAATATGTGCATATGTGATCATAGTATTAGTAAAATACAGAACATTATTTCTACTTGTATTTTATATTTTTGTCCCAGGTTCACTAATGTGATTTGTGTTTTGTGTGTTTTGCAGGTAACTTATTGAGTTTTGGGTTGTTTTTGTTTTCAATAGTATTAACAAGGTTTCGTCCTATGTTTTGTTACTAAACTGTAGGGTTAGGCTTAGTAAATTTTTAGGGTATATGGGTGTGTGCATGCCACTTAAGGTCTGAGCTTTTGAGCCAGTGGCTCTGTTACCAAATGCAGTGCCCCTCTTTCCAGAAGGGCATGAGAGTTCTAAATTTGAAATAAGTTTTGTACCCAGCTCCTACAGAGTTGTTTTTATTCATAATTATTTCAATAATAAATAAGTATCATTATGTTTAGCACAAATTTTCTGTTTATTTCATTATTCTAATTTTCTGCATAATTTTAGTGATTAGAAAATATCTAGCAGCAAAGTAATATGAATTTATTTTATTAAAAGAAATTCAACAATTTTCTATTATATGTATTTTAGTTAACATTCAGTGCACATACATATAGCTATTAACATCATACACATAATTGTAAATTCCTGCATAATATTCAGTATATTAGAATATAAATCATTTTCCTATTCTATCAGTAGAATACCTGGACCGATGTAGGTTGTAGATTTCCCGTGTATATCTCGTAGCTCCTTTATACCAAGCCTTAGTAACCAAACAGATGAACCACCCTGCCGACCAGCTCTTATCATGCTGTCCCTAGGAAACCAATGGGTTTCCTAGCCCCCGAGCCCACAGCTGATAATCCTGATAGAAACTTCCCTATTGTTCAACAAAGTAGTATTTCCTCTTGATTTTTCCACCTCCTCCTTGGATTTAACCCCCTCCTCCAAGCCTTTAGTTATCCCCTTCATCGAATTCACTTCCAAATCCCCGTTCTCCTCCTTGCTCACTCCCAAAAGAACCAACTCCCTCTCAATTCCCAAAAAATTTCCTATATACCATTTTCCACCTTCATTAGCCTTTTGGTTTACTCCACCGCCCTCCATCTAATCCCTTGAATCCCCAAAAACATTAATTCCAATCCTGTATTCAAATGAATATCAATAAAATATAATTTTTAAATATTTGTTCTTCTCTAGCAGTTCAATAGAATTAAGGTCAATTAAATTCAATTAAGTGAGTTGAATGCATATTCATTATGAGTTTTTTGATATGTTCAAAATAAGGTCTTTACAAGACGGTGGGTTAATTACCCATCCACTCACAGTTTCCAATATTAATTAAGTGGAATAAAATAATAATTTAAGGTTTATGGTTGTTGACCTTTCCAGATTGGAAGTGGTGGTTTGTTTTAATTATTCACCCAAATTCCAACCTTCTATCTTACATGGAAGTAATTTAAGTATATTAATACAATGAACCTTATCTTATCTTCCTTAGTTTTATTAAATGATTAATTAATTCTTTTAACTTTTCATGAGATGGTTCAGTAAAGCAAGAGTTATTTAATTAATTCATTTATTCTATTAGTGTATTCGGAATTTTTTATGACAAAGGATAATGTGTTTATTGATATTAATTAATAATAATAATAATAATAAATGATGATCTAATAGAAACACCTCTATTCATTTGTTTAATAATTAAGGGTCCTAATACCAACCTAGTACCCTTATTTTATAATAGAGTACCTTTGAAGATCTAAATAATCATGGAATACAATTTAAACAGTATAATTATATTACAAATGACAATCCCCATGTGACAATTCTTAACTAACGATACTTCTTCCTTCACTTATTATAGTGATAGATTATAATTAATGAACACTTAACAATTTGTTTAACACATATTTTAATAACTTAACGTTCACTATCTATCTAGGATCAATGTATAATTAACTTACTCATTCACAACAATTTACACAATAATTTGACATGAAAGTATTTGTATAATGATACTAGCGTACATATGCAAAGTGTGCATGTGTGGCCAGCGCATGCATAGGTCAGACATGTACTATAAACATACATCATCATGCCTACGCATAACTGCTAACTAATACTAATAACCCTTCATGCAAACAAAACAAGTATACATACAACATAACATTACTAAAACATCATTGGTTATTTTATGAGTTAACCTTATAAGATTTCATCTCTTTATCTTTTTATGTTTACGTTAGTTTAATCAATCGAGTATAGGGAAGAATACCTACTACCACTAAAATGACATCATGGAATACCCAACCCTCAACAGTACTAACTAACATATCCTCCCTATCCTTCCTCTGCTAGTACAAAAAGTGGATGCCAACTATACTGACCTGTCCACATATAACATGGGAGTGGTAGCGTCGGTTAACTAGCGGACCTATCCTCTCCTATCAGGAATCTGACCGTTGTCATCAAAACAAATTGGGGAGCTTGTCTCAGCATGGCCCTACCATGACCCTGGGTAAGATAGTAACATAGGGTGGGAAATACATACATCCCTCTCAACATACTGGGTATATACCCTATCCAATAATACTTTGCTGATATCAAGATTATCGGACTGTGTCATTGTATTATCAATTTTGTTTGTTAAGGTTTACCGCATGAACAATTTCTTATCCCACATATCAGATCAAGTATCCGGCTATCGCATAGCCCTTGAGTCCCGTAGGTTAGTATTTTGCAAAATACACATTTTATAGAAAGCATTTCCCATCGATCACCAATTGATCCATATTGTCAATGTCATTTTATTTCATGTAACAATTTTATTTCATCACATATGCACATGACATATAATAATTCAATCGATCACATCTTGAGGTGGTATCCTCACACCGCATCGTATATTTCACATTTCATTAATGAAAGACATTTAAACATACATTGTCATCATGACGTAAAGCAATTTGATGATAACCACAACCTAGTAACTGCATAAACATAGTAACATCATAAGCATGGTAACATTATAACATTGTAACATCATAATCATAGTGGAAACATAACCATAGTAACAACATAAACATAGTAGCAACATATAATTAGGTCTATCATGTCGTAATTACAATTTACTGAGTCGAGCTGAGTCCAATAGATAATAAGTGACTAAAGTGCAGTAAGTTTGAATGATAAACATGTCTGGTCAAAATATGGGGTGTTACACTGTCATTTAGCTACTGAACTCCATCTGGGTTGGGTAAATAAGGAAGGATACGGGGTTAGCATTCTTCTAGGAAGGCTACGGGGCTAAGTGATTGGTCCTAATAATTTAGAAAGTTGTGGGTTTCCATGGATGAATATTGTAGAAGAGACCATTTGCTAAGGAGTAACTCCTTCAGATTCACCACTTTGATATATGTGTTTGGATGCCCACTTCAGTCCAAAATTACTTATAATGGAGGGCATCAGCATGATGTTGAAATCAAGGACAGAAAGGATAACACAGGTGGCTTTAATGTCATGGAATTTTATGGGTAAGATGGAATTCTTCCTTTTCTTTATGCCAAATCGTAGGTATTAGCTCTATCATTACTGTAGAGTTGAAAATGAGTAGGCCAAAACTTATTTTAGTCCTATATCATAAACATAGAATATGGAAAAACTAAGGAACCTGGAATAGAAGCACTACAGTCAAATCACGTTGTTTGTAAAGTATAAAAGTATGTATGGTGGATACAAGTAGACTTGGTAGGAAGTTACTATGATGTAGGAGACAATGTCAAATTTGGTTTCCCTATGGATTTTACAACCACAATGTTAGCATGAGCGTCATAGAATTCAAAAGGTTCATGGGAGATGGGATAGAAAACGCTAAGATCTCAATTTGTTGGGCCACAAATTATTTCCTCAAAGCAGCAGCTTATCCTGACACTTTATACATGTAGCACCTAGTTTGAATGACAAAATTGGCACTTCAGATAGAGCTCGTACTATTCTTCAGAACTATGATTAGGATAAAGAAGGGAAGAGGACATAAATTGTGGACTTGTAGTGTAATATGGAAAAGAATAAGGCTGAGATAGATGGTCTAGAGAGTATTGTGAGAATTAAGGTAGCTGAGGCAAAGATGTGAGAATTAAGGTAGCTTTTATCGCTGCACCATTTTTTTAACATATACAGAAGTATGGATGAAATAGGCCATGCCCTTGTATAGTTATTGTGATTTCATCTTGAATTTTGTAAATGAGACAAAGGCACCGCCGCAAAGTGGAACTAGTTAATATGTATTTGTTTATCTTCAATCTACCCTCCTAAATCCCATGTCTCTACAAAATTATCATGTGACAAAGTAAGAATTTTCCAACAACATTTTTAGAATAGATCATGTGTTTGAGCATTGCAGTCGGTGAACAAAACCTCCAGTATCTTTCCTCACTGTTTTGTTCTCAATGTACAAGCATAGTCTAAAATTCAGTAGTTTGATAATTTTTTATGCATCTTTTAATATATTATTAGCTTATTAAGGTTTCTGAACTAAGCAAAAAATAAATTATCGTATCCTAGCATGGCTTGATAGATCTACAGAGCGTCTCTACCATAGCATTTTGTTGTTGTTGGATGGTTCTGTATAGCCTTTTATAGTCAATATTGATTCATTCCATAATCATGGTTCTTGAGGTGACATTAATCAACTTATCGAAATGGCTAGTTATGTTTCGTATGCACATAAGCTTGTTTTGTTGGTAGCACTTTGATGATGTTACTTGTTTTAATGGTCACGTTTCCTTGACCATTTCTCAAATGAAAGAATCGTAATAGATACCTTATTTAAGAACAAGATGTAAATTTTCCATATGATAGTAATGTTGTTTGTAATTTCCCCATCCAAATAAATTTCATAGAGGAAAATTTCCACCAATCTACTAGTTCCCTAGGTTAGGGTGGAAACATTAAAACTTGGAATAAGGGAGCTATAAGAACCCAAATGGAACTTAGACTTGCAAATTCAAATTAATTGGGTCAAATAAATAATAATAAATAAAAAATAAGGTGGAATTTGGTCATGAGGGCGCATAAGGTGGTGTGGGACCCACATGTGGCAAGATTCTCCACTAGACTTGGCATCATTCTCTCACCAATTTGAGTCCAAGGTGGAGGGTAAATTTCTTGGGGAGTTTGAAGAGGTATTATTCATGGCATGAACCTAGGAAGGTCGAATTGCAGTGGAAGAGTAACTCCCATGGAAGAGGAAGAGGCATCATAGAGAAGTTGTGACACTTGTAGCTAGATTACCGGGCATCTATTACAACAATGATGGAGAATCTATGACAAATATGAAAAATTAAGACCTGATTGTAGACCTATGAAACATATTACATATCAGGTCTAAAACCATCCACCAAGAGGGCGCATAGGGGGGGTTATGGTCAGCCAATATGCCCCATTCGAATTGGGGGAAGAGAAATGAAAGAAAGAAGTGGAAAAGTGTCTTCTATGAGAATCTCTCCATAACTCGAGTTGAGTGAAGAATATTGGAGGAAATTCTAGATATGTAGTCCATTGGAGGTTAATAAAAGAGAAAGAGGATGAAGGAGAGAAGCTTTTGGTCATTTCTTATTTGCACTTTTGGAGAGCTTAGCTTGTCCTTGCACGGTGGATGTTCATCCTCCCTGCCTTAGAACCAATTTTGTGGGTGAAAGATTCCTATCCAAGTTGGTTGTAGGAGAGGCCATTAATACCTCTCAACAGAGATTCATGGATATTTTTTTATCTAGGTTCTAGCCCCCTTTGATTCTAAGTTCATGTTCACTCTTCTTTCTCTACTATCTCTTTCTCAAAAACGCTCTCAATGTTCTTGTACAATTGTGATGGCACACTCCTAGTTGAATATAGTTTGTGGAGATTGATATTTTAACTCTGAGTATATATAATTTTAATGAACTACACATGATATCCATAGTTCATAATACCAAACATTTCATGTAATATTTCCAAGTGATATCAAGATTCGAGCTAGTTTCCTCACTTGTTTCTAATGGTGTTTTGGAATGACTTTGCATCTGTTTAAGATCAGACTTTTTCTGTGGTTTAGATTATGTTTAGAGCTTCATAAGGAGTAAAATGGATGAGCAAAATATTATGTTGAGACCCTTTAATTTTTACTAAATATTGTGCCTTAAACCAATGTCCTTTGTTGACCATTTTCCCACAATTTCTATGTCATACAACCTGTTTTTTTTGGAAGGTATAGCAAACCCTAAAACAAGAGTTAATTCTACATATTTTTTTCCCTTGAGGTCCTATAATAGGTCCAAGTCTCACATCAGAAAATAGGGAAGTCCGTACCGTGTTTGGAAGGTCAAAAAGTCACTAGCTTAGTGGGGTTTTCAACCAATGAATTTAACTAGTTTTATTCCCCTTCCTTCCTCCTTGAAAATTGCAAGATATGAATGCTTCTAGAAAGTTTATAATGGTATAAAGGATGCATTAGGTTTTCCTAATTCCTCCCAAGTCCCTTCCTATAAAATTCGAAAGCATTTGGATACTTTTGGAGCAGCTCGAGTTCACCAATACAAAGTTCAAAATTGGGTCCAAATTGAGCAAATTTCCATAGTAGGGATGTTACATTGTTATATCAGTGTTATATTTGAAGTAAAACATGTGTTTTTGAGCATCATTCTACCACATGTTTCCTAATATATGGGTTGTTGCTTGCTTAGGATATTTTTGTTGAAAGTAGTTCATTGATCAAAAACCAATTACATATGAAACTTAGTTGAGTGGCCAAGAGTCTAAGGGAAAGAAAATCGAGCTTAAGACTTTGTAAGGAGGTTAAATTTAGTAGTGGAAACTTATATTAAAACTGGAGGTTAAAGGTAGTTGCAACTAGTCTAATGCATAGCGAATACACTATACTTTGTGAGGGATAGTTGGCAAAGACAAGGTTTAAAGGGTTATCACCTCACAGATTAAACTTTTAAAGCTGAAAATAATGCATAAAAATGATTTTAGTTACTCGACTTGGTTATGTGGCGCTTGATTGAGTCCTATTTAAAAATATTTCCTTAGAGACTTGGAAAATCCTCCATCTCAAACTAGCATAAACTTTGATCAACTGCATTCTAGTAAAAATTGGCCCTTCCATTTCCCTTTGAATGCCATTTTCCATTGTCATGGACCAATTGGCCAGTAGTTAAATCATGTGGTCAACCAAATTGATTCATCTAGCTAATAGTTCAGAGTCAAAGCAACCAAAGTTGACATTTTTTATCATGGTCGACATGTAGTCTTTCCTATACATGTGTGATTGATTTATCCCAAATTATGGTCTCAATGTCAACTACATCATTTAGAGACATGATGTGAACTCATTCACCATGGTCCTCTTTGAACCATTCCTTAATCGGTAACCACAATTCTAGGTAGGAGGACCACTCCATAACCAGTGACCAAAATTGTAGGTAGGTATAATTGTGATCAGTCCAATGCTGAAACAACCCACAAGTCATCTCAAACAAAGGAAAATTTAAATGCTCCAACTGATGGCTCCTAGTTATCATCATTAAATATTATGAAACAAACATATTGAAGTTGATGATGCTAATATTATGCCACGTCTAGTAGAAAATACTATTAATAAGGCTCCCAACAGTATAACCTGTGTGAACTACCCTTTTGCAATCAATGAGAACCCTACTTCCCATTTATACTCTAACCCTTCCCTGATTATTTCAATACATCAACATTCACAATAATTATATGTGTGAAGTAATTCCTGTACCCTTGAACTATTGTCAACATGAGGTCCCCCTCTCAAACCCACCGCACGATTGGTCAAATTTTAGGACTTTTCTATGAATTTCCTTTAGCTTATATGCACAACACAATTCTTAGAAATTTGGTGTGCACAGTTTATAGAAATTTTGTTTATGTTGGGATATTTTGTTTTGTTTTGAATTTTCTTTATTACTATTAAAAGTACTTGAGTATCTTCTAGTATTTCTTATAAACTACTCTTTTACTACTATGAAAGAAAATATGTTATGTATTTTTAATCTTCTTGGAATTTGGAACTACTATAAAATCTCTGGTTCCCTTCATGATATCGTTATTTTTTGGTTGTGAAAGAAATCATTTGCTGCACCTCAAAAATAACATGTTCTATGCCAAACTAGGTATCATATAACACACCCTCTCGTTATCATATAGTTTATGTGCATATTTTAGTTAGAATTACAGAAAAGCACTAGTGAGTAGATCAATCATTATTTTAGAGCTCACAATGAAAACAAAGTGTCGAAACAACCGCAAAACTAAACATATATAATATGTTACCATAATGAAAGATAAATCACTAAATTCTCACTAAAAGTGCACCCATGTGCCTTAAATGAAATTAGCATAAACCTTTGGGCAGTGCACTCTTATGTAACCCCTCTATAGATGTAATTAATGTTGTTCTATTTTCTGAAAAGTGCTGCCAAATGTGCTAAGTATGTGTATTAGTACAGGTCTCAAAATAACCATTGAGCGAAAGGCCTTGTCACTGCACACATTGGATGGTTTTATATAGAAAGAAGATCAAGAGATGTGCCTCAATTATGGTTGGCATTCATTAGCTACTGCATACACATCTATTTGAAAATAGGGCTTAGCAATTATTTCTCAAAATTTTACCTAACATTTATTTCGTTACTTAGACTCAACCAGTAGAGAACCCATTAAAGACAATAACAAATAATTTGTTGTTTACTGAGGTATAGACAGTTCCCTACTCACTTCTAACCACACACTTCACATGCTCACAAAGAAGTGTTAATAAAAATGATTTATAGGTGCACTCTATCAACTTTATTTTATTGGATTGTAACCCATACATAATGGCCAGTGAAACCCTGAATATTCCATGAATCTTGTCGCATAGGTTGTCCAAACCCGTAATACTCATGATATTTGTGAATCCTCCCTTATTTTAATAAATAAAATTAATCTATGTGTTCTACAAATGGAATAATTTAGTCCATAGATGATGTTGGAATTGTGCTTTGATCCTACCAATGCTATCTTTAGGTCCTCAACTCTCCCATAAATATTTTTTTGTAATATTGGAAACCTAGACTTTCTATGACAAGCAATATAGATTTGGGAGAAAATGTTAACATAAAACAACATTATCATAAGTATTTTCACCTTCAAGTAACAATACAATCTCCTTCTCACTTTTCAAAGAAGCCCATTAAAGTTTTAGCTAATAAAATGTTCTCGACTATATCTGCAAATTTCACCTTTTTTATGAGATTCGCTTCAAGATATAATTCATGTAGTAACAGATCTACACCTAGGTTTCTCCAAATATGCTTTAAAAATAGGTTGAATGTTGTCTAGAACTTGTTATTATATTTGTAGTTGCTTCTTAGAAATTTTCTATATTTTTATTTACTATCTCACTCTTCATTATTCTGTAAATCCTTAGACTCTCTTTCATAATAAGCAATTAACTTATCAATTTGTATTTCATATCTTCTACAAAATACTTATGTAATAAAATTCCTCGAGCTTTACAAGTTCATCACTTTCCAACATCTACGTATTAACAATTGGAATGATTTGAATCTATTCTTTTGTGCATCCCCTCATCTATATTTCTTTCTGCAAAAACCATTTCACTTGTGCGAGTAGATGCCTTTTCCATATATAGTGGACCGGGGCTTGTATGCATATGGGTGGTTATTCTGAGATGATTCAGAACACATTTATCTAATCCAATATAGTTCATTTTGATCTCATCTATTTTGGTCAAGTTCATATCGCATTTAGTTCATTATCAGTTCAAGTGTTATTCAGGGAAAGTCGGGCTATTTTATCTCGGAGTTTCTCTTGCATTGGCTTATCCATATACCATATGTTGTTATAGTAGAGGATTAGGGAATATCATTGAAGGAAAGGATATCTATTTAATAAATTACATTGGTGGATACTGGGTGGGATACTGGATGATTCAATCTCTTTCATTATAGATTCAAAATCATATATATTTGTAATTTACTAAAAGTATGGAGGATGAAAAATTTTGAGTACTCAGTCTAGAATTACTTATCTTACTAGTGTATTGTTCTCTGTGAATGATGCTTAAATATTTCTTGTTCAATCTAGTCGAGTTTCCCTAGCCACCATATCTTCCCTAGTAGGAGACATAGTCTTTAGAAGAAATATGATTCTTTCATTTGAATTGAATTGAAGGAAAAAATGCATACAACTCTAGTGGTACAAAGTTCATAGTCATTAATTTTATGCAAAATGTTGGGATCAATTGATCGAACAAATAATCAATCAGGAAAGATCAGTATTTGGCACAATCATTGATCTTATTGGCAATGGACTTTTCTCCAATGGAAATGATTACATCTACAATGGTGGGGATTTTTCTTTCAACTGTCATGTTTGGGTTATCGATAGCATTTTTCTTTTCCTTCTATCTAAGATTCGACTCCAAACCAATCAATCAACCTACCTCCTGAGCACTCATGACATCAACTTTGCTTGAGGGTGAACTTTGTGTTTCCTATGAGAAGAAGCCATGATTTCTGAGGAAATACAACCGAGACCTTTTTTTTCAAATACATTGCAGGTGGAACTAGCGGTCCATGGAAATCACAAGTTGACCAAAGAGAACTCAAGCATGCTTGATGGTTAAGCCATAGTAAGGAGAAAAATATTTGTTAAGAATCGAGTCTTAGGAAGCTGTTGACAACTGGTTCTTGATGAAACACAGAACATGGAGAAACTCACTTCATTTTTTATTTAATGTGGATGGTAGTAAGAGGTTGTGGAAAACACTCTAGTTAATCCCAATTCCATCTCAATCTGGTGTTAAGACCATATATTGTTCTTGAAATTTCATGAGAAAAAGTAGTTTTTGGATGCTGGTGAGAATCTATTCATAGGTAGAAGATTAGTAAAAGCCATCTTAGCTTTAGGACACCCAAATTTCATTCTAATTAGGCCAGAAGTGGGTTTTACATTGAGAAGGTGCACATGTTGCTCTCTTTCAAATAACAGGGTGCCAAAGTTTTGGATATATAATCTTTGAAATCTATATATTAATTACACGCACACAGAAAAATACATTGTAGCCTGATGTAGCTCTACATGGAGGGTTAGTTTGAGGATCCCCAAATCCTTGTGGTGGGTTTGAAGAAGATTGATGTTGTGATAAGTGCAGTGGTAGGAAACTACTTCAAACACCAAATACTTCAACAAATTAAACTGGTGGAATCCATTAAAGAGGTGATGCAGGAGAATCCTACTCTCCATCCAAGTCCAAGTCCAATGTTTGGATCATACCTAGAAGGGGTCTTCATTTTCTGAGTTAATGGTATTTGCGGCAATATTGTAAATAAACCTATGTTTTATGTGATTCTAGATAGGTGATAAGCCACTGGGTGAGTGGTGAGTCATTGAGTGAGTCATGTAACCAAGCACACGAATAGTGGAAGCATTTGATGAAGCATTCGATGGTTGCTTGATGAGTCATAGAGATAGGGTTAGGAGCTTGCTAGAATTAGATTACAGTTGTGGCAAGATAGGAGATTGTGGAGTGTATCCAATCTGGCCAAACAATGTAAATCTGGCCAATAGAGCTGATCAGGAAGATATCAGGCCTATGAATATTAGAATGCAGAATCTGAGGAATTTGTGCATGTAGAAGGTCTTTTGTGGTTGAATAGAGGGGAGACTATTTGATGGGGCATCAGATCGACCACAGCCAACACGACCCTCACCCTTCTAGGATCTTGGAGTGATTCACTAGAATCAATCCCTGACTTGGCCAAAACCATCCTAGTCCTTCTGCCACGTAGGCCTGATATACATTACAGGGTTTCCGAAACATTCCTTTTGGGTTCACCCTCCTTCCGCAGCTTCAACACCTTCCTGAAATAACCTACTCCGAAACAGCCTTCCCGAACTTGTTGGGTTTCGGGTTTCGAGTGCATC
The DNA here is from genome assembly GCA_027924585.1 of Larix kaempferi. NCBI lineage: Eukaryota > Viridiplantae > Streptophyta > Pinopsida > Pinales > Pinaceae > Larix > Larix kaempferi. Next base: position 9,127,627 of record BSBM01000268.1, read on the forward strand.
CTTCTTTCCTAACAGGAAATATTCCTGCAACACCTCCCGAAAATGCCTTCGAAAGTCTGTTCTCGCACCTTTCGGATGTTGGCTTCGAGAGTTCACTTTCCATCTCGTGGGGAATATTCCCGCGATACCTCTCTGAAAACTCCTTCCCGATTCGGGTTTCGAGTTTTAGGGCCTCCACTTTGCTCCTCGAAAAAACCTTTCTAAAACTCTTTTCCCGAAATGCCTTTTCCGCAACCTGCCACCACTATCCTCCGTGATTCTTTCCTTTTGCGGGTGAGATATCCATTGTTGATCTTCAATCAAGGTGGGATCCTTCACTTCCACTTTGCGGGAATTCTATCATTTGCACAACTTCTCTTCGGGTGATCTTCCCCATCATCGATCTTCTGTGCGGCTTCGATATGAGCCGTTCGATGCTGCTAAACCAAATATACTTGGTTTCTTCAAGAATTCTTGGCCAGTTGATCATGGATCAATGAATCTGCTTGATCTTCGTCTGAACACTTGGAAAATCAAATAAAAACAAGAATCCTACTTAAAGATCTGGATGATTAGCGGTCTACAAGCATATTGGGGTTCTTCACAACACACATAACTCAATCGAATGCAACACAAAGATTCTTTCACACAGAAATCAAATCGTTCACGCACACAACTTGACCTGACAGAAACTCAAAGCATTCTTTATTCAAATAATCAAAAAGATGTGTTCAATACAGCTCTTCTACATTCATCTACTGAAAGCATGAAAATCACATTCTCTACAGAATGACTCTAACCCACAATAGCCAACAACAAACAACTAGCCACCAACCAACAACTAATCAACCCCTAGCTCATCCTACTCTGATCTACTTATGCATTTGGTTCCCTAACAGAATCTGAACCACTCAAACAAACTTAACAGCTTACATACTCAAACAATGACAGGTCTGTAACAATACATAGCCGAATTTACTAGTTGGCTTGATCTCCATGCAGGGAGTATCAATTCGCCCCTACTCCTAGTTTAATCAGAAATTGCAATGTAGCCATTCTACAACATGCATGAATTCAAAGGCTAATAGAAAACAATGAACTCCAAACAGCTCAGGTTGTCCACATCAAAACAGTTCACCCTCCATTTGTCACAACATGTAACCATGTAGTCACATTGTTGACTCAGCATGGATGCTCCTGCATCAAACTCCCAAGGTTAAAATAATTGAACCCCTGTTCAGTAAGCCATCTATTGAGAAACCCTTGGCTTCCAGCTCCTTAGCATCCATCCATGTAGAATCCTCTACAGGATGTTCTTTCCACTTGATCAGGTACTCCATGTAGTTCCCCTTTCTGGTACTTCTTATCACTCTAGTCTCCAAGATATACTCTGCTTCTGAAGGCTGGGCCATAGGCATCTGTTTCAACCACTGAATGTCTTCCTCATCTGGCACTGGTCCAGTCTCATCTTTCACATAAGCATACAAGTCTACAACATTAAAAATAGTGATATACCAATACCTGTTGGCATCTCTAGTTCATATGCATTTGCTGAAACTTTTCTGAGTATCCTGCAAGGTCCAATCTTTTTCATCTGTAGCTTGTTATACTCTCCTTTTGGAAACCTCTCTTTCCTCAGATGTACTAAGAATAAGTCTCCCACTTCATAGTTCTTTTCCCTTCTTTTGACATCTTCTTTGGATTTGTACCCACTGTTACTCTGCTGTAATCTTGCTTTCACTTGCTCATGTAATTCATTGATCCTTGCTGCAAAATCTTCTCCATCTGCACTCCATTTCTCCAATTGACCTAAATCACGAAGTTCACATGCTCCTCTTGGACACATTCCATACAGAATTTGAAATGGACTCATCCCTGTACTTCTGTTTGGTGAATCATTATATGCAAACTCAGCTTGACTCAATACCTTATCCCATTGTCTGGGACTTTCTCCAATCAGACTTCTCAACATGTTACCCAAACTCTTCTTTACTACCTCCGTCTGGCCATCAGACTGTGGATGATATGCTGAACTGAAACTCAGCTTAGTACCCAACTTCTTCCACAAGGTTCTCCATAAATGACTTGTGAAATTCACATCCCTGTCAGACACAATACTCTTAGGTAAACCATGTAACTTCACGACTCCATCAAAAAACAAGTTAGCAATATGTGTGGCATCACTAGTCTTATAACATGGAACAAAATGTGCCATCTTAGTGAATCTATCCACCACCACAAAAATAGAATCACATCCATTCTGATTTTTTGGAAAACCTAAAACAAAATCCATACTCACAGAATCCCAAGGCCTAATTGGAATAGGCAATGGTGTGTATAAGCCCATGTTTTGGCTTCTTCCTTTGGCATGCTGACATACCCTACATCGGCTCACAAACTTCTCAACTTCAGATCTCATCTTTGGACAAAAGTAAAAATGACTCAACTGACCAAAAGTTTTATCACTCCCAAAGTGTCTTGCCATTCCTCCATTGTGCTTTTCCTGTATCAAGTTCTCTTTCATGGAACATCTGGGAATACAAAGTTTACTGCTCTTAAAGAGTAAACCATATTGCAACATATACTCCATCCACGTTTCTCTATTTGCTTCTATAGGGTTTCTACAAGCTCTATATGCATTCTGGAAATCAATGTCAGCCTCATAAAAATCTCTTAAATGTTCAAATCCCAAGACTTGAATCTGATTCTCTTGCACCATCAATTGTCTCCTGCTCAAAGCATCAGCTACTCAATTTGACTTCCCACTTATGTGCTTTATCACAAAGGTAAATTTTTGCATGAACTCAACCCACTTGATATGTTTCTAGTTCAATTTAGGTTGCTGCATGATATACTGCAATGCATGATTATCAGAAAACAAAACAAATTCACTAGGCATTAGGTAATGTCTCCAATGTTTTAATGCTTTCACAATAGCATCAAATTCCTTATCGTACGAGGAATATTTCTATTTTTCCTCGTTTAGTTTCTCACTGAAATATGCTATAGGTCTGTCCTCCTGATTGAGTATAGCTCCAATTTCTACTCCACTGGCATCACACTTCACTTGGAAAGGGTGCTTGAAATCTGGTAATTTCAGTACTGGTTCTTCAATAATGTTCTTCTTTAAGAACTGAAAGCTCCTTTCAGCCTCTGACGTCCATTAGAATTTTTTTTGATCCTTCCTGATCGTTTCAATGATAGGTGCACAAATACCACTGAAATTATTTATGAACTTCCTATAAAAACTTGCCAATCCATGGAAACTTCTTACCTCAAAAATACTCTATGGTGAAGGCCAATCAATGATTTCCTGCACTTTCTGTGGATCCATCTTCAATCCATCACTTGAGATCACAAAACCCAAGTATACAAGTTTTGACTTCATGAATGTACACTTCTTTACATTCACTATCAACGTTTCCTGTTGCAGCCTCTCCAAAACATATCTCAAATGCTTCAGATGTTCTTCCTCTGATCGACTGAAAATCAGAATGTCATCAAGGTAAACTATCACAAACTTGCATATGAAATCTCTCAAGACTTCATTCATCAACCTCATGAATGTGATCGGTGCATTGGACAATCCAAATGGCATAACCAACCACTCATACAACCCCTCATTTGTCTTGAAGGTTGTCTTCCACTTATCTCCTTCTCGAATTCTAATCTGATGGTATCCACTCTTCAAGTCCAGTTTTGAAAAACATGTTTCCCCACTAAGGCAATCCATCATGTCATCCATCCTCGGAAATGGAAATCTATATATGATGGTAATCTTATTAATTTCTCTGGATTCAGTACACATCCTCCACTCACCGTCCTTCTTTGGTGTCAGTACTGCTGGTACCGCACATGGGCTCAAACTCTTCTGAACCAATCCCTTGCCTACCAACCCTTGCACTTTCCTTCTGACTTCTTCATTCTCTTGGGGTGTTAGTCTATATGCTACCTTATTTGGTAAACTTCCTCCAGGAATAAAATCAATATGGTGACTTATATCCCTCTTCGTTGGTAACTCATTGGGAAAATCATCTACCACAATGTCACTAAACTTCCCAGCATCTCTTGAACCTCCTCAGGTAGATTTGTAAGGTTAGTCTTCATCACTACCACTCTGGGCTTACATACTATAGCATAACTCAATTCCTTCTCATCAATTTGTTGCAAATACTCTTTTCTTGTCAACATCAGCACTTTAGATGTCAGCTGCTCTGTTGAATTCTCTCCTTATAGAGGATGAAGAATGTGCTTTACCCCATCTTGGATAAAACTATGGCAGTTACTCCTACCATCATGCACTACCTTTTTATCAAATTGCCAGGGTCTCCCTAGAAGAATATGAAAAACATCCATAGGCATGATATCACATACAATCTTATCTTTATATGTGCCTATCTGAAATTCAACTTCATATTGTTCACTTACCAGAATTTGATGTCCTTTCTGCAACCATGATACTTTATATGGAACAGGATGTCTGGTTCTCTTCAGGTTTAGTTTCTCCACCATTTCTGTGGAAACAAGGTTGTCAGTTCTCCCACTATCAATCACCATTTTACAACACTTTCCTTTTGCTTTACACATGGTTCTGAATAAAGCCTTTCTTTGGGCAGGTTCCACTTCCTCCTTCTCAGGTTTCAGTAAGGTTTTGTTCATCACTAGAGACTCTCCCTTTTCTGGCATGTTCTCATCCAATATTGTCTATTCTTGCTGCTACTCTTTCTGAGTTACATAGGCTCCCTTCTGTCCTATGTCTTCCCTCTCTAGGCATTCAAAGGATCTGTGTCCCAACTTGTGACACTTGTAACATATATAGACGTTTTCTCTACCTCTTCCTCTACCTCTACTTCTAGGGTAAGGTCCCCTCTCTCTGGAGTTATTTCCTCTATCTTGGTTCTCTTGCTGGTATGAGTTACTAGGTCCTCCTCTTTGGGATGCAAACCTTCCTCTTCCAGCTGTTTGCCCCCTTCCTTGGGTTGAACCTTTGCTTCTCTGGAAACTCTGCTTTCTTAATAACTTTTCTTTTTCTCTCAAGGCACATTGGAATGCCTCGTCCATTGTTCCAGTTGATATCATACTAATTTCATCTTGAATTTCCATTCTAAGACCATTAACATATCAGGCAGTCTTCTCTGCTAACTCTTCTACATAACCTGCCCTTAGGTTCACTTTGTAAAACTCTTCTGTATATTTTCTTATGGTTAATAATCGTTTCCTAAGATTCTGGATCTGTCTATACAATGTCAACTAGTAATCCTTTGGTAAGAATTTTGCTCTCATCTTAATCACCATTATGTCCTAGATCTTTATGACCGGTTTGTCCTTCTTCTTTCTGTTGATGTATATGTAACTTTGGAATGTATTTCACCCATGTATTTCATATATGTATTTTGTACTCCTATAGAGATGGTATTATTCCTCTATACGGAAGTGTTTTTATTCCTATAGAGATGTTATTATTCCTCTATACGGAAGTGTCATCATTTATATTGTAAGTGTCGTAACTTATACTTGATGGGTTATTAGACCACCTTGTTGGGGTTGGCCCTGTATAAGTCATGTGGGTCAAAGGGTTATTAGACCACCCTATTGGGGGTCGGCCATGTGGGTCAAAGGGTTATTAGACCACCAAGTGTGGGGTCGGCCCAGATTAAGTTAACCATGGGTTAATCTAGACATGTAGGCCCCATTAGTTTATTGGGCAGTACAGGACAAGTATAAATAGAGATCGGGAGATCTCTATTTGATCATTCATTACACACAGTTCTCTCATTCGAAAAGTGGCGCACTTGTGAGGAGGAGGTTCTGCTGCTAGGAGATGACTATCTCTTGTACTCTGGTTGTATCATTGCTCTATCTATCTATGAGGAAGTTATTGGGGTTTTTCACCTTTATGGTTTTCCCCAAGTAAACTCTGTGTCTCTTGTGTGCTTGCATTATTGTGTCCATGATTGATATGTTGTAGATATGTTGTACATGTTGTTCTCTCAGTTAATATCCTAGATCAGATTGAAGTAAATTCTGAAAATTTAACATGGTATCAGAGCTAGCCTGAAAGAAGGCATGATATGGCATGTATGACACTTGTTGCACTTGCGATGCCAAGGCTTGATATAGAAAAAACTAGTCATCGTAACACTTTCCCTATAAATACATTTTGGAGAATTTTGCGGATCTGAAATTGTTACAGGGAGAAGCTAAGATCCCCATGTACCTTGTGTCCAAAGTAAAACCTCTAATTCGTTGTACTTTGTGATTTATGATTTGTTCAATATAGGGTTTCTACCTCTTCCAGATCTCAGTCATAAACATGCGATTTGGGAAAAAAGGTCATAACTTGGGATAGGAATATCCAAATGAAATTTTATAAAACCTGACAAGTATTGCACAGACTGTAATATCTCAAGAAACTTTTTCAGAGGCCGAAGTTGAACCAATGACACGTGGAATGCCGTACAAGTTCTCTCTTTTGTTTTATCCCATAAACAAGTCACATTGCGACACTTGGCATAACTCTCTCTCAGAGAATCCAATTGAGGTCAGACCTATCGGGATGGAAAGATGATAGGTCAGGATACCACATAAAGGTTTTTCAAACCCTGGGGATTGAAAAGTGAGGAGTTACACCAGGAACAATCAGGTACATATTTCCGTCAAAACAGAATTATTTTTTAGCACCTTCATTCATGGCTTCCGAAATTTAGGGTTTCGGAGAAAGTTGGAATTTTTGTAATCGGAGACTACGGCTAAATGATACTCATCAAAATAGAAATTTAGAGACCAATATCATAATTTTGGGTTGGGAAGAAGACCGAGCTTGATCAGACCCTAGTTCAACTTTGATTGGAAAAGTGGAAAATTAGGGCTTCTGCAAAAATGATAATTTTTGAAATATGTGACCACGGATGGAAGCTCCTCAGAAAAATAGAAGCTTAGAGCTTTGGATCAAACCTTTTGATTGGGAAGAAGAGTGGGCTTCATCAAACCCCAGTTCGGGGTCACGTCCAGTGAATCTGGAAGTTTCAAATGCAAAATTGAGGAGTGAAACTTTGCAATTTTCAAATTCTAAATATACCAGCTTGATCAGCTCATCAAGGCGCATATTTCTATCCTTTCAGAAGTTTGAAATTCAAAGTTTGAATTTTTGGGGTTTCTCTGACAAACCCTAATACAGCTCCAGATCCAGTTCCTGCAAATCAAGTGGATTGGTTTAATCCTAGAAGAGGATGGATTGGTCGCCTGCATAAATGAAGAAGTTCTTGTTTTAGAGGGAGATGAGTCTTACATAATAAGATTGCAAGCAATCTCGACAGGTATGACTCATCCAGGTATGTCTCTAGATTTGTTCATGATTAAGTTTATGATATGTTTGTCTTCATGTTATTACGGTTAGAACAATCTTGATTTTAGACTTGTCGTATCACCTTAAAAAAATTATGAATGCATTCATTAGAGTGTTGACACTTATGATTGTACTAATGCATTATGGTGTTATATGAGGTTTATGTTGTCCGCTAACATGAAAGGTACACCAAGAAAGACAAATCATGTTCTAGTTCAAGAATATATGATCATGATGACATGAAGACAAAGATTCATCCATTGTCATGGATCACTTAGAAGATCTACTTACGAGGTATGTATAACTTGGTTCTACAATGGATAACTTATGAGACATGCAGGTTACTAGCACAAGTCATTGAAGAGAACCAGAAGACATTATGCGGGTATGTTAGACATAACTAGCTAGCATGCTAATCCAGGTATGTTTTTCCTATATCAAGCTAGAATCCTACCTTGTGTTAGGATCTTATACTGTTGTGTTGTTAATAATTATTATTCATGAAGTCATAGGTTTGAATAGTCATGGTTGTGTGCATATTATGTTTCTTACCATAATTGATGATATGACTAACCAGAAGAATCATGAAGGTATAGGTTTGAGTAATCACGGGTTTAGGCATATTATGTTTCTTACTTTAATTTATGATATGACTAACCATAAGAGTCCTATATAAACCTTGAATACTAATGCTTATTATTTCTGTTTGAAATGATCATGACTATACATGCTTAAGATTATTGTGTTTTGATAGTATTAAGAATATACTAATGAATGTATGATTATGTATGAGACCTCAACGATAACACAATGATGATACTAATAAGCATGCATAGTGATTAAGGATGGATATAAGTTCAAGGACAGGTAATCCAGGTAGCAAAGATCATGAGAGAGCTCACTCCAGTTTCCCCTGCAAGGAAGCAAAGATCAAGAAGAAGCACACTCCAGTACTTTCTGCAAGGATGCAGATATTCAGAGGAAGTTGACCATCTTTCTACATTCCACAACAGAAATGTGTAGAAGAAGCTACTTCAGCAGCTCCTGCAAGGAAGCAAAGACTCAGAGGGAGTCCACCCAACAAACAAACAAAGATAAGTATTTTAATTATCATTTATTGCATATTTGTTTGTTTAAATAAAATTGTTCAATGATATATATGCTTATGTTCCTAGACTTAGAATATGTATTGTGCATATTAAAATGATTGCATTAATGAACATTATGCTACTAATATGCATGTGATGGGTAAGTGGCCTATGGCACTGTACAACATTCCATTGCTACTTATCTAGAATGAAACTTCTTTGCTGACATGTTAGGAGCAGTGCAAACTCTTAACAATGTTCTGGTAGAGATTGGAAGGCATCTAGAAAGTTACAGGATATGGATGAATGTTGTATTGAAGCATTGGCTAAAATAATTGCATGACTGTATGACATACTTATATATGTATAAGGATTTGTTTCGAAAACTATGAGATGTTTCTAATCATGCAATTTAACTTGTCTTGTAGGAAAGATCGAATGCCATCACCTACAAAAGAAGAACTACAACATTTGTTCAGCAACAAAATTATCTATTGAAGATATTGAAGTTCCCAAGATATGGGAAGAATGCCATGATCCGTCGATCATGAAGAATGATGCTTGGGATGTGGTCCCAAGACCTGAAGGGAAGTTTGTTATGACTTCCATATGGATCTATCAGATCAAGCATGCTGTAGATGGCAGCATAGAGAAATATAAAAGTGATGAAGTAGAAGATACACCAGATGGATTTCAAGACAACTTTCTTGAATGGTGTAGTTGAAGAAGAAGTGTATGTGGAGCAGCCACTTGGTTCTGAAACATATGACAGGGATTCATATACATGCAGAACTTGGTATGGTAGGATAGACAGCTTTCTATCCAATTTGGGCTTTACCAAGAGTAAAGTGGATTCCAACCTTTACTACAAGGTTGAGGAAGGAAATCCAATGATACTACTTTTGCATATGGATGACATGTTTATTACAGGTGAAGATAGATTGATTGCCGACATGCAGCGGAAGCTTGCTGCCGAGTTCAAGTTGAAGGACTTGGGAATGATGCACTATTGTCTAAGCATGGAGGTGTGGCAGAGTGCAGATGGATCTTCCTTGGACAAGGGATGTATGTAGTAGAGATCCTGAAGAGGTTTGGGATGATGGACTGCAAGGCCATGGCCAAACCTATGGCATCGAACTTGAAGCTTCTGTGTGATGCTTCATCTGAGCCGGTTGATGTCTCTATGTATCGTCAGATGATTGGGTCCTTGATGTACCTAACGAACACGAGACCAGATATTTGCTTTGCGGTGAACACATTGAGCCAATTCCCGACGGATTCGAGGGGTGTTCACCTAGTTGATGTAAAGCAAATTCTGAGGTACCTGAAGGGTACAGTTGATTATGGGCTTAGGTATGAAGTGAATCAAAAGTTTAACCTACAAGGTTATGTTGATTCATATTAGGCAGGAAGTGCTGCAGATAGGAAGAGCACATCTGGGTGTTGCTTCAATATGGGATCAGGTGTGATCTCTTGGTTCAGCAAGAAGCAGTCCTATGTAGCACTGAGTACAGCTGAAGCAGAGTATGTTGCAGCCTGTTCGGCTAGTTGTGAGGCAGTATGGCTTCGGAAGCTACTATCTGAGTTATTTGATCTCCCATTGGATGCTACTAGTATCTTTTGTGATAACCAGAGTTGTGTGAAGCTGTCTGAGAACCCAGTGTTTCACGACAAGTCGAAACACATAGAGATCAAATATCACTATATCAGGGATATGGTGCAGAGAGGAGCAGTGAAGCTCCTGTATGTTGCGACGGACGAGCAGATTGCGGATGTGCTGATGAAACCACTAGCCAAAGTGAAGTTCGAGTAGTTCAGAGAGAGGCTTGGTGTTCTTCGGATTGATGACACTTTGAGGAAGAAGTGATGGACACATTTGCAGAATCCATTCCAAGCATGTTGGAAGGAGGATCCTTCACATGGTTGTGGATGTAAGCGTTGGATGATGAGCATCAGGACGATGCTCCAGTTACTGCTCTGTATATGCATCAGGAGGATGCTGGATATGATCAGTTGAATCATTTATATGTATATGCATGTACGCATCATGTTGGATGCTGGATATGATCAGTTGGATCATTTTGTATGTACGCATCATGTTGAATGCTGGATATGATCAGTTGGATCATTTATGTATATATGTATGTATGCATCATGTTGGATGTTGGATATGATCAGTAGGATCATTTGTATGTATTTTGTATCTGCATCATGTTGGATGCTTGGACCATGTATATGTATATGTATCAGGTGGATACTGTGTATGATCAGGTAGATCATGTATGTTGATATGTATCAGGTATGATCAGGTGGATCATGTTTTTGTATTTGTTTCAGGTGGATACATTATATGATCAGGTGGATCATGTATGATGATATGTATCAGGTAGATACTTGGTATGCATCAGGTAGATGCATTATATGATCAGGATGATCATGGATGACGAGCTTCAAGATGTTGCTCAAGATGACATGCAGCAGAATGTTGCAGTGATGATGATCAGGATGATCATGTATACATCAGGATGATGTATGGTGAGTATCAGGTTGATACTCTGTGGCCGTGGATCAGGTTGTGGAGATGAGCATATAATTTGGCCCTGGGAGATTTGCAGATAATCTTTCGAGCTTTTGCCTATGGCATGTAATCTGGCCTTGGGATATCTAGCAAATGCTCTTTCAAGGTTTTTCTTTGGGAGGACATATAATTTGGCCCTAGGAGATCTGCAGATAGTCTTTCGAGGTTTTTCCTATGGCATATAATTTGTCCCTGGGATATCTGGAAGATGCTCTTTCGAGGTTTTGTCCTATGGCATATAATATGTCCCTGGGAGATCCAATAGGTTGGGCCGTGTGCCCGTAATAAGTCCTAGGATGCTCTTACAAGGTTATCCATGACCACATGTAATATGTCCCTGGGAGAACCTATAGGTAGAGCTGTGTGCTCGTAACAGCCTGGGATGCTCTTGAAAGGTTTTGTGGTGACCACATGTAATCTATCCCTGGGAGATCCTATAGGTATATTTGTGTGCTTGTAACAGCCTAAGATGCTCTTGCAAGGTTTTGTGGTGAGGTCACATATAATATGGCCCTAGGAGATCCTACAGGTCGGAGTTGTGTACCCATAACATCCTGGGATGCTCTTTCGAGGTTTTGTGACGCACGTAATAAGTCCTGAGGATTCCACAGTATGGCCAATGATGATGAATACCTACAAGTGGTGGGCCTACATCCAGTATGAAAAAGGACTGGCTCTGTAGAACTTCCTATGACGAGTAGATTTAGAGATTGATTGAGATAGAAGCAGCAGTGACGATGACGATGATTCGAGGATGATGATTCCTTAATGATGATCCAGAGAAGAAGACTTGTACTAGAAGACCTGTGTCGAGAAATACCTTCCTAGTTAAGAGGGAGTGTTGATGTATATGTAACTTTGGAATGTATTTCACCCATGTATTTTGTACTCCTATAGAGATGGTATTATTCCTCTATACGAAAGTGTTTGTATTCCTATAGAGATGTTATTATTGCTCTATACAGAAGTGTCGTCATTTATATTGTAAGTGTCGTAACGTATACTTGATGGGTTATTAGACCACCCTATTGGGGGTCGGCCATGTGGGTCAAAAGGTTATTAGACCACCAAGTGTGTGGTCGGCCCGGATTAAGTTAACCATGGGTTAAGCTAGACATGTAGGCCCCATTAGTTTATTGGGCAGTACAGGACAAGTATAAATAGAGATAAGGAGATCTATATTTGATCATTCATTAATACACACACTTCTCTCATTCGAAAAGTGGCGCACTTGTGAGGAGGAGGTTCTGCTGCTAGGAGATGACTATCTCTTGAACTCTGGTCGTATCATTGCTCTATCTATCTCTGAGGAAGTTATTGGGGTTTTTCACCTTTATGGTTTTCCCCAAGTAAACTCTGTGTCTCTTGTGTGCTTGCATTATTGTGTCCATGATTGATATGCTGTAGATATGTTGTAGATGTTGTTCTCTCAGTTAAGATCCTAGATCAGATTGAAGTAAATTCTGAAAATTTAACACTTTCTTTCAGCTTGCACACTATCCCACCATAAAGATGCATGTCCCTTCAAACTAGTCACTGCAAATCTAACTTTTTTGTTTTCTTCAACTTCATCATACTCAAAGTATTTATCCAGTTCATTAATCCAATCAATGAGGTGCTCTGCAGTAAGACTTCCTTCATAGGTAGGTAACTCAGGTTTCGGCCTCGAAGTTGCTCCAAGAATTGACCAAAAGTATCTTAACTCCAGTGTTTCTCGCATAGGTGCTACTTCATCTTCTGGTTCATCTTCTTCAGGATCACTCACGTCTCCTGCTTCAGGATCTCTTCGTCGACCCATCTCCATAGCTTCCATACGTGCTCGCATTTCTCTCATTTCCTCCAGGACTTTGGCATTCGTTGTGAATCTTCCTCTACCATGCCTTCTTGCACCTCTCATGTGTGTGACCATCTCTTTTCTATGTCACACAAACAATCCATGCTCTTCTGCTACTGGATTCTACTTCTCGCTCTGATACCAATCTGATGGGGTGTTGGATCGACCAAAGCCAACATGACCCTCACCCTTCTAGGATCTTGGAGTGATTCACTAGAATCAATCCCTGACTTGGCCAAAACCAGCCTAGTCCTTTTGCCATGTAGGCCTGATCTTCACTATAGGGTTTCTGAAACGCTCCTTTCGGGTTTACCCTCCTTCCGCAGCTTCAACACCTTCCCGAAATAACTACTCCAAAATAGCCTTCCCGAACCTGTGGGGTTTCGGGTTTTGGGGACGTCCTTCTTTCCTGATGGGAAATATTCCTACAACACTCCTCCCGAAAATGCCTTTCCGAAAGTCCATTCCCACACCTTTCGGATGTCGGCTTCGAGTGTTCACTTTCTGCCTCGCGGGGAATATTCCCGCGATACCTCTCCTAAAACTCCTTCTCGATTCAGGTTTCGAGGCCTCCACTTTTCTCCTCGAAAAAACCTTTCCACAACTCTTTTCCCGAAATGCCTTTTCTGCAACCCACTGCTGATATTCACCGTGCTTCTTTCCTTTTGCGGGCGAGATATCCACCGTTGATCTTTTTGGGATTGACCTCAGCCGTTAATCTTAAATCAAGGAGGGATCCTTCACTTCCACTTTACGGGAATTCTATCATTCGCACAACTTCTCTTCGGGTGATCTTCCCCATCGTAGATCTTCTGTGTGGCTTCGATCTGAGCTATTCGATGTTGCTAAACCAAATCTACTTGGTTTCTTCAAGAATTCTTGGCCAGTTGATCATGGATCAATCAATCCGCTTGATCTTCATCTGAACACTTGAAAAATCAAATACAAACAAGAATCCTACTTAAATATCTGGATGATTAGCAATCTACAAGCATATTGGGGTTCTTCACAACACACAGAACTCAATCGAATGCAATGCATAGATTCTTTCACACAAAAATCAATTCGTTCACGCACACAACTCGACCTGACAGAAACTCAAAGCATTCTTTATTCAATTACTCAGAAAGATGTGTTCAATACAGCTCTTCTACATTCATCTACTGAAAGCATGAAAATCACATTCTCTACAGAATGACTCTAACCCACAATAGCCAACAATAAACAACTAGCCACCAACCAATAACTAATCAACCCCTAGCTCATCCTACTCTGATCTACTTATGCATTCAGTTCCCTAACAGAATCCGAACCACTCAAACAAACTTAACAGCTTACAGACTTAAACAATGACAGGTCTGTAACAATACACAGTTGAATTTCCTAGCTGGCTTGATCTCCACGCAGGGAGTATCAATTCACCCCTACTCCTAGTTTAATCAGAAATTGACAATGCAGCCATTCTACAGCATGCGTGAATTCAAAGTCTAATAGAAAACAACGAACTCCAAACAGCTCAGGCTATCCACATCAAAACAGTTCACCCTCCATTTGTCACAACATGTAACCATGTAGTCACATTGCTAACTCAACATGGATGTTCCTGCATCAGACTCCGAAGGTTAAAATAATTGAACCCTTGTTCAGTAAGCCATCTATTGAGAAACCCTTGGTTTCCAGCTCCTTAGCATCCATCCATGTAGAATCCTCTACACGATGTCCTTTCCACTTGATCAGGTACTCCATGTAGTTCCCCTGTCTGGTACCTCTTATCACTCTAGTCTCCAAGATATACTCTGCTTCTGAAGGTTAGGCCATATGCATCTGTTTCAACCACTGAAGGTCTTCCTCATTTGGCACTGGTCTAGTCTCATCTGTCACATAAGCATACAAGTCTGCAACATTAAAAATAGGTGATATACCAATCCCTGTTGGCATCTCTAGTTCATATGCATTTCCTGAAAATTTTCTGAGTATCCTGCAAGGTCCAATCTTTTTCATCTTTAGCTTGTTATACTCTCCTTTTGGAAACCTCTCTTTCCTCAGATGTGCTAAGACTAAGTCTCCCACTTCATAGTTCTTTTCCCTTCTTTTGACATCTGCTCTGGCTTTGTACCCACTGTTACTCTGCTGTAATCTTGCTTTCACTTGCTCATTCAATTCACTGATCCTTGCTGCAAAATATTCTCCATCTGCACTCCGTTTCTCCAGTTGACCTAAATCACAAAGTTCACATGCTCCTCTTGGATGCATTGCATACAGAATTTGAAATGGACTCATCCCTGTACTTCTGTTTGGTGAATCATTGTATGCAAACTCAGCTTGACTCAATACCTTATTCCATTGTCTGGGACTTTCTCCAATCAAACTTCTCAACATGTTACCCAAACTCCTGTTTACTACCTCCATCTGGCCATCAGTCTGTGGATGATATGCTGAACTAAAACTCAGCTTAGTACCTGACTTCTTCCACAAGGTTCTCCAGAAATGACCTGTGAACTTCACATCCTTGTCAGACACAATACTCTTAGGTAAACCATGTAGCTTCACAACTTCATCAAAAAACAAGTTAGCAATGTGTGTGGCATCACTAGTCTTATAACATGGAACAAAATGTGCCATCTTAGTGAATCTATCCACCACCACAAAAATAGAATCAGATCCCTTCTGAGTTTTTGGCAAACCTAAAACAAAATCCATACTCACATAATCCCAAGGCCTAGTTGGAATAAGCAATGGTGTGTATAAGCCTGTGTTTTGGATTCTTCCTTTGGCATGCTGACATACCCTACATCAGCTCACAAACATCTCATCTTTGGCCAAAAGTAGAAAAGACTCAACTGACCAAAATTTTTATCACTCCCAAAGTGTCCTACCATTCCTCTGTTGTGCTTTTCCTGTATCAAGTTCTCTCTCATGGAACATCTGGGAATACAATGTTTACTGTTCTTAAAGAGTAAAACATCTTGCAACATATACTCCATCCAGGTTTCTCTATCTGCTTCTACAGGGTTTCTACAAGATCTATATGGATTTTGGAAATCAATGTCAGTCTCATACAAATCTCTTAAATGTTCAAATCCTAAGACTTGAATCTGATTCTCAGCTTGCACCATCAATTGTCTCCTGCTCAAAGCATCAGCTACTCGATTTGACTTCCCACTTATGTGCTTTATCACAAAGGTAAATTTTTGCATGAACTCAACCCAATTGACATGTTTCTGGTTCAACTTAGGTTGCTGCATGATATACTGCAATGCATGATTATTAGAAAACAAAACAAATTCACTAGGCATTAGGTAATGTCTCCAATGTTTTAATGCTTGCACAATAGCATAAAATTCCTTATCATACGAGGAATATTTCTATTTTGCCTCGTTCAATTTCTCACTGAAATATGCTAGAGGTATGTCCTCTTGACTGAGTATAGCTCCAATTGCTACTCCACTGGCATCACACTTCACTTGGAAAGGGTGCTTGAAATCTGGTAATTTCAGTACTGGTTGTTCAGTAATCTTCTTCTTTAAGACTTGAAAGCTCCTTTCAGCCTCTGTCGTCCATTGGAATGGTTGTTGATCCTTCCTGATCGTTTCAATGATAGGTGCACAAATACCACTGAAATTCTTTATGAACTTCCTATAAAGACTTGCCAATCCATGGAAACTTCTTACCTCAAAAATACTCTATTGTGAAGGCCAATCAATGATTTCCTGCACTTTCTCTAGATCAATCTTCAATACATCACTTGAGATCACAAAACCCAAGTATACGAGTTCTAACTTCATGAATGTACACTTCTTTACATTCACTAGCAACTTTTCCTATTGCAGCCTCTCCAAAACATATCTCAAATGCTTTAGATTTTCTTCCTCTGATCGACTGAAAATCAGAATGTCATCAAGGTAAACTATCACAAACTTGCCTATGAAATCTCTCAAGAATTCATTCATCAACCTCATGAATGTGCTCGGTTCTTTGGACAATCCAAATGGCATAACCAACGACTCATACAACCCCTCATTTGTCTTGAAGGTTGTCTTCCACTCATCTCCTTCTCAAATTCTAATCTGATGGTATCCACTCTTCAAGTCCAGTTTTGAAAAACATGTTGCCCCAATAAGGAAATCCATCATGTCATCCATCCTCGGCAATGGAAATCTGTATTTGATGGTAATCTTATTAATTACTCTGGAGTTAGTACACATCCTCCACTCACCATCCTTCTTTGGTGTCAGTACTGGCGGTACCGCACATGGACTCAAACTCTTCTGAACCAATCCCTTATCTACCAACCCTTGCACTTGCCTTCTGACTTCTTCATTCTCTTGGGGTGTCAGTCTGTATGTTTCCTTATTTGGTAAACTTGCTCCATGAATAAAATCAATATGGTGACTTATATCCCTCTTCGGTGGTAACTGATTGGGAAAATCATCTACCACAATGTCACTAAACTCTCCTAGCATCTCCTGAACCTCCTCGGGTATATATGTAGGGTTAGTCTTCATCACTACCGCTCTAGGCTTACATAATATAGCATAACTCAATTCCTTCTCATCAATCTGTTGCAAATAGTCTTTTCATGTCAACATCAGCAGTTTAGATGTCGGTTGCTCTATTGAATTCTCTCCTTGTAGAGGATGAAGAATGTGCTTTACCCCATCTTGGATAAAACTATGGCAGTTAATCCTACCATCATGCACTACCTTTTTATCAAATTGCCAGGGTCTCCCTAGAAGAATATGACAAGCATCCATAGGCATGATATCACATGCAATCTTATCTTTATATGTGCCTATCTGAAATTCAACTTCACATTTTTCACTTACCAGAGTTTGATGTCCTTTATGCAACCATGATACTTTATATGGAACAGGATGTCTGGTTCTCTTCAGTTTTAGTTTCTCCACCATTTATGTGGAAACAAGGTTGTCAGTGATCCCACTGTCAATCACCATTTTACAACACTTTCCTTTTGCTTTACACATGGTTTTGAATAAAGCCTTTCTTTGGACAGGTTCCACTTCCTCCTTCTTAGGTTTCAGTAAGGTTTTGTTCATCACTACAGACTCTCCCTTTTCTGGCATGTTCTCATCCAGTATTGTCTGTTATTGCTGCTGCTCTTTCTGAGCTACATAGGCTCCCTTCTATCCTACGTCTTCCCTCTCTGGTCATTCAAAGGATCTGTGTCCCAACTTGTGACACTTGTAACATCTATAGACGTTTTCTCTGCCTCTTCCTCTACCTCTACCTCTATGGTAATTCCCTCTCTCTCTGGAGTTACTTCCTCTATCTTGGTTCTCTTGCTGGTATGAGTTACTAGGTCCTCCTCTTTGGGCTGCAAACCTTCCTCTTCCAGCTGTTTGCCCCCTTCCTTGGGTTGAACCTTTGCTTCTCTGGAAACTCTGCTTTCTTAATAACTTTTCTTCTGCTCTCAAGGCACATTGGTATGCCTCGTCCATTATTCCAGGTGATATCATACTAATTTCATCTTGAATTTCCATTCTAAGACCATTGACATATCTGGAAGTCTTCTCTGCTGACTCTTCTACACAACCTGCCCTTCGGTTCACTTTGTAAAACTCTTCTGTATATTCTCTTATGGTTAATAATATTTGCCTAAGGTTCTCCATCTGTCTATACAATGTCAACTGGTAATACTTTGGTAAGAACTTTGCTCTCATCTTAATCACCATTCTGTCCTAGTTCTTTATGACCAGTTTGTCCTTCTTCTTTCTTACAGCTTGCACACTATCCCACCATAAAGATGCATGTCCCTTCAAACTGGTCATTGCAAATCTAACTTTCTTGTTTTCTTCAACTTCATCATACTCAAAGTATTTATCCAGTTCATTCATCCAATCAATGAGGTACTCTACAGTAAGACTTCCTTCATAGGTAGGCAAATCAGGTTTTGGCCTCGAAGTTGCTCCAAGAATTGACTGGAAGTATCTTAACTCCGATGTTTCTCGCATAGGTGCTACTTCATCTTCTGGTTCATCTTCTTTAGGATCACTCACGTTTCCTGCTTCAGGATCTCTTTGTCGACCCATCTCCATAGCTTCCATATGTGCTCGCATTTCTCTCATTTCCTCAAGGATTTCGGCATTCGTCGCCAATCTTCCTCTGCCACACCTTCTTGCGCCTCTCATGTGTGCGGCCATCTCTTTGCTCTGTCACACAAACAATCCACGCTCTTCTTCTACTAGATTCTACTTCTCACTCTGATACCAATATGATGGGGCGTCAGATCGACCACAGCCAACATGACCCTCACCCTTCCAGGATCTTGGAGTGATTCACTAGAATCAATCCCTGACTTGGAAAAAACAAGCCTAGTTCTTCTGCCACGTAGGCCTGATCTTCATTAGAGGGTTTCTGAAACGTTCCTTTCGGGTTTACCCTCCTTCTGCAGCTTCAACGCCTTCCTGAAATAACCTAATCCGAAACAGCCTTCCCGAAGCTATCGGGTTTCGGGTTTCGGGCGCCTCCTTCTTGCCTGACGGGAAATATTCCCGCAACACTCCTCTCGAAAATGCCTTTCCGAAAGTCCGTTCCCGCACCTTTCGGATGTCGGCTTCGGGCGTTCACTTTCTGCCTCGCGGGGAATATTCCTGTGATACCTCTCCGAAAACGCCTTCCCGATTCGGGTTTCGGGTTTCGGGGCCTCCACTTTGCTCCTCGAAAAAACCTTTCCGCAACTCTTTTCCCGAAATGCCTTTTCTGCAACCCACCACCGCTATCCTCTGTGCTTCTTTCCCTTTGTGAGCGAGATATCCACCGTTGATCTTTTCGGGATTGACCTCAGCCGTTGATTTTAAAT
The DNA here is from genome assembly GCA_027924585.1 of Larix kaempferi. Classification (NCBI taxonomy): domain Eukaryota; kingdom Viridiplantae; phylum Streptophyta; class Pinopsida; order Pinales; family Pinaceae; genus Larix; species Larix kaempferi. The sequence continues at coordinate 9,147,271 of BSBM01000268.1, forward strand.
CAAGGTGGGGTCCTTCACTTCCACTTTGCAGGAATGCTATCATTCGCACAACTTCTCTTCAGGTGATATTCCCCATCGTCAATCTTGTGTGTGGCTTTGATCTAAGTCATTCGACGCTGCTAAACCAAATCTACTTGCTTTCTTCAAGAATTCTTGGCCAGTTGATCATGGATCGATCAATCTACTTGATCTTCGTCTGAACACTTGGAAAATCAAATACAAACAAGAATCCTACTTAAAGAGTTGGATGATTAGCGGTCTACGAGCATATTGGGGTTCTTCACAACACACAAAACTCAATCTAATGCAACGCAGAGATTCTTTCACACAGAAATCAAGTCGTTCACGCACACAACTCGACCTGACAGAAACTCAAAGCATTCTTTATTCAATTACTCAGAAAGATGTGTTCAATACAGCTCTGCTACATTCATCTACTGAAAGCATGAAAATCACATTCTCTATAGAATAACTCTAACCTACAATAGCCAACAACAAACAACTAGCCACCAACCAACAACTAATCAACCCCTAGCTCATCCTACTCCGATCTACTTATGGATTCGGTTCCCTAACAGAATCCGAACCACTCAAACAAACTTAATAGCTTACAGACTCAAACAATGACAGGTTTGCAACAATACACAGCCGAATTTCCTAGTTGGCTTGATCTCCACGCAGGGAGTATCAATTCGCCCCTACTCCTAGTTTAATCAGAAATTGACAACGCAGCCATTCTACAGCATGCATGAATTCAAAGGCTAATAGAAAACAACGAACTCCAAACAGTTCAGGCTGTCCACATCAAAACAGTTTACCCTCCATTTGTCACAACATGTAACCATGTAGTCACATTGCTAACTCAGCATGGATGCTCCTGGATCACTATTTATGCATGTATCTATGTAAATCGGTAGTTGATTCTCTGTGTGCCTAATTCATGAATCAATTGATAGTTTGAATACCTGTTCAAACTCTGTGTGTGTGTTGTAGGATGAAATTAGGGATTTCAATGATTAAATGTTGCAGAGATGATTGATTAATCTCGATGCGTGAGTGTTTGAGAAATTGTTCTAACTTGCAGAGTTAACTCTTGAGCCATCGATCACTGGAAGGATCAACGCGTTGTGTTGCAGAGCTGCATAAGAGGTGAAGTTTTAGGGTTAAACTAGAACATGCGGTGAAGTTAAATTCGGTGAATTTGAATCGAATCCCTATTATGTTCAAGAAGTGATGTATAGACCATAGGAAGGAGATCAATTCTAGTGGAGGATGACCAAGGTCGATTGATTGATCCTATGATCAATCAACACAAGATCGACGCAGAGTTGCATAGATTGCAATTGACAGATTCAGAGATCGAAGGATAGAAGACAGATCGACGACGAGGAAAGAAATTGTGAAGTGAACATGCACGAGAGTTAGAGTTCCACAAAGCTAAGTTAAGAATTCCGCATTGGTAGCAAATCAATGGACAAGATCAAAGCCACAAAGAAATCGATGGTTCGTGTAGGGTTCCGCAGAGGAAAGAAGTCGAGAGTTAATGGCCAAATGGATCGTAGTTATCCCATAGGATTTGGATCCACCGTTGATTGTGGATCCAACGACCCACAAAAGCTATGGAGAGGCACACTGACGATCCAACGGTTGAAAGTAGATGCAGAAAGAACTTTGCAGGAGACAATTTGTGGAATCCCATTTCTGGAAATTTGTGGAAGGCACATCCACAACCCACAATTGCGGAAGGTTGCAGTTGTAGAAGGGAAGGTTGCGAATGCTCGTTGCGGAAGCATTTTGCGGAAGGAAGTTGTAGAAAGTTGCTCACAATTGCGGAGTGAAAGTAATTGTGGAAAGGGGTGTTGCAGACGTCGATTGCAGAAGGATTTCCAAAGGAACACCCACAATTGCGGAAGGAATTGATTCTGCAAGTTCGCTGCAGAAAGGTCACTGTGGAAAGGTGATTGCAAAAAACTAATTGTGGAAGGCAATCGAAGCAAGTGAGGTATGCATTTTGTGGAAGAGAGACTTAGTTGGTTTTTGGCTAAGTTTGGTGATTCTGTTAACTTTAGAATCATCCTAATCCCAGGGTAAGCGCGTTGGATAGGATTTTTCGTGTCCCACCTGCATCATTTGGTATCAGATCCGAGAGGTAAATCAAATTCTAATTTGAAATTTATATTGAAGTTGAAGACTAACAATTGTGTTGAGAAGGTTGGTCAAGTGGAAGTATTCAGAATTGAATTAAATCAAGAATTGCAGAGAGGGGATTTGTTTCATCCAATTGTACAAGTGGAAGAGTCTTAAAGGTATGGACTGATTGGTATTTTTTTCCAACATTGGTTATAAGAATTTGTTGAAGAAAATAGGGAAGGTTTGACAGCCGTAGTGATATGTATAGGATTTGTATCAAGGATAGTTGTGTTCTTGATGAAGATTTTGTGAACTCTTGGAGAAGAGAAGAAGAAGTAGTGGCAAAACCTAAAATATCCAATAGAGGTTGGAAAATCATAGGACTAATGCATGTTCTCAGAGAAGAAGTGGACTTGTAGAATCCAAGAGGAGAAAAGGAGTTGCTCAATAGGTTCTAGAGGAAGGAACCAAGGGTACCAAAAGGACAATCTCAAGGAGAGGTAGCTTGTTGAGGTATAGAGGCAGGTATGGATACTTGCTAAGAGAAGGATTGGGACAAGTCCACAAGTGAACAAGATGAAGTTCAAATAGAAAGAGAAGGAGGAAATGGAGACAATGACTACTGAAGGTAATTGCATAGGTTCTGAAGAAAGCCATAGCAGAAGAAAGGATGCCAAGGAAGAAGACATCAACATGATGATTCGAGAAGAATATGACAGAGAATTAGTTGACATAGGATTTCAACTTATTAATTTAGAGAAGCTGCTACAGAAAGAAGACCAAAGGTATGGTTGGATAATGACTAAGAAGAAAGTGAGATGGCATTCACTAGAGGTGAAGCTAAATGAAGAGATGTCTTCCAGATTGAAGGAAGAACTCAAGATAGTTGAGTCTGAGATGGAAGTTTCATATTGTGAACCTAAACAGGGTCCTTTTATTGGAGAATATGTGAGTAAGGATGATGAAGCAGAGATTGTAGATGATTTTCTAAACTCTCTGATAAGTTCAAAACCACATGAATATAGTATGGTGGGGAATTCAGATGAGGAGTACTATGTTTTTAAATCTAATGGTTTGTATATGATTATAGGTATTGAAGAACACTTTGGTGATGTGTTTATGAAGGAAAATACTGAACAGTCATCTTGGACTGTAAGATAAATTGAAGAAGGAGAAGATATACTTTCCAAAAGAATAACAACAAAACATAATTATGTTGTAGAGGAATATGATTTGGTAGTGCATCCTGTAGCTCAGGCTAAAGAAGAGATAGATATTGGGGAAGAAATGGAGTTGTTGGAAGAGATGACTAAGATAGAAAAGTTCTTGATTGAGTATGTATTCGAGGACAATGAAGATTGACATTCACTTGAAGAGGTGAAGGAATAAAAAGAAATGATATATTATTGAATCCCTGAAGGAGGACAAATCCATAAGTTTGTTCTAAGGATGGAGGATGAGACAACATGGTCTCATAAAGGTAGTCAAGTGGAAAACCCTACACCATTGAATGAAGAAATTGTTGAGAGACAGTTAGAGAGGACTTTTGTTGCAGATTCGGCTCATGAAGATAACCAAAAGAAAATTGAAGAGAAGAATTCTGATGCTGCAGAGAGACATGGACGAGGTCTCAAGAACTTTTTTATAAGTTTGGAACAGTATGAGCTGGTGCTACAAGTAACAGAGCAGCCTAAAGGATTTTATATTTTTTCTGATTATTTGTGTGTGATTACAGGGGATGTCATTGATGAAAGTTTTGAAGTCAAATATGATGAAGCATACCTTTTTAATGAGGGAAATATTGACTTGTTGCAGCAGAAAGAACTCACAGATGAGTTTCTATTTAGATAAATGCAACCATTGGAAGTTGTTATGAAGCAGGAGCAGGAGAATCCTGAAGAAATGAGGATACAACAACTGGTGGATACACTAGACATGGAGATTGAAGAAATGAGGATGTTGATGGCGAAGATGTCTTAGAGAATACATGAAGAAAGAATGAATATTTACATCAGCAGAGCAAGGAAACAGAGCAACAATAGAATACAAGTGACAAAGGAAGATTGTAGAATCAAGGCTAGTGGAGCATTGCAGCTAAACGTTTGGAGGCCAGGAGAGTTACAGTCAGCAAGAAGACAACAAAAAAACCATGAAGCAACTAGAAAGATTCAACATAAAGTTTGGGATCTAGGGATACTGAATATTGAAGGTTATGGCCGGGAGGTCATATTTCTTTCTTCCTGGGGAGTTTGATGCAGGAGCATCCTGCTCTCCATCCAAGTCCAAGTCCAATGTTTGGATCAGACCTAGAAGGGGTCTTCATTTTCTGAGTTAATGGTATTTGAGGCAATATTGTAAATAAACCTATGTTTTATGTGATTCTAGACATGTGTCGAGTCACTGGGTGAGTGGTGAGTCATTTAGGTGAGTCATTGATTCAAATTGTGACTCATGTAACCAAGCACTCGAATAGTGGAAGCACTTGATGAATCATTCAATGATTTCTTGATGAGTCATAGAGATAGGGTTAGGAGCTTGCTAGAATTAGATTACAGTTGCAACAAGATAGGATATTGTGGAGTGTATTGTGGATTTGAAACCTGATTGGTTTCTGAACCCTGTTGTATATATGTGTGTGAGCCTCGAGGCATAGAAGGTAGCCAAATATTGTAAATCTAACTAAGTGTAGCCAATTAGTGCAAATATGGCTAAGGAGGGCGACCAAACAGTGTAAAAATGGCCAATAGAGATGATCGGGAAGATATCGGGCCTATGAAGATTAGAATGCAGGTTCTGAGGAATTTGTGCATGTACAGGTCTTTTGTGATTGAATAGATGGGAGACTATTTTTGCATGTCTCCGTGTAAATGGGTAATTGATTCTCTATGTACCTAATTCATGAATCAATTGATAGTTTGAAAACCTTTGCAAACTTTGTGTGTGTGCCATAGGATGAAATTGGGGCTTTAAATGATTAAATGTTGCAGATATGATTGATTAATCTCGAAATGTGAGTGTTTGAGAAATTGTTCTAACTTGCCTCAGTTCTTTTTCTAGAAACATTAATTTCAAATTCAATATGATTCTTTCTTTTTTTGAACTTATTATTATCTATGATGCAAATTATCCAAATGGATCATGTGAATCATATCAATTAAATTTTTATTTTTACATTTAACCATTTAATTTGATCCTTTTGGGTATTTGATAAATTTGGATTTAACATATATTTATATTGTTCCTAGAGTAAAACCTAAATCGTGATGGATATTTCATACCACGTGACATTTGCCTAGCCTCAATGATAATGGAGAACAAGGATATTGGGTAGCTTGGGGATTTATAGGGTGGATAAAACTATATTTTTGGTCAAGGAGTAAGACCTAAAAGTACTTTTGATTGGCTAAGAGTTCGTCTTCCTCACACTTAAGGAAATAGGTTAACTGCCCAAGGCCTAGAAGCATCTAGCTAGTGGTGGTCTACAAGTAAGACTTAAAAGTAATTTTGATTAGCTAAGAGCTCTTCTTCCTCACATTTATGGAAACATGTTAACTACTCAAGGCCCTATTGTAGCCACAAAAGATCCCATGCTTAGCTAAGCACGGGAGCCCCCAATTTTAATAAACGCAAAGGTGTTTGGGTGAGTCATCTTGAAAATTTTAGATTTTGATTTTACCTCTAAAATTCTTCACCCATGCTTTTGGTCTGCTTGTTTGTAAGGGTTTGATTATTTCTTCCAAAGTGTTTCAGTCTGAAAAGAGCCAAAATTTTGAGTATTTTGTTGACTGTTATCATCATCTCGAAACCCGACATTTGGAGAACCCGAAACCCGCAACCCGACAGGTGCGGGTTGCGGGACTATTGTTTTTTAAGTTTTGGTTTTGGTAATTCCGAAGCCTGCAACCCGACGGCTGTGGGTTGCGGAATCATTCTGTAATAAGATTGAGAAATAATTACCCTGAAACCCGAACCCCACAATCGCGGCATTCAGTTTTTCGGGATTGTGGTTTTCGTTTATTTGGTGTGTCCTCCCGAAACCCGCAACCCGTGATTTCGGGATGCGGCTTTTGGGATGGTTATTTTGCTTCACAGTTTAACGTTCCCGAAAGCTGCCACCCGCATAGTGGGTTTTCGGCTTTCGGAGATCCTTTTTTTACTTCCATTTTGCATACCCGCAACCCGCAAATCCGTACTTTCGGGTTTCGGCTTACGGGATCTTTGAATAAGAACTTCATGAAAATACTTGAACCCGATTCCGCATCCTGCTCCGGTTAATCTCAGTCGTCCCTCTGTTATGGTCTCATAGTCATGTTGATTTTGGGTAGTCAGTTAAGTCAGGATTTTCATTTTGTCTCTTGAAAGATGGTTCTGCCAAATTATCATTTTTCTGTGTAATCCATGATAGCAAACACTAATACAAGTCTATCAGTTACTTCATGTTGGATGGACGCCATCTCTCCGCCTTAAGTTTGCCATGTCTGGACTCGAGATTTGACATCTTGTCATTTTTGTTCCACCTCTTAATGATTGTTTCTTTTCACTTATTCCTGACCTGAAAGTTTTTATCATTCTCGTGGAAGTTGGGTCAGATCGATCAGATTTGTTACGTGCGAAGAATTGATAGCTCGTGTACTGGAACTCCTAGTCGAGACTTTTTGCAGATAAAATTTATCACCCTAACTTTCGTCTCCGTTATTAATTACTAGTCATAGTTATTGATGGAAGATTGATTGTAATGATGTGATCGTAAAGGCAATTCAAAATCATACGAGTAGTAATTGAACTCATACTTCGCACAAGCTTTGATCTGATTGGCACATACCTCGGCTCTTTTCATTACAATTGAAGTAATTACAATGAATTGACTGGATAAGTTTAATCATTGCAGCTTCCCCGCCCGATTATCATCGACCTACTTGTTGGCCTTTAAATAGCAATTAAAATGAAATCTCCAGTTCATCCCTTTCCTTCTGGACAATGTAAGACTCTGTATGGTATTTTTTTTTTGCGCCCTACTATCCAAGACTCATTCAGAATGAGTAATTTTGATGCAGATGGTGAATTTTCTAATGTTCAGGTTGAAAATGAAGAACTCTACCCCTTGTTGTATCAAGAAATGTTGTCACCATCATTTGATGCAGGTGTTCCTGATCTTAGCAGTGGTAGCAGTGAAGAAGACTTCAAAACTTTGTCTGCCTACATGCAAAACCCCGAAGAGCAAAGGAAGGAAATTCTGGAGGAATCAACTGATCTCGATACTGATGTTATACAGTACTTTATAATCAATGAAGAACCTGACGTGCCGGCTACCGTTCCTGAAGTAAATCCTCTAATGGATTTCTCTGTTTTTGACAGTGGGTTCCCCGACCCTCAATTTCCTACAGCAGATGCTCTACAAGCCACACCACCCGTCGATGATAGTGAAAAACCTTTGATTGAATTTTTATGGTGCCACGAGACCTTATCTGATTAAAGAACAAGTCTTTCTTTTGTGAAAGGTGGCGGAAAATATTTTAAGCTTAAAAATAGCAAGATTTCTTGGATCGATGGTTAGATCTGATTTGTAATCCCTATTTTGTAGAATTTCTCCTTTTGGAACTCTTATGTAAATTTAGTATATAAGGAGGAATGTTTCCCCTAGTAAGGGGTTGGGAATTTTGGAATTGCAATTTAGCAGGAGATTGGACTGAAGATACTCTGTCTATCAGAGTCATTGTAATTTTTGTACAAGACTTCACTATTCAGGAAAGTTATATTTAATCCACCTTCTATTGTTCTTCAAATTTCTTTGAGAATTGCTGAGTTAATGTTTCAAATTTGTCATCGGTTATGTGTTTAATCTTTTGCAAGACATTCATTAATGCATAAGATCTCTCATATTGATTTCTATGTATGTATGGATTATCCTCAAAATTGTTCTATTAAATTTCTTTAATTGAACGTTTTCACTTTTATATTTATGCAAATGATTCGATGCAAATAAATATGTATAATCAAACATTAATTTTTCAATTAACACAATGATTAGAGATCAGATATTTAAATAGGCTTAAACACTTTGAAGAATTGTTACTTAATTTTTATTAACTGATAAAACTTTAATTAACAAGTGAAGAACCCGAAGACATTTATGTTTAAGGTACTTAACTAATTGTTCATCACGCTTCAAATCTGATTTGCACAACATCAACTCTTCCTTTTAGGCTAGATCTGACTTAGAATAGGTTCTTTCCTTAGGTAGGTTAAGTTAGACTTTGGTAACTAGTTTTCACTTAGTTTTCATTGATAGGAAAATTAATCTTTCAAGATCGAATATTTTACTCATAGAGTGCCAGTGGAGGCCAAATATCTGTGGTAATTACCACGCCAAACAGCTCGAGGATAGAATTTCCCCTGCGCAGGGTCTTTCAAAGCCTTTGGTTGGGTTTTCATCCCCTGTTGTGTGCCTTGGAACCCATTCCAGCACTTTGAACTTACCCTGCACCCCCAAGGCATCAACAAATGGCGCTAGAAGGAGGGCCACTAGTAAAACATGCCTAATCAGACTACTAATAAACCTCCTCCAGCAAGTACTTCAACGGTTCAAACCCGAAGCCAGATTAGGGCTTCAACATCTAAACAACCAACTGGTACACCACCTATGATTCTCCCTGTCACTTCCACACAACCTGTGGTTATACTTGTCACACCTGTGATACAATAGGAGAACAGAGGAGATATCATTTTCACATCACCTACAAGGGGACCCATCTCGCTAGAGAAGATATTGAAAACATCTGCCGATAGGGTTTTAAGAGCAGAACAATGACTTTCCAATCAAAGAAGACGCGGCCTAGCAGCTCTAAACTTAGAAGGTATTTTGCAGGCTAACGGTCGGGAAGATCAGCAAGTTCCCACCTCACAAACCACTGATCCACAGGTTCAACATACCAATAGTTTTAACATAGAGGATCAACATACAATTGATCAACAATCTGAAAACCAAGACCTAGTTAATCGACCAAATTCTCCTAAATATAACCGTGAGGCCACTCTCGTAGGAACACAAGGTCGACCAAATCTTGGAGCCGGTGGTCCACCACCGTCCCCTCCTTCATCTTCATCATCTTCCTCAGATGAAGAGAATTCTTCTAGTTCGTCATCTGAAGAATAAGAACAAGAACCTCCAATGGCTGGAGAAGGTCAAAACAGACCTTTGCTTGACCAAGGTGCATTTTTCATATTAGGTGATCAACATAGATTACCAAAGAATCCTAAGAAATGGTTGCCTAAATACAACCCTAATGATAAGATACTTGCATTGGATCACATAAAAACTTTCATGCAAGCAATCAGGCTTAGAAGCGTGGTACATGAGGATGTAGTATGCAGACTCTTTCCATACACCTTTGAGGGTAGAGCGGCCACTTGGTATTTTGCTTTACCGGCCCAATCTATAACTTCCTGGGATGAATTCGAGAAACATTTCACCCAGAAATTCGGGGATGACAAAACACTACAAGATCTTGACTTAGAATTATCCTCCATGAAAATCAAAGGAAAAGAAAGGGTAAAAGACTTTAACCAAAGGTTTTCATATCTCAAAAACAGAATTCCTACCAATCTTCTTTCTGCTAAAGAATTGTTGGTGGCTTAATATGAAAAGGGTCTACCTCGCCCTATTGCAATATGGGTCAAAAGGGCACAGAAGGGTACTTTAATGGAAGCATTTGATGAAGCAATCCAAGTTGAGAAGGACATCTTTTTTCTGGAAGACAGCTCTAAAGCTTCAGAAGGACAACCTTCCACTTTTAGGAAGAAAATTGAGAATGTCCCTAAACCCACAGTTCAGAACAAGGATCCATTTGATATGACTAACATGAAAAAATTCCTTCAGAAGATGTCAAATAAGATGGTGGATTTGAAGAAGAACACTAATGATAATCATAATCAGAACAGAGGTTTTGTAATGCCACCGTTTAGGAGACCTTACCAGCTTCCACAAAATCCATCACCACCAAATCTGGCAGATGCACTCACAAATGATGAACTCTTTTCTATGTTTAGAGCATTGGTAGCAGAATCTCAAGTCACCCCTGACACTTCCAACGATTAGACTACCCCGGATCCTCCACTACCTGAAGAAGAAGCAGAAGATGATCCACAGGTTGATGCTGTGAGTTGCTTTTCAAAACTTCCTATGTGTGAAGAAGAAGAAGAACCTGAGGCGGTGTTTAACACACAACATCCTTATAATACAAGGTCAAGACCACAGCCACCTCAAGAACCTTCATCTTCTCCCCCAGTTCCCACAAGAAACAAGACTGCCCCACAAAATGATACAGTCCTCCCTCAAATGGAGTACAACCTGGTTGAAGACTTAAAAAGAGTCAAAGCAAACATCTCTCTGTTTGAGCTACTCAAGATTCCTGCTATGAGGGATTCTTTACCTAAAAACATGATAGTCAAATAGCCTAGAGAGTCACAGAATAATAATCTAGACTCTGTCACTAAAACTAATGATAAAAAACCAGCAAGTAAGAGAACTCCTCCTTTCTTGCTTACTTTTGAGATTTTCAACTGGAATGTACACAACTGCATGATAGATTCAGGAGCATCATCAAATGTGATGCGCCTCTCTGTTTGCATAAAATTGAATGCAACGTGGGAACCCTGTCCAACCCAGATTGTGCAACTTGACAGATCCAAAGTCAGAGTGGTTGGCAAATTAAGAAATGTTCTGCTCACACTGTCAGCTGATCCCAGGATCCATCAGACAGTTGACATTGTGATAGTTGAAATCCCAGAAACCTATGGGAAGTGGTTAAGCAGGGACTAGTTAGAGAAACTTAAAGGTTACTTTGCAACCGACTGGTCGCATTTATGGTTTCCTTACAATGGTCAACCGAATAAAATTAAGATCAGCAGAGAACCTTTTATGAAACAGACAGTTACTGATCTTAATGATTCAAGTGAACCTGCTGGTTATCTCACCTCTCGTGTAGAGAAATTTACATTCGATACCTTTTTCAGTGAATTCCCAGCGCCTCACCAGAAGAAAGCATCCAAAACGAAACACATATCACTCAGGTCACTTTTGTACCTTTTTCTAGTGAAATTGTGCATAATGTATATAATGTGAATACAAATTTTAGATTAGACCTTGTCTCATGGACCTTATTTTTCGATGGCTCCAACTCCAAGGAGGGAGCTGGAGCGGGTTGTGTTCTTATCAATCCTAAAGGAATGAAAATCATGATTGCTTGCAGGTTAGAATTTGATTGCACTAATAATGTAGCCGAATATGAAGCTCTTGTGCAGGGGCTCAAGAAGGCCATTGATTTAGGTGTACAAGCAATAGAATGATATGGAGACTCCGAAATTATAGTCAAGCAAGTCAAGAATAAAATACACTTCTTATCTCCACGTTTGGCTAATTATCAAAAGTTGGTAAGGGATCTAACGAACTCATTTTCGGCATTCAATATTAAATCAGTTCCCAGGTCACAAAATTTTAATGCAGACCTGTTAGCAAATACAGCGTCTAGACTGATCCCGCCAGAAGGTCTGTCTCCTCAAAATTTTTCTATTGAATTGATGTACAGACCATCCATTCCAGATAATGTGACTAATTGGAAAGTGTTTGATGTTGACCGACAGATACTCGACTTCCTCACTACTCAGGATACGTTTCAATACATGGCCATCGATGAATCAGAACATGAAAAGTCTCTCACTGATTCCTCAAATGTCATCCCGAAGTCAGTGATCAATCTGTAAAAGTTTTACAATTTATAGGACAAGTTCAAATCTCAAACTAATTGTAAAACTTGAAGCTCATCTTTGCACTATGAGCGGGTCAACCTAGGCACTGAACAGGAACCTTGTTTTATCAATTTGGGAGTTGATTGTACCCCTGAAGAACGCAGAGCCATTATTGCATTGTGTAAACAGTATAAGGATGTTTTCTCCTAGACGTATGACGAGTTGAAAACGTTTGGCACTAGCGTCATGTTTCATAATATACCCATGAAACCAAAGGTTAAGCCATTTCAACAAAAGCTGCGAAAGATGCACCCCAGTTTGGAGCCTTTTGTAAAAAAGGAGTTGGAGAAGCTGCTCACTGCTCAAATTATCTTTCCGTTCAGGCACACTCAATGGATCGCTAACTTAGTACCTGTCTATAAGAAAAGCGGGGAAATTCGACTGTGTGTCGATTTCAGGAACCTAAATTGGGCTTCTAAGAAAGACAACTATCCTGTTGCACCAATGGACTAGATTTTTCAAAAGGTAGTCGGGTCAGAGATGTTTTACCTCCTAGATGGTTTTTTGGGGTATAAACAGGTTATGGTTGCCCCGGACGATCAATTGAAAACAATTTTCAGGACCCCATGGGGTACTTTTGCCTACAGACGGATGCCTTTTGGGCTGATCAATGCAGGAGCTACTTTTCAGAGAGCTATGGACATAGATTTCCGAGGGTTAATCCATAATTCTGTCATAGTTTACCTTGACGATATCACTATTTACTCTAAAAAATGACATGAACATGTGTTTGCTTTGAAACAAGTTTTTGATCGCTGCAAGAAATTCGGTATTTCTCTCGACCCAAAGAAATCCATTTTTGCAGTAGCAGAAGGAAAGCTTCTGGGCTTCATTGTTTCGAAAGAAGGTATGATTATCGATCCTGAACATATAGAGGCTATTTCAAAGATTGGTTTACCAGGCTCATGCAAAGCAATGCAATCCTTCTTAGGTAAGATTAATTTTGTACGTAGATTTGTACCAAATTTTGCTCAGATAGCCAAACCATTACAACTTTTGGTCAAGAAAGTTGTGCAGTTCACTTGGTTGTAGGAACAGAGAGATGTGTTTGTCCGAATTCGAAAGGCCATTACAGAAGCTCCTGCTCTCATGTCCCCATATTTTTAGAAGGATTTCATTCTTTATACTTTTGCCACTGACTTTTCTTATGCAGCTGTCTTAACTCGAAAGCATGACAATGATACAGAAATCCCGATCTCTTTTATGAGCTCAACATTCAAAGGTGCAGAGATTAAATACTCGCAGATCGATAAGCAAGCCTATGTAGTGTATAAATCCGTCAAACATTACAGACCCTACTTGCTGAAGTCTCGAACCAAAGTCATTGTTCCATATTCTACTATCATAAATGTCCTCATCTAGAAAGAATTGGGGGAAAAGGGGGCCCATTGGATGACCTCCCTACAAGAATATGATCTTGAGATCAGACCAGCTAAAATTGTCAAAGGACAAGGTCTTTGTCTTCTTACTGTGCAATCCAATGACCCCGCACAGCAGCAGTCCAAATGGGATCACGAGGAAGAAATCCCCCCAGGTGTTGTTAATGTTATCGATGCCCCGACATCAGAATGGTACGACGATATCAGATTTTTCTTGAACCATGGGTTTGCTCCTGAAACCCTTAATTTTAAGAAAAGAAGAGCTTTAAGACTGAAATCTGCTCCTTATCAATTCATTGATCAAGTTCTTTTTAGAAAAAATTATGATGGAGTATTTCTCAGATGATTGGAAAAACGTGAAACTATCGACATTCTGTTTCAATTTCATGCAGGTCTCGCTGGAGGCCATTTTTCAGGAGAGACTACAGCACACAAGATTCTTAGGGCTAGATATTATTGGCCCACGTTGTTTAAATGTGCTTATGCTTATGTGAGGAAGTGTGAGCCATGCCAAAAATGCACAGGGAAGTTTAGGAAACCTACATTTCCTCTACAACCGGTTACAATTTAGTTTCCATTTCAACAATGGGGACTGGATTTTGTTGGGCCTATAAACACTCCTTCATCCCTCCAACATAAGTATATCCTCACAGCCACAGACTATTTCACTAGATGGGTGGAGGCAACTCCTCTTAAACAATGTAACGCTGCCCAAGTAATCTCTTTCCTTGATATCCAGATCGTCACACACTTTGGCGCTCCAGAGTACTTAGTTTTCGATAATGCATCCTACTTCTCTTCAATCGATATAACTGAATATGCCTTTGAGATGGGGATTAAGTTTAAGTTTTCTACCAATTATTGTCCTCAAGGTAATGGTTTGGATGAGTCATTGAACAAAAACCTAATAAATATTCTCAAAAAGGCTGTAGCTTCTCATCACAAAGACTGGCACACACAGTTGTATAATGCATTATGGGCAGATTGAATTACCCCAAAAGCAGCAATTGCAAATTCTCCCTATTGTTTGGTTTATGGCAAAGAAGCCATCCTTCCCACTAGTCTTACCATTCCTTCGCTAAAATTGGCCCAGTATGTCCAAGAAGATGATTCTTCTCCCCTCCAGCAAAGAATTGACACCCTCTTGAAGCTAGAGGAGGACAGGGAAATAACCAAGAACAAGTTGTATCATTATCAGCAGATGGTGAAGAGATGGTTTGATGAAAAGTCTTCATCCGATAGGGATTTTTCTATTAGTGATTTGGTCTTGAGGTGGGACAAGCAACATAAAGATAAGAATCAGTACACCAAGTTTCAATGCCTTTGGATAGGACCTTTCATTATTACAGAAAAGATTGGTCCCAGCACTATTCGATTACAGACGCTAGAGGGAGTTGTAGACACCTTCCCAGTGAATGTGTCTCTTCTCAAAAAGTATTTTGTTTGAAAGTCTGGTGCACTTGTACATAGGTGTGGTTTGTTTTTCAATCATTTGTTTTATTGCATTGACATTTTGATTGGTTTTCTTGTTTTGTTTTGGTTTTCATTAATAAGGCTTCACACTTGTGGTAATGGCTTATGATCACTTTTCTTAGCAACAATTGCTTCTGAAGTTTCAGCATCGTTGTCAATCTTACTTTCTGGCTTTTGATTAGAATTTGCTCTGAAGAATAAACAGTCAAATAAGTGCAGTGCCTTTGGATACTTTTCACTTTGATCATTATCTTTCACCATGCTTTATTTGTGTAATTGAGGTATGGAGGATGGTCATCATTTCTCTATCTGGTGTTTCATGTTGAACGACATATCATAATAACCTGACCAGTTCCGATTGCTCATGGATCCTTTTACAATCACTTTGAATATGAATTTTGTTTAAAATTATAAGTTACAAGGTGGGTGGTCTTGTTATCAAGCTAGCCCATTAGGTTCATAGGTGTTTAAAGTGGAATGACATCTTCACATCAATCCACCACACTTGGAAGATGACTTTCAATTCTGCTAGAAGGTGGAAGATCCTATTACAGGTCGGTCCATTCA
This sequence comes from Larix kaempferi, assembly GCA_027924585.1. Taxonomy (NCBI): domain Eukaryota; kingdom Viridiplantae; phylum Streptophyta; class Pinopsida; order Pinales; family Pinaceae; genus Larix; species Larix kaempferi. The sequence continues at coordinate 9,162,624 of BSBM01000268.1, forward strand.
TGATCTGCAAAGCACTAGTGAGTAACATTATCACTATATGGTGACCAAGCCATGGAAATGCCTAGAGGCCTATGCCAAAATAAATTCCTTTGTATTTCATTATGGGATTTTTGTTGTATACAAGAACAGGGGGGTCTTATCACAAGCCAGCCCTGCTATGATCATGGGTTTGATCTTGGACTGGAGTTATCACAATATGGTTACCAAGCCATGATAATTTCTTTTGGTATTGTAGCCAGAAGACAAGCAGTCTCGTCATCGAGCTAGCTTGACCAATTTCCGGATCAGGCCCGTGAATGGCGTTGTTTCATCTAATCACCCAGTCAGTACAGTGGTCTCGTATCAACAAGGTTTTATGTATAAAAATAAAAAATAAAATAAAAAAGGGACAAAATATTAAAAAAAAAAGAGAGAAAGAAAAGATAAAGGAGTATATATATAATCCATAGAGGATCACTGAATATACATATAATTAATAAACCAAGGGGATCTGTAATTAGGATATCCATGAGCATTTCTAAGACTGTGCCTAGGTTCAACACAAGCTGGTTTTCAATGATTACATCATGGTAAAGATTTGGTATTACTCTCTAAATCTCCTTATCGGATGAGTGTTATCTTTAAAACGGTCATTGTTGAGATCTATCCATTTTCATGTTCATTGTTTGTTGGTTGTTATCTTTTGAGTATCTTCTTTGAATTGAGTTTCAAGAAATCAGTTGATTGACATGTTGTCTTTAGATGGATTTGATTATAGAGATAACTAGTTCTTCCCAGACAGTCTCCATTTGTTGTAGCCACAACAGATCCCATGCTTAGCTAAGCACGGGAGCCCCCAATTTTAATAAACGCAAAGGTGTTTGGGTGAGTCATCTTGAAAATTTTAGATTTTGATTTTACCTCTAAAATTCTTCACCCATGCTTTTGGTTTGCTTGTTTGTAAGGGTTTGATTATTTCTTCCAAAGTGTTTCGGTCTGAAAAGAGTGAAAATTTTGAGTATTTTGTTGACTGTTATCATCATCCCGAAACCTGATTTTGGAGAACCCGAAACCCACAACCCGACAGGTGTGGGTTGTGGGACTGTTGTTTTTTAAGTTTTGGTTTTGGTAATTCCGAAACCCGCAACCCGACGGCTGCAGGTTGTGGAATCATTCTGTAATAAGATTGAGAAATTATTACCCCGAAACTCGAACCCCTCAATGGCGGCATTCAATTTTTCGGGATTGTGGTTTTCATTTATTTAGTGTGTCCTCCCAAAACCCGCAACCCGTGATTTCAGGATGCGGCTTTCGAGATGGTTATTTCGCTTCACAGTTTAATGTTCCCGAAAGCCGCCACCCGCATAGTGGGTTTTCGACTTTCGGAAATCCTTTTTTTTTACTTCCATTTTGCATAACCGCAACCCGCAAATCCGTACTTCCAGGTTTCGGCTTGCGGGATCTTTGAATAAGAACTTCATGAAAATACTTGAACCCGATTCCGCATCCTGCTCCGGTTAATCTTAGTCGTCTGTCTGTTATGGTCTCACGGTCGTGTTGATTTTGGGTAGTCAGTTAAGTCAGGCTTTTCATTTTGTCTCTTCAAAGCTGGTTCTACCAAATTATCATTTTTCTGTGTAATCCATGACAACACACACTAATACAAGTCTATCAGTTACTTCATGTTGGATGGACGCCATCTCTCCGCCTTAAGTTCGCCATGTCTAGACTCGAGCTTTGAAATCTTGTCATTTTTGTTCCACTTCTTAATGATAATTTCTTTTCACTTATTCTTGACTTGAAATTTTTTATCATTCTCGTGGAAGTTGGGTTAGATCGATCAGATTTGTTATGTGCGAAGAATTGATAGCCCGTGTACTGGAACTCCTAGTCGAGACTTTTTGCAGATAAACTTTATCACCCTAACTTTCGTCTCTGTTATTAATTACCAGTCATAGTTATTGATGGAAGATTGCTTGTAATGATGTGATCATAAAGGAAATTCAAAATCATGCGAGTAGTAATTGAACTTGTACTTCGCACAAGCTTTGATCCGACTGGCACATACCTTAGCTCTTTTCATGACAATTGAAGTAATTACAATGAATTGACTGGATAAGTTTAATCATTGCAGATTTCCCTGCCCAATTATCATCAACCTGCTTTTTGGCCTTTAAATAGCAATTAACATGAAATCTCCAGTTCATCCCTTGCCTTCTGGAAGATGTAAGACTCTGTGTGGTATTTTTTTTTTTGCGTCCTACTATCCAAGACTCATTCAGAATGATTAATATTCATGCAGATGGTGGATTTTCTAATTTTCAGGTTGAAAATGAAGAACTCTACCCCTTGTTGTATCAATAAATGTTGTCAGCACCATTTGATGCAGGTGTTCCTAATCTTAGCAACGGTAGCAGTGAAGAAGACTTCGAAACTTTGTCTGCCTACATGCAAAACCCCGAAGAGCAAAGGAAGGAAATTCTGGAGGAATCAACTGATGTTATAAAGGAATTTATAATCAATAAAGAACCTGACGTGCCGGTTACCGTTCCTGAAGTAAATCCTCTAATGGATTTCTCTGTTTTTTACAGTGGGTTCCCCGACCCCGAATTTCCTACAGTAGATGCTCTGCAAGCCACACCACCTGTCAATGATAGTGAACAACCTGTGATTGAATTTTTATGGTGCCACAAGACCTTATATGATTAAAGAACAAGTCTTTGGAATTTCTTGGATCGATGGTTAGATCCTATTTTGTAATCCCTATTTTGTAGAATTTCTCCTTTTGGAACTCTTATGTGAATTTAGTATATAAGGAGGAATGTTTCCCTTAATAAGGGGTTGGGAATTTTGGAATTGCAATTCAGCAGGAGATTGGACTGAAGGTACTTTGTCTATCAGAGTCATTGTAATTTTTGGACAAGACTTCTCTATTCAGGAAAGTTATCTTTTAATCCACCTTCTATTGTTCTTCAAATTTATTTGAGAAATATTGAGTTAATGTTTCAAATTTGTCATCGGTTATGTGTTTAATCTTTTGCAGGACATTCATTAATGCATAAGATCTCTCATATTGATTTCTCTGTATGTCTGGATTATGCTCAAAATTGTTCTATTAAATTTATTTAATTGAACATTTTCACTTTTATATTTCTGCAAATGATTCGATGCAAATAAATATGTATAATCAAACGTTAATTTTTCAATTAACACAATGATTACAGATCAGATATTTGAATAGGCTTAAACACTTTGAAAAATTGTCACTTAATTTTTATTACCTGATAAAACTTTAATTAACAAGTGAAGAACCCAAAGACATTTCTGTTTAAGGTACTTAACTACTTGTTCATCACACTTCAAATATGATCTGCACAACATCAACTCTTCCTTTTAGGCGAGATCTGACTTAGAATAGGTTCTTTCCTTAGGTAGGTTAAGTTAGATTTTGGTAGCTAGTTTTCACTTAGTTTTCATTGATAGGAAAACTGATCTTTCAAGATCGAATCTTTTACTCATAGAGTGCCAGCAGAGGCCAAATATCCATGGCTGATTACCATACCAAACAACTCGAGGATAGAATTTCCCTTGCACAGGGTATTTCGAAGCCTTTGGTTGGGTTTTCATCCGCTGTTGTGTGCCTTGGAACCCATTCCAGCACTTATCACTTACCCTGCACCCTCGATGCATCAACAGGCCCATAAGCATCTAGCTAGTCATTTTCCTTAAATAAAGAGGATGAGTTAATTACCATTTGCTAATAGTTGATGACTGATGATAGATTTTACCATCTTTTAAAAAAAAAATCATAAACACTATAAATAGAATATAATGATCATTCATATCTAAATTTTTCTTTCTCGGGATAGGCTGACTTAGTTTTCTTCTTATATTAAAATATAAGATCCAATGGACTTGTACACAATATGTGTTATTGTATGCAATATGTGTTATTATCATTAAAACATTCATTTTTCGGTTACATTAGAATATTTATCTGTCAAACCAGAACATTGAAGTTGAAGACATGACAAATAATGTCATCAGGGAGAAACATTCATTGAATCACTCTATAGCGATGTGATATAGTGTTTTAGACAAAATAGGACATAGATATGGAATATGTTATTTACACTAGTTTATATCTATCTAGACCTCACACACCAGCCGCAAACCTCTTTCTATTTTAAAGATCCTATTTTCTCAAGATCTAATTACAACTTATGATGGTGAAATTTGTTTTCTTTTCTTGAAAAATATTGCAAATACATCTTCCTTCTGAATTTGGTATGGACCTAGACCACATGGAGCACGCTTTGGAACTAGGTAACATCCAATTTTTTTATTCCATGTTGTGATCATAGTGCTCTTGGGTTTCTTTAACGTGTTTTGGTTGTAAACTTCCCTATCTTGCAATTTTGAAATCTACAATGAGAGCCAATTTAAAAGCAAGGCAAGGAAAGACATTCTCAAGGAACGGTTGATTTTGATTAAAGAAATGAGAAACCCTAGATCATTCTCTAGTGGTCATTTTCTTAAGGAAATTCTTACTAACATGTGTGCTTCTATTATTTGTGTGTTCAGTCTATGTTCTGGGTGTTTTTCCTTACATCTTGAATGTGTATTTTGCTTTATCAATTCAGGAATATAAAACACTTTAAAGTTTTATGTGGTTGACTTTTGTTTTCCTTATCTGTGATAAAGATTTTTCTAGCATCATTATGTTGCAATGTTTCAATTGAGTTGTGTTGTCGAATTGAAATGCATATATTAGTTGCTTTTATTGATTGTTACCTTCATTAATTGGATGAGAGTGCTCACAATCAAGTTGAAACATGAGATGTGTGTTGGATCAATTGTTTCTGACACTGATTTATATGAAATTATTATCATTATTTTCCTCTATTTATAGTGATTTAGAATTCCTCTAATAATTCATAGAACCTACCTTTTGTAGGTTTCTAGAGCAAAGTGATCTTGATATTCAGTTCAAAGTTTTTGAATGTTTGTTGAATTGGAAGGATGATTTTTTGCTTTCATACGAGGAAGCATAATAATTGCCATTGACAATAATGGAGAAAATATTGCAGCAGATAATTATTTTTTGTTAAATCAATGACATTTGATAACTAATAATACCATAAGTTCTAATAGTCTGGAAACTGAAGGAGATTTTCCACATGGGTATATGTATTCAATTTTCATGGAAAGTACGACATGTTTGCCACTAAGGGCTGATAAATATCATTTGAGAAATAGCTTACCGAGTGATGAAGATGCCTTGCCTCCCTCTAAACAACCTCACCAAGCTCAAGAAGATATGTCTCCATGTGTTGCAAAGGATGCTACTACTTTAGTGGTAATACTAGTGGTAAGATCATAATGAGTTTATATAGTCCTAGAATACTTGCAACCTTTTAGATAAGAAATATTTTTATAAAAACATTTTCTAGACACCATTCATTCTCAGGCATATTCGTCGGAGACTTGTGATCAATATTATTTCTGATTTTCCATATTGATTAGAAAGAGTCTTCTTATGTGTTTGAAAATGTAAACAGATAGTTATTAGTTCCACCTTTGGTTAGAATCTGGAAAAAAAATTTCATATGTACAATGTGTGAAATTATGTTTTTCGTATTCTTGTACTATAGTTGGTTTGGTCATTAGTAAAAACTACTATATTTCTCAGTTCTCATCCATAGTTTTAGGACGATCACAGTTTTTGTAAAACATCTGCAGTTCATGCACTTCTCTTGTATCCCTTTGTTTTCTTGATTTCTTGTACATTTTTATGTTTCGAGATCATATATGTGGATACATAATATCGTCTTTTCACGTTCCATTTAAGTATTTTCCTATGAAGAAAAAATTTGATAAACAAAGAAACATAGTAATGTTTAAACATTTTTTAGAAGTTTTCTTTCATTTCGGTAGACCCTAATCGGATTTGAAATCATATTTAGCATTTTTGGCTAAATAAATGTTACAAGCATTTTAAGAATACTAAATTTGAAGTTTCTAATTCGCATTTTAGTGTGAACTTTGATTCTATTTAAGGGTGCTAGCTCAATGGAAGAGCACCTTCCTTACAAGAAGGAGGTTAGTTGCTCAATTCCTACGTGCACTATCTACATAAACCAATGACTAATTAAATGACCAGTTAACAACAATCAATGACGAAATACATGACCAATTAACAACAATCAATGACTAAATAAATGTCCAGTTAACAACAATTGACTAAATAAATGCCTAGTTAACAACAATCAATGACTAAATAAATGACCAGTTAACATCAATTAAAGACTAAAACAATGACTAAATATACAACAAAACTGACCAATCAAAACAACCAATAAATGACTAAATTTTTTTAGTCATGTATTTAGTCACGTTATAACTAATTGGAAATAAATGATTCTTAGTCATGTGACTAAATTTAGTCATTTATTTGCAATTTTTAGTAGTTTTTTTAGTCTTTTATCTCACTTTTTCTACTAGTGATTTGATGGGTAGGAAATTTGAGCTTAGGATAGACCACTGTGATCTAAAAATTTTGTTTGAACAACCAACACTAAATGCAAGGGAATATAGATGGATGGAATATTTACGTGAATTTGATTTTGAGATCAAACACATAAAGGGGAAAGAAAATAAAGTGGTTGATGCACTCAACAGAAAAATGCATGCAATGCATGTGGAAACCATTAGCATTTATGAATCATATTTGAGGGAAAAAATTGTTGACTCTACTGTTGAATATGAGCAGTATGTACAGATAAAATATAAATTACAACAACAAAATTTGTAAAGAGGTATGAAAGTTATCATGTGGAGGATGATGGACTTCTTACATATAAAAATAGAATGTATATTCCTAATGTGGTAGATTTGAGGAGAACTATTATGGATGGAATCCATAAAATGCCATATTTCAATCTCCAAGGATACCATAAAATATTTTCTATAGCCATGAAGAAATATTTTTGTCCAGGAATGAAGAAATACATTGATGAGTATATTTATAAATGTATGAAATGCCAACAGTAAAGGTTGACCATCAACACCGAGCAGGTTTATCACAGTTGTTTCCAATTTCAAAATGGAAATGTGAAGAGGTAACTATGGATTTTATTACTGTATTTACAATTACTTCAATAAACCATGATTCCATCATGGTTGTGGTGGATAAATTGTATAAGGAAGTACACCTTATTCCAGTTAAGTCCACTTACAAGGATGGTGAGATAGAAAGAATATTCAAATTCATGGGTTACCCAAATCAATTCTATTCGACTGTGATACAAAATTTACTTCTAAATTATGGAAAAGTATTTTCATGGATTTGGGTACACAACTGAACTTTAGTACTTCCTACCATCCATAAAAATATGACCAAATATAAAGAGTAAGTTAGGTGCTAGAAGACATGCTTCACATGTATGTGATGGACAAACCATCCAAGTGGGAAGATTATCTTAACTTGGTAGAGTTTTCATATAACAATGGGCAACAAGCATCATTGGGAATGACTCCATTTGAAGCTTTGTATGGCAGAAGGTGAAGGACACCAATGACTTGGGATAATCTAGTGAAACAAATTGTACTTGGGCCATAATTGCTTAAGAAAATGGAACAAGAGGTTGAAAATATTAGGTATAATTTAAAGGAGGCCCAATATAGATAGAAAAAATATGCATATAAGAATCACATGCATAGGGAATTCAATGTTTGGGATCATGATTAACTCTTAGTAAGGCCAATGAAAAGTTCCTTGAAGGTGAGAAGTTATGCCGAGCAATCACCGATATATTGTGGTCCATTTGAATTGTTTGAGAGGATAAGGCCGGTTGCATATAGAATTGCATTTCCTGCTAACACAAGAGCTCATTATTATTTTCATGTTTCTTTGCTTAAAAAATATGTGCATGATCCTAACCATGTGATTAATTAGGATGTGATCCGAGTGGAACCTAAGAGAGGGTTCCAAACAAATCCATTATGCATCCTCGAAAAGAAGGTAACATTGCTCTAGAATTGAGCCATCAGATAGGTAAAGGTGCAATGGAAGCACTTTGGTCCCGATGAGGCTACTTGGGAGCTGGAGGATGCCATGATAGAGGCATATGCATTTTTGTTCTAATTTTGGGAAAACACCGAGGACAATGTTATTCCAAGGGGGAGGGGATTGTAATACCCCTAGTGACTTGGAATGTATTAAATAAAAATGATGCAAATGATGTAAATATGCTAGTATGGATTCCTAGTGCACAGCTCAAGGCCAAGGCTCAACCAGTGAATGGATAGGCATGTATGATGTAAATATTTTTAATTGCATCATATGGTTGGCTTTTCATGCTAAATGGAAAGATATGCAAATATCATGTTGGAAAAATAATAAAAATGGTCCAAGATGGATGTGTAAAGCGACCTAGAGGGGTTATGATTCCACTAGAGGGGAAGAGGAAAGGGAGGTTATGGGATATTAAATCCTCTATTTCAAAGTTTAAACCTTATAACTCATCCAATTTCTTCCATGTGCCTTAAATGAGCCAATTACTTCCTTTTGACTATTAAATCCAATCATTGAATGCATTTGTGAGGTTGGTGCGAAAAGTCCTTTCATGTAGTTATGGGAGAAAGGGAGTGAATTTACTTCTATGATAGTTATGTCAATTGTCAAAAGTCATTTCTTAAATGGTAAGAAGTTATGTCAATTTTATTTTCGCCATTCTCTCATATCCTTGGATTCAAGCACTCATTATCATCATTATTAATGCATATTTACACTACTTAGAGCTGCCTATTGTTGTTCATTTCATTACACTAGTAGAAAAAGAGAAATTTATGACTAAAAAAACTACTAAATTCAACATATAAATGACCAATTTTGGTTAGACAACTAGTGGTGTTATATTTGTAGTCATATAACTCACCATTAAATTAATGACTAAAATATTTTAGTCATTTATTGCTTGCTCTAAATTCATCAATTGGTATTATATTTGGTTGTTTAATTAGTCGTTTATTTAGTCATTGTAGTAATTGATTTTAGTCATTTTAACCATTAATTTTCGTCAAATAGTAGTATATTTTCTGTTAGTTCATAGTATATTTAGTCATTAATTACTATCAATTGGTAATATATTTAGTCATTAATTTTTCGTTAATTCGTATCATATTTAGTCATTAATTTTCTATTAATTGGTAGCATATCTAGTCATTTAAATCTTTAATTGTCGTTAGCTGGTAGTATATTTAGTCATTTTTATGCATTTATTTCTATAGACATGGAATGGAGGAATCGAACCACAAACCTCCTTCCTGTAAGGTAAGCGCTCTTCCTTTGAGCTAGCATCCTTTAATAATTGGGCAGAGAAGCAATATTAACACCCAAATTACAGAAAGAACTCGAATAACTATTATTCCTCCTAGATTTAGTTGATTTACCAAGGCTTCTGGAACTTCTATGGATACCAGTGCTTCTTATCAAACTTTTCGAGTTTCAATATGGAATACTTGAACCATTGTCCAACTTCTACCCTAAAACATAAAATATGAGACATCAATATTCAAAACATCATATCTCCTCATTTGCAATAGCTGCTAACTATATCAATATGTCTATATTAAAATCAATTAATGTAATCTCATCAATAAGTAATAAAGAAGAAACCTCAAACTAACAACCTTTGATAAGAAGGGAAGTGAAGTTTTACAACAAGCTCTTACCCAACAAATTATTTTACCACAAGTTCTTCTCCAACTCCCAAAAATATTAGTTTCAATACCCACAAGATATTGTCTAAAACAAAAACTAAGGTAAGTATTAATATGGAACAAAATTACACTATGTTACTCATTGAATGGTCCATTATGTATACCCCAACTAGATGTTTATAACAAGTCTTCTCCACCCACTCTTTCAATTAGCAACCACCTGACTAACTATAGGTAAAGGGATAGTTAGTAACAATATGGAAATATTGATGGGCCATTTTTCTATCAAATTACCTTATGGGTGAAATCTAAAACATGCCTAGGTGTCAACTACAAAGTGCATTATCTAGTGGAAAGTGGAATGAGTTCTATATTAGTGAAAATTGCTTAATAATTACAAATGTAGAGCCTTAGTTTGCATATTAAACTAATATAAAGGAAATAGAAGAAGTAGATGTGGCACTTTTAATTTACCTATAGTTGCAAGAACAATGCTAATTATCAAATTATCAAAACTGTAGCAATACAAATGTCAACAACAACTCCAAACCATTCCTTATTTCCCACTCATTAATTCATATATATTATATATATACACGCAACTCATTTGAGCCTCTTACCCATGCATTACTTTACTGTATATCCTTCCTTGGAAGATGGAAGACCTAAACCAATATAATAGAATAATCTGGATATATAGATTATTCATGGGCACACACACCATGGATGAGCAGGTCCATTGGTGCGTGATGGGCCTTCTTTATCTAGGAATGTGGGATATAGTTGTGCAAATGAGTGACATTTTTTCTCCTACAAATATGGTTTACCATATATAAACTTACGATTTTCCCAAGTAATACTCAAACTTAACCATTGGCCTAAAGTACAATAGAGCTCTCTAATTGCAAATTATAGCTAGTTGCATACCTCACAAGCCAAGGTGATCGCATGGGTTCCTAATAAGAACTAAGTTATCTTTGAACCTTGAACCAAATAAAAAACCCAAACACATAGAAAGACACTAGAATAAAATAGAAATCCAAGCACACTGACCATTAATGGAAATTTGAATCCAAAAACCAAGTGTGAAAAACGATGAGCAGAAACATAGCGATGGAATACAAACCTTCATAGCCATGAAAACATCAACACTCTACAAGTTCACCATTACAAATTCCATGACCACTACAACCATCCTTGTAATTCTTGTCACTAATAGTCTACCCACATGAACATGAAAAACAATGAACAACCTTTTATACAAAAGAGAAAGGATAACCTCAAAAATAGAGATAGAAAGAGAAATTAGGTCCCAACCTCATTGATGTAAATTGGTGCTACAATATCATGGAATATAGATATTCACTTCCCCATATCATCCTTCCACGGTGCATATTTGTATAGGATTGTCCCATAAGAATAATAAATCTGTGAGCATTGATCTTGTTCAATATTCTTATCACATGTGGAGGACCCATTTCTCATTAATGATGCATCAATGGAGCTTTTGGTTTGTCGGGATCCAGTGAAATCCAGAGAACTTAGTTTGAGAGGCACACAGAAAATATGGACAATGGATATAATGTCCACAAAGACCATAATCACAATGGTAAGCTAAAGCAGGAGCATATTGTTCATCAAACTATGATTGACCTTCATAGGTCAATAATTTGAAAAACAAACAAATTTTATATGAGGAAGTTGGATTCCTCATATTCTCTTTGTAATATTTAGTATTATTATTTTTCAATTAGTTTAGAGATTCGATAGATTTGATTAGGGAATAATTAATTAAAGAATAAAGCATAAGAATTTGGGGATTTGATTGTCCAAGAATAAGGGATTTGATCCACTTTTTGTGGATATGGATAGAGGTATAACCATTTCATATTGTGCCTTAACCAAATATTCGAATTTGGAAGGAGAACTACAGATTCGAGGGGAAAAGAGATGGTTATAGGTGAGCATAGAGGTTGGGAAAGCTAGGAAACTTTACCCATTGATTTTTTATTCTCATGGATGCTTTAGAAGCCATGAATTAACACTACATGAGGTTCTCTAACATCATACAATATGTTGGAAACTTACTACATACACTGGTAAGCACTGTAAGGGTTGTATTTTCTGAAGGAACTATGGATCAATGAAGGGGAATGCCTTCCTTGTGTTGTGTCTGGCAGTTGGAAGGAGTGCTATGGTTGTGATAGCTGGGTGATATTGTTGTAGAGATCCAGATGAGTATTTGGATAAGCATTGAGAATAGAATGGGTTGTTGGCCGAGAGAGAGAGAGAATCATGTAGGTTTTTCCTTCACCTTGTTGGCCTCATATCCCAGCTTGGGGGTGGCCTCTCAACAAAAGAGTATATGCTGGATAGAGTTCCTATGGTTGGGTGGAAAATTTCTCTTACACAGCTAGCTTCTTGGATCTTGTTTGTTTAAAGATAAGTATTATCTTGTATTTGGATGTGCAATGATTTTATTTTATGCATATGAATAATATACTTGTATATGCATCATATGTGTGTGTTGATGGATCTTATTTCCACTTTTTTTTTCCATTTATGCATATACGCGTGCATTTTATTATTTATGAAATCGTAATATTCCCATGGGGTGAAATGTAGAAGCCTAGAATTCATAAATATCCCCCTCTATTGGTTGGATTGTTGGATGGGGATGTGACAATAAGAAATTAAAAGTGAGGGAAATTTGTGGCAGTTTCGATGCATTATAGTGGAGTGTTCAACCTTGAGGTCCATTTCTAGCCTAATTATGATAGATCAAATAATTTAGATATTGGTTGGAAGACACTTCTTGGTGGTTGTTCCATCTTTGAGGGTTTTATTGGTTTCCTTAGCCACATACTCTTGTGGAATGTTACAAATTTAAGGAAGTTTTGCATTCTCAGAGGGTTGTCTACTAGAGCATTACCCTTGGAATATAAGAATTTGTTGCTAAGTGAACACATTTAGTTGGTTTGGAGATGTTTGGAAAATCAATTGGTGATTGGAGGAGATTTAGGGGTCAAACCTTGGATCTAGGGATTGGTTGGTTATTTTCCGGACACGCTTCTATTCTAGCCATGCCTTCTTGAATAAGTTTTGGACCTTTATTGATGTTGAATTCCTCATTTGCTGTCATGCCTCATCTCTTTTGGGCCCTTTGTATCTTGGAATTTTGCAAGTTTCTTTTGACCACCTTTTTTTACGAATTTGTTGGGAGTTGGTTAGAGTTTTAGTGGAGTTCTTCATATGTTTATTCCACCCTATGCTAGATGTATAAATTAATGATCATTTTATTTAAAGTAATTTGAGATAATCTCATGTATAAAGATAATCTCATTTAAACTCATGCTTAGATTTTGAGATCTCTCTCTCTCTTTTGGAGCCTAGTTGACATACCTTTATGGAGCAATTTTGAAGTGTAAAGGGTTTCTTCTCCATTTGTATGTGTGGTTACTTGTTCTCATCTTTAATGTTACAAATGATTGATGCAATTAATAGAGCTACTAATTAGGGACATAGAAGGACGAATTTGTCCCATTGGAAGGATTTTGAGTGAAGAATCTCCTCCATCTCTTTGTCGTTTTATGCAATTAAATTATTATGAATCATCTTTATAGAGTAAGAACTAGTGATACTTTATTAGTATAAGCCACACCCTAATTAGTATTGTTTGAGTTGGCATCATAAGGGAGATCCTAGTGATTTATAGATTTATGTCGTAACATGTTGGGTTTTATTAGTTGGCACCACAAGGGATATGATATACACTAACCTTTCGTTAACTCACCCATTCATTGGTTGTGTTCCATTTGACTCTATTTTCCCTAGTATTGGAACTAGTCTTGATGTCCTCCCATCACCCGTTTATTACATACTACAAAATACCAAATTATTTTGCTAAGGATAACTCTTCAAATCACCTTGTGCCCTTATTTCCATATCCTAGAAATCATATCTTAGGGAATCACCCCTTGAGTTGGAGAAAATCCAACCTAGAGTATAGGGAGGTGGTTATCGAGGTGACATTGGGTAAAACCTCTAGGATATAGTTGGAATAGCCTTGTTCTTTGGGTATTTAATCACACATGCTAGTTCAAGTTGTAACATGTATTATAGTCAATATGAAAATATATTTTATGTGTTTCAATGATTTAGAGGAGAATCAAATTAGACACATTCATCAACACTCCCCATATAATTTTATATATCTCCAAGAAGGATTCAAATAGTATTGGTTTTTTATAAAACCTAATGATTATGGTTGCTAGAAGAGGTGGAAAAAAGGAGATAAATCATTGGTGCAATATATGTATATGCATAGGTGGAAGATTGGTACTTGTGAATTTAGTGTTGGGGGGAATCCCAATATATTGGCACACTCTAGTCTATATCTATAGGAATCTTAGAAAAAAATAGGGAAGCAATATTCAAACTCCTATGGTCAAGGAACAAGGAGAAATAAAATATCTACCTAATTAAATGGTAAGAAATAGAAAAGATAAAAGATCTGGGTGGTGATGGGAAAAAAAAATTTATCATTTCAAAAAGGCACTAGCAACTACAAGTGTGTGGAGACTATCTCCAAGGATGGGATATGGAATCCAATCTTAGTTCAAAAATACATTAAATCGAATTCAGTAGAAGAATGGATTAGAAGTGTAGTTAAACGAATAAAAAATGCTTCCATGATATGGAAATAAATGCTACAAGTTATCCCTTCGATATGGAATTGGTTAGCATGAAGAGTTGGATAAGAGGAAAATTTTATGATTGGGATAGATCCTTACGTGAGTAGTGAAAATGACTTTAAACTTTAAGAATCATTGATTAACACTCTCCATAGAGAAGTTACATACAACCTGGATCAAGTAGTTTCTCCAAATACCTCTACCATATGGAAAAAATATTGGAGGATGGTAGGGAAATTATATTAGAAGTACATGAACAAATCTAGTGGAGAGCATAAATAGATAAACTAGATACGATCCATGTTCTAATTAAAATATTAGTGGATGAACTTGTTTGGTCTAGGAACTTGGTGTTAGGGATCTATTCACCAAAATTAAGATACAAAGTAATGTACATACTAGACAAGCTAGAAGCTGACACTCAATGGTGGTGGAAGGTGATATATACTGTCAGGTCATTTATAAATAAATAAACCTTTATGTGGTTGGTTATTAGAAATAAATTGTTTAGATGGGAAGTATTTCAAATGACGAATAGGTATGGGTCATGAAGATTAATTCAATGTAAAGGAGAAGAAGATAATATATATAATATATGTATCTTTTAGACACAAAAATATATGGGTTGAAATGGAATCACGAGGTCTTCACTCAGTGAAACTATGCCACAACGCCTTCACTCATGGTATATTATTTGTGTGTTCAGTCTATGTTCTGGGTGTCTTTCTTTCCTTACATCTTGAATGTGTATTTTGCTTTATCAATTCAGGAATCTAAAACACGTTAAAGTTTTATGTGGTTGACTTTTGTTTTCCTTATCTGTGATAAAGATTTTTCTGGCATCATTATGTTGCAATGTTTCAGTTGAGTTGTGTTGTTGAATTGAAATGCATATATTAGTTGCTTTGATTGATTGTTACCTTCATTAATTGCATGAGAGTGGTCACAATCAAGTTGAAACATGAAATGTGTGTTGTATCAATTGTTTCTGACAATGATTTATATGAAATTATTATCATTATTTTCCTCTATTTATAGTGATTTAGAATTCCTCTAATAATTCATGGAACCTGCCTTTTGTAGGCTTCTAGAGCAAAGTGATATTGATATTCAGCTCAAAGTTTTTGAATGTTTGTTGAATTGGAAGGATGATTTTTTTCTTTCATATGAGGAAGCATAATAACTGTCATTGACAATAATGGAGAAAATATTGCAGCAGATAATTTTTTTGTTAAATCAATGACATTTGAGAACTAATAATACCATAAGTTCTAATAGTATGGAAACTGAAGGAGATTTTCCACATGGGTATATGTCTTCAATTTTCATGGAAAGTACGACATGTTTGCCACTAAAGGCTGATAAATATCATTTGAGAAATAGCTTACCGAGTGATGAAGATACCCTTCCTCCCTCTAAACGACCTCACCAAGCTCAAGAAGATATGTATCCATGTGTTGCAAAGGCTGCTACTACTTTAGTGGCAATACTAGTGGTAAGATCATAATGAGTTTATATAGTCCTAGTATCCTTGCAACCTTTTAGATAAGAAATATTTTTATAAAAACATTTTCTAGACACCATTCATTCTCAGGCATATTCGTCGGAGACTTGTGACCAATATTATTTCTAATTTTCCATATTTATTAGAAAGAGTCTTCTTATACGTTTGAAAATGTAAACGGATAGTTATTAGTTCCACCTTTGGTTAGAATCTGGAAAAAAAAAATTCATATGTACAATGTGTATGAAATTATGTTTTCCATATTCTCGTACTATAGTTGGTTTGGTCATTAGTAAAAACTACTATATTTCTTAGTTCTCATCCATAGTTTTAGGCCGATCACAATTTTTGTAAAACATCTGCAGTTCATGCACTTCTCTTGTATCCCTTTGTTTGCTTGATTTCTTGTGCAATTTTATGTTTCGAGGTCATATAAGTGGATACATAATATGCTCTTTTCACGTCCCATTTAAGTATTTTCCTATGAAGAAAATTTTTGATAAACAAATAAACATAGTAATGTTTGAACATTTTTTAGAAGTATTCTGTCATTTTGGTAGACCCTAATCAGATTTGAAATCATATTTAGCATTTTTGGTTATCTGGATTATTTGGGACATATAATCACCATCTAACATAAATTCTCAAGAGTCTTTTGAAATAAATGTTACAAGCATTTTCAAAATACTAAAAGTTAAGTTTCTAGTTCGCATTTTAGTGTGAACTTTGATTCTATTTAAGGGTGCTAGCTCATTGGAAGAGCACCTTCCTTACAAGAAGGAGGTTAGTGGTTCAATTCCTATGTGCCCTATCTACATAAACCAATGACTAATTAAATGACCAGTTAACAACAATCAATGACTAAATAAATGACCAGTTAAATGCACTTAATGACTAACTAAATGACCAGATAAGTGCAATCAATGACTAAATAAATGACCAGTTAACAACAATCAATGACTAAATAAATGACCATTTAACAACAATTAATGACTAAATAAATGCCTAGTTAACAACAATCAATGACTAAATTAATGACCAGTTAACATCAATTAAAGACTAAAACAATGACTAAATATACAACCAAACTGACCAATCAAAACAACCAATAAATGACTAAATTTTTTTAGTCATGTATTTATTCGTGTTATAACTAACTAGAAATAAGTGACTCTTAGTCATGTGACTAAATTTAGTCCTTTATATGCAATTTTTAGTAGTTTTTTTAGTCTTTTATCTTACTTTTTCTACTAGTGATTTGATGGGTAGGAAATTTGAGCTTAGGATAGACCACTATGATCTAAAAATTTTGTTTGAACAACCAACACTAAATGCAAGGGAATATAGATGGCTGGAATTTTTATGTGAATTTGATTTTGAGATCAAACACATAAGGGGAAAGAAAATAAAGTGGTTGATGCACTCAACAGAAAAATGCATGCATTGCATGTGGAAACCATTAGCATTTGTGAATCATATTTGACGGAAAAAATTGTTGAATCTATTGTTGAATATGAGTAGTATGTATAGATAAAAGATAAATTACAACAACAAAATTTGGAAAAGAGGTATGAAAGTTATCATGTGGAGGATGATGGAATTCTTACCTATAAAAATAGAATGTATATTCCTAATGTGGCAGACTTGAGGAGAACTATTATGGATGGAATCCATAAAATGCCATATTTCGATCACCAAGGATACCATAAAAAAATTTCTATAGCCATGAAGAAATACTTTTGGCCAGGAATGAAGAAATACATTGATGAGTATATTTACAAATGTATGAAATTCCAACAGTAAAGGTTGACCATCAACACTGAGCAGGTTTATCACAGTTGTTTCCAATTTAAGAATGGAAATGTGAAGTGGTAACAATGGATTTTATTACCGTATTTACAATTACTTCAATAAATCATGATTCCATCATGGTTGTGGTGGATAAATTGTATAAGGAACTACGCTTTATTCCAGTTAAGTCCACTTACAAGGATGGTGAGATAGAAAGAATATTCAAATTCATGGGTTACCCAAATCAATTCTATTCGATCTTGATACAAAATTTACTTCTAATTTATGGAAAAGTATTTTTATGGATTTGGATACACAAATGAACTTTAGTACTTCCTACCATCCATAAAAATATGGCTAAATATAAAGAGTAAGTCAAGTGCTTGAAGACATGCTTCACATGTATGTGATGGACAAACCATCCAAGTGGGAAGGTTATCTTAACTTGGTAGAGTTTGCATATAACAATGGGATACAAGCATCATTGGGAATGAATCCATTTGAAGCTTTGTATGGCTGAAGGTGAAGGACACCGATGACTTGAGATAATCTAGTGAACAAAATTGTACTTGGGCCAAAATTGCTTAAGGAAATGGAACAAGAGGTTGAAAATATTAGGTATAATTTAAGGGAAGCCCATTATAGATAGAAAAAATATGCATATAAGAATCACATGCATAGGGAATTAAATGTTTGGGATCATGATTAACTCTTAGTGAGTCAATGAAAATTTCCTTGAAGGTGGGAAGTTATGCCGAGCAATCACCGATATATTGTGGTCTATTTGAATTGTTTGAGAGGATAAGGCTAGTTGCATATATAATTGCATTTCGTGCTAACACAAGAGCTCATTATGATTTTCATGTTTCTTTGCTTAAAAAATATGTACATGATGCTAACCATGTGATTAATTAGGATGTGATCCGAGTGGAACCTAAGAGAGGGTTCCAAACAAATCCATTATGCATCCTTGAAAAGAAGGTAACATTGCTCTAGAACTGAGCCATCAGATAGGTAAAGGTGCAATGGAAGCACTTTGGTCCCGATGACACTACTTGTGAGCTAGAGGATTCCATGATAGAGGCATATGCATTTTTGTTCTAATTTCGGGAAAACACCAAGGACAATGTTATTCCAAGGGGGAGGGGATTGAAATAACCCTAGTGACTTGGAATGTATTAAATAAAAATTATGTAAATGATGTAAATATACTAGTATGGATTCCTAGTGCGAAGCTCAAGGCCAAGGCTCAACCAGTGAATGGATAGGCATATATGATGTAAATATTTTTAATTGCATCATATGGTTGGCTTGTCATGCTAACTGGAAAGATATGCAAATATCATGTTGGAAAAATAATAAAAATGGTCCAAGATGGATGTGTAAAGTGCACTAGAGCGGTTATGATTCCACTAGAGGGGAAGAGGAAAGGGAGGTTATGGGATATTAAATCCTCTATTTCCAAGTTTCAACCTTCGAACTCATCCAATTTCTTCCATGTGCCTTAAATGAGCCAATTACTTCCTTTTGACTATTAAATCCAATCATTGAATGCATTTGTGAGGTTGGTGTGAAAAGTCCATTCATGTAGTTATGGGAGTAAGGGAGTGAATTTACTTCTATGATAGTTATGTCAATTGTCAAAAGTCATTTCTTATATGGTAACAAGTTATGTCAATTTTATTTTCGCCATTCTCTCAGATCCTTGGATTCAAGCACTCATTATCATTATTATTAATGCATATTTACACTACTTAGAGATGCCTATTGTTGTTCATTACACTAGTAGAAAAGGATAAATTTATGACTAAAAAAACTACTAAATTCAGCATATAAATGACCAATTTTGGTTAGACAACTAGTGGTGTTATATTTGTAGTCAGATAACTCACCATTAAATTAATGACTAAAATATTTTAGTCATTTATTGCTTGCACTAAATTCATCAATTGGTATTATATTTGGTTGTTTAATTAGTCGTTTATTTAGTCATTGTAGTAATTGATTTTAGTCATTTTAACCATTAATTGTCGTCAAATAGTATTATATTTTCCGTTCATTGGTAGTATATTTAGTCATTAATTAGATTGTAATACCCCATTTTGACCCTTAGGATATATTATCATTTAATGTAAATACTGTGTACATGTGATGTATGTTTTCCTAGCGTGGAGCTCAAGGCCAAGGCCCCGCTAGTGAAAACCCGAATTTGATTTAAAAGGGCAAGCATTGATAATTGATGCCCATGTGCTCTTAAGCCATGGAAATTGTAATAGGATGTAAATAAACATCATGCAATATAAAGTTCCAAGACTGGCTATGGAGGCAACGAATGAGAAGGGGCCATGTGTATCCACTAGGGAGTGGTGAGGGGGCTATGGGATTGAACCATAGGCTGCCATATGTCACCTTGAGAACCCATTTGACTTTCCTTGATGACATTTAATTCTGTTGTAAGGAAGTGGTTGAGGATTTCAGTCCATGGCTTCAATGGAGCATGGGCAGCCCAGAAATTCGTATGGCAGAGTATGGGCTCTGTTTTCTTGTACCACAAGCCACTCTACCTCATGGAGGTTGCTTCTTCCTCATCCCCATTCCATTGGGAAACTTACCAGCACCATTTTCCATCCAAAAACGAATTGCCAGCAGAGTGAAAAACCAGAAATCGCGACTTTGAAAGAACCCGCGTTTTGAAGAGCCAAAAACGCCCAGATTTGGCATCGGACAGTGAAATCCAATGGGGGATCCATTGGTATGAACCTTGGGGTGAATTTGGGAGCATTAGCTACCCCGAAATCCATTGGAAATCCCAGTTTTTACAGCCCAGAAATGAAGTGACGGGATTGAGTTATTGGATAACAGAACTGTGAGAAATCCAAGTGTGAATGACTGAGCAGAGGTTTGGTTTGCTTGATAAACCCAGTGAAGGCTAGAATCTCAAGGAATTAGCTGCTGGACCTTTCTATGCCCACCCTGAAGAGCACTGGAGGGAAGGGACGCCTGAGGGACTGTGCAGCAGAGAAGGGGACCTTCCTTGTGTGGGGTGCGGTAGGTATTGTGGGTGCCATGACTGCTGAGTTCATTTGAGATGCCTGTAGCTCTGTGGTTGAGCTCACTGGCTTAGCATCCTCCTCATTTGTCATTTGTATGCTTGATAAACCCAACGGTGTGTTGGCTTAGCATAGCTGATGACCGAAACCATGGCTGTGAGTGAGCCCAGCTAGTTCTTCCTTAGTGGATACACAGCCCAGCTCGGGGGTGATCTCTCAGCTGAAAGAATATAGGCTGGACAGAGATCTATGGTTGGGTGGAACGTTGCTCTCACGTAGCCAGTCGTTGGACATCTACTTCTCAAGATAAGTGTTCTGTGTATTATAAATTATTTGCATTTTGTGTTCTGCAATATGTTAAGTTGTCCATGTTTAATGAAATGAGTTGATTATCTTAATTTGGAATCCATGCATGGTATTGTAATGAGATTGAGTCTCTATATGCTGAATCATCCCCCGCTGTGATATATATATATATGTATATATGTTAGGCATTACTGGTTGTGTGCTTGTTAGTATGTTTATTCCGCTGTGTTTATATTGAGATGAATCTGCATATAGAAGTTTTTAATTGTTATGAATTTATGGGTAATTTAATATTGGGGCTAAGTCTACCAAAAGCCCCGGTGTGTTGTTAATGTTTCCTTCCCTGCATTTGACGACGGAAGGGGACGTTACAGAGTGGTATCAGAGCTCTAGGTTCAACACTACGGCTGTTGGGCCCTTCATAGAGATATAAATTATTGTGTGTACATGCATTTTGTATTTGGAACTAAAATGCATTAAAGAAACCTCAAGATTGCATGGCTTCTATTTGTTGGAATGGGAAATCATTTTCATGACTGTTTGGGGATTTTTGCAAGCTGCTTGCATTGATTGCATTCTATGAAATAGAGGAAGGAGCGAGAAAATTCATTTTCAGGATGAATGCTTGCTCTAATGTGTCCCCAATGCTGTAGCATTCAGTTTGCATTTGTTTGTTTGCCTCCATGGAGGAGAGAAAGGAGGGGCAACCTCTGCCATCTTATATTGTTTTGTTGTTGTTGTTGTTGTTAATTTTTGTGCATAGGAGATGATTCATCATGTGCTTGAGACCGTGATTAATGATGAATCCATGTTCCTTGAATGTCCATGATGCTTTGAATGCATGAACTTGAATGTTGAGCATGGCTGAAAATGAGTTTTGTTTGTTAATTTCCTGAGTAAAAGCATGAATAATCAATTGTTACAGCCCCATGTTTTAATGATGATTTTTACTTACAATGAATCCACATTGTGTGGCCAATTGATGGTTTTCAGAAATGAGGAAAGCCTGCAAATTATGCCCTTATGCTCATGAGTCTCCTTACCCATGCTTGTTGGCTGCTTGGAGATTAATTGTGAATCCATTGGTTGGATTGTTGAATGTGAAATGAAAAGAAAATCCCTTATTAGAGATGCAAGTTCTTGTCATTCTCTTACTGTTTTTATGCAAGTTTTTATGCAAATCTGATCTGTAGTAGTTCACCTCTGTAAGGAGATGAAAGGGCACATTCCAGAAAATTTTCTAACTGTTGTGAGAAGTTGCAGTTGCAGGCAAGAGACAGAATGGTTTTGATGTGGAATTGGGAAGTTGGGGGCGGCATGCTGATTGAGAAAAATGACAGGGTCAGACTTCTCAGATGAAGAATAAGATCACACCATTGCATAGACCTCTCCAAGAGCTTTCCAACGGTACCAAATTCGTCCAATTTGGTTAAGGGACGAAGGAGAAATGGACCCCGGAAGTTACAGGAAACGCAAGTTGCGCGGCGGCAGTTTTAAATCTGCGCGGTGCGCGAAATGTGTGCAGATTGCGCGTGGATTGTGCGCAGATTGCGTGCGGGGCGCGCACAGATCGCGCGCGGATTGCGTGCAAGTCACGCACAGATTGCGCGCGGGGTGCGCACAGATCGCGCGCGGATTGCGCGCGGAGTGTGCGCAGATTGCGCGCGGGGTGCGCACAGATCGCGCGCGGATTGCGCGCAAGTCGCGCACAGATTGCGCGCAGAGTGTGCGCAGATTGCGCGCGGGGTGCGCACAGATCGCGCGCGGATTGCGCGCAAGTCACGCACAGATTGCGCGCGGAGTGTGCGCAGATTGCGCGCGGGGCGCGCACAGATCGCGCGCGGATTGCGCGCAAGTCGCGCACAGATTGCGCGCGGATTGTGCGCAGATTGCGCGCGGGGCACGCACGGATCGCGCGCGGATTGCGCGTAGGTCACACACAGATTGCGCATAGGTTGTGCGCAGATAGCGTACAGATTACGCGTGGATTGCGCGCAGATCGCGTACAGGTTGCGCGCGGATTGCGCGCAGATCGCGTACAGGTTGCGCGCGGATAGTGCACAGATTGCGCGCGGGTTGCGCACAGGTTGTGCGCAGGTGGAGCACAGGTGGAGCATAGGATGCAAAGGGAGTTAAAATGTGAAAAGTAAGGAGTAGTTAAACCCAGAATTTTATAAAAGATGAATGGTGCATCAAAATTGAGATCCGCGAAGTGCCGAGTGTTCCTTGTTATATGGACTAACTTTGCCCAATATAAAAGTTTTGCGATTCTTCATAGATTTTCTTCCACAGGTGGCTGAAGTTGGCATTCTGGACCAGAATGCAACTGTGTAAAATGTGCAGAATTATTGGTAAGAGTTGTCATTTTTGAAACAACGTTGTTTCCACACCCGATGTCGGAATGGAGCACGGGGACAGGCATTGGAAAGCTTGTCCAGCAGGGAACAAGGATGCATGACCAGAGTTTGAATGAGTTCTACATATATCACAGATATTTAGCGCAGAAGAGTGCCAATGGCTGTTTGACAAACAAAATTTTGTTGTCAATGTGGGCAATTTCTACAATTGCATGATATGGAAGAAGAATTCCATGTTACAGTGAGGGATCGAAAAGGGAAGAATTCTTTAAACCCCTGTTTGTTACCATACTTACAATTATGAAATTGTCACATGGCATAAAAATGTTAAAAATGTAAGGGATTACATAGATGTATATGCACTAGATGGCATCTTAACAAACATTGCATAGTGCATATGGAAATGCTTGTACATAAATTGGATATTGCATATTGGTAGAATAATGAAGTCTGCATATGCAATGAACCACTAATGGAGAATATTGTGGTTGATAAGCACTATTGATGTTGGTATTGGTTGTAGGACCAAGGATAACAAAGAGCATGGCTAAATGTGCTGAGGATGTTGTTGCATGAAGCCAACAACCTTATGCAGAAAGGATGGTGCAACGAATCTATGATCACAAAGTTGGAAAAAGGACTGAGCAGCCTTGGTAAGAGGCCAACTGATCAGGTAACATCAGATGATGTTAATGATAACCATGCAGGTAATGATTATTGGTGCCAAATTGCATGAATGTTGAAAGAGGATTTGGTAAGATCTCTTCAACTATGTTTGAGCTATGATGAGTTAGTTTGCATGTGATATTGAATACCGATTGGGACTGTTTAGAAATCTCAATGCATTCATATGAATTTATATCATGCCATGTATATGTTGGTTATGTGCTTAATAACCAAAGCAAGTGAGGACTGGTGGTCCTGATTATGGTAATGAAAGTTATATGAGATAGTCATGTTTCAATCATAATATGCTTGAATGCATAGTACTCATGAAACAATGCAGGGTAGCATTGAGTAGATGTGCATTAAGAGATTTTATAAATCTTGTGATGCATTGTATGAATGCATAGAACTGATGCATATGTTATTGCAAAATAAATAATGAATGAAATGATGAATTGATGATAATTCTAGGATCATTTCATGGGCTGTTATGAATGCAGAATAGTAAGTGCATGAAGAGCCCAATCATGATCGATGGGCTGCTAGAATGCTCTGTGGAAGGACAGAGTTGTATGAATGATATGACTGTGAAATTTGATCTAGAACTTATGAGAAGGAATCTCATGGTTGAGAGCTCTAAGTTCTGTTAGTAAGAACAGTTGTAAATCTCAGATTTGTAAGTGTTTCATATTTGAAATTTTGCTAATAATTGCTAATGACTGTTTGGCTTACATGAAAATGTGTCAGGAGGACATGCTGTAAGTGGATGCTCATGTATGGCAGCGGGCATAAGACCATAACGAGCAGAGTGGTGTCACTTACACGAGCCAAACAATATGAGGATAGCCTCATGGATAAGAAAACCAATTTCTGTAGTAGACAGAGTTGCAAATTCATACTGAATTTAATTATTAGTGCCATGGATTGGTTATGAAACAATCAGATTTGAATGGTATTGTTAAATGTTGCTGACTGTTTGGCTGTTTAATAAGTGTGCCAGGGAGACACATTGCAGTAAGACCAAGAGAGAGAGGTCCTGCAGAAGCCAAACTTCATGGGAAGGGACTCCATGATTTGAAAATGGGTTTCAGGTGAAACGCCATAAGACATTATTAATGTCTCATCTGCACTACATGATTGGTAAACAATATGAGTGAGATGGTGAATATTATGTCAGTAAGACATGTGAGAGGCATGTAACATCAAAAGGAATTGGGATGGCAAACCGAGGGACTGTCAACTCAGAGAAGGAGCCCCCATTCCTCATTAAAGAAGAGAAATAACATCTGCAAATGGATAAGTGTTCCATAAACCTTGATTGATATATATATATATATACATACATGCATGTCTAATTATTAGAGTTAATATGCAGAGCATGTTTTGATTTTATTTCCATTATAGCAGACTGCTTGAAGTATGATTAGGACCTTCATAGTTCACATCAGTAAGGAGTGCACGCCTTTCTGGTGCTGAGTTATGTTAGGGATGCCAATATTGACTACGCCTTAAGGGAATGGACGCATTCCTGGTGTTTCAAGGTTGGATAGTGAATGTTATGAAATATGTTTACAGTTTAGAGCAGCAATACTAATGAACTTGCTAATGCATCTTGTGTTTTTAGCCTAGACAAATTATAATTGATGTTACACACTAAAGAATCAAAATAAAAGGATGTTGTGAGGGGTTGTGGTGGAAGGGTTAATATAAATAAAAGGATGTTGTGGAGGTTGTGGAGGTTGTGGGGATTTTGATGAAGGGTTGTGAAGTATTGATGAAAGGGCTATCATGTGCCTATGGCTCCATAGTAGAGCCTTGACCTAGAAATGGTCGTAGTGAAGTTTCCTTCCAGTCGGCGTGAAGGTGTACTGGTAAGGTGTTGATTATTTGATGATTTGGAGCAGCCTGCGTGCTGGCCAAACATCCTAGTCCGCAGGAGGATCCCAAGGCTTATAAAGTAAAAGCAGGACCCTGTGGACCAGAGAGGAAATGCACAATACAGATAAGTATTCAATTTCATTCATTTCTTATATGAAATAATGAAGGTTTCAAGCATAAAGCTTGTAACAGTGAGCTGATGCATTATTGTTTCTTTGTTGGAAACCTTGGTCAATGCAGGAAGCAAGGACCCTGAAAGAACTAAAAGTTGCTTGGTAAATCCAGAGAGTGACTGGTTGAGCATTGATTAATTGATGATTTGGAGCAGCCTGCGTGCTGGCCAAACATACAAGACTATTTGATGTTGAGGAGTAGCCTGCGTGCTATCCCAGCATTCGTTATTATACCCATAGGAGATCCAAGGCTTGTAAAGCAAAGAAGGACCCTATGGAATAAAGTGAAGACATCCAATGCAGATAAGTATTTGGTTATCTTGTAATTTCTTGCTTATGAATATACATGTGTATATGATTTGGTTATGATTTCCTATGAAAATAAACTAAACATGTGAATTAATTCAATGTTTGAGTGTAGGTATTGCTGGAAGCAATGACTATGAAAGCATCTTAAGGATGCATGTGGACATGTAACCGTCCTAAAGAGCTCAGCATGAGCAGTAATGGAAAGATGGGGCTAGTGGGACTGTGTGAGTCCTAGCAGCCAAGAGTTGTAGATAAACCATATGGAGGAACTCCATGGTTGAGAGGTCTGGAATAGACCATAGACACTACGTGTCATAGCCAAGAAGGGCAGGTCAAGCATTCACATTGAAGTGAAAGAGGACAGGAGCATGAAAACCACAGTGGTGGTGTGGGTTCCAGAATGGAACAAGACTAAGAGAAGAAACTCTTACTGCTCTCTCTTTCCTTTTTCTTGATGCATTTATAAAAACAGAAAATTGTTGAATGCATGTATGGCTAAAAGTAAAAGTGTGTTTACTTGATTAAAGTGAATTGTGAATGCTAATTAATGAATTTCCTGTGAATGGATGAACATGAAAGAATTCATGTGTATGCTGGAAAAGCATGGAAAGTGTGAAAGTCTCATGAATACAGCAATGGACCTCCATGTCAATTGGGGAAAAACCATTGACTGATTTTTTTTTATGTTTGGGTTATGCTTGGCCTAATGAGAATTGTAATGATGAATTTCACAGGTGGAAATTAAATCAATTGGTTGCAGTTGCTATGAGCAAGTGTTGCTTGTGAGCCAAGTGAGAACCAGCTGTGCACAGTGACCATGGCAGCAGACCATAGGCTATTAGAATTGGCTGGAAGTCTTCTTCAAACAATTGCCAAGACCCAAGAAAATATTGGAGAGATGCTCAAGATGCAAAAGCAGCAGAACGAGATGAACCTCAAGAGGGTAGCAGCCATAAAGTTTTCAGACTTATGGATGAGCTGGAAGATCCGAATCAGCAGGAGCAGCTCGTGAAAATCAAAGGACTTGGTCCTGAAAGTTCAAAGTAAAGAACAGAATGCAGGGCAGATCTGCAAAGTTTTTGAAGTTTTGGACATGTGTAAATTGTATATGTGTGCCTAAGTCTTGGAACACCGAGGACGGTGTTATTCTAAGGGGGAGGGGATTGTAATACCCCATTTTGACCCTTAGGATATATTATCATTTAATGTAAATACTGTGTACATGTGATGTATGTTTTCCTAGCGTGGAGCTCAAGGCCAAGGCCCCGCTAGTGAAAACCCGAATTTGATTTAAAAGGGCAAGCATTGATAATTGATGCCCATGTGCTCTTAAGCCATGGAAATTGTAATAGGATGTAAATAAAAATCATGCAATATAAAGTTCCAAGACTGGCTATGGAGGCAACGAATGAGAAGGGGCCATGTGTATCCACTAGGGAGTGGTGAGGGGGCTATGGGATTGAACCATAGGCTGCCATATGTCACCTTGAGAACCCATTTGACTTTCCTTGATGACATTTAATTCTGTTGTAAGGAAGTGGTTGAGGATTTCAGTCCATGGCTTCAATGGAGCATGGGCAGCCCAGAAATTCGTATGGCAGAGTATGGGATCTGTTTTCTTGTACCACAAGCCACTCTACCTCATGGAGGTTGCTTCTTCCTCATCCCCATTCCATTGGGAAACTTACCAGCACCATTTTCCATCCAAAAACGAATTGCCAGCAGAGTGAAAAACCAGAAATCGCGACTTTGAAAGAACCCGCGTTTTGAAGAGCCAAAAACGCCCAGATTTGGCATCGGACAGTGAAATCCAATGGGGGATCCATTGGTATGAACCTTGGGGTGAATTTGGGAGCATTAGCTACCCCGAAATCCATTGGAAATCCCAGTTTTTACAGCCCAGAAATGAAGTGACGGGATTGAGTTATTGGATAACAGAACTGTGAGAAATCCAAGTGTGAATGACTGAGCAGAGGTTTGGTTTGCTTGATAAACCCAGTGAAGGCTAGAATCTCAAGGAATTAGCTGCTGGACCTTTCTATGCCCACCCTGAAGAGCACTGGAGGGAAGGGACGCCTGAGGGACTGTGCAGCAGAGAAGGGGACCTTCCTTGTGTGGGGTGCGGTAGGTATTGTGGGTGCCATGACTGCTGAGTTCATTTGAGATGCCTGTAGCTCTGTGGTTGAGCTCACTGGCTTAGCATCCTCCTCATTTGTCATTTGTATGCTTGATAAACCCAACGGTGTGTTGGCTTAGCATAGCTGATGACCGAAACCATGGCTGTGAGTGAGCCCAGCTAGTTCTTCCTTAGTGGATACACAGCCCAGCTCGGGGGTGATCTCTCAGCTGAAAGAATATAGGATGGACAGAGATCTATGGTTGGGTGGAACGTTGCTCTCACGTAGCCAGTCGTTGGACATCTACTTCTCAAGATAAGTGTTCTGTGTATTATAAATTATTTGCATTTTGTGTTCTGCAATATGTTAAGTTGTCCATGTTTAATGAAATGAGTTGATTATCTTAATTTGGAATCCATGCATGGTATTGTAATGAGATTGAGTCTCTATATGCTGAATCATCCCCCGCTGTGATATATATATATATGTATATATGTTAGGCATTACTGGTTGTGTGCTTGTTAGTATGTTTATTCCGCTGTGTTTATATTGAGATGAATCTGCATATAGAAGTTTTTAATTGTTATGAATTTATGGGTAATTTAATATTGGGGCTAAGTCTACCAAAAGCCCCGGTGTGTTGTTAATGTTTCCTTCCCTGCATTTGACGACGGAAGGGGACGTTACAGAGTGGTATCAGAGCTCTAGGTTCAACACTACGGCTGTTGGGCCCTTCATAGAGATATAAATTATTGTGTGTACATGCATTTTGTATTTGGAACTAAAATGCATTAAAGAAACCTCAAGATTGCATGGCTTCTATTTGTTGGAATGGGAAATCATTTTCATGACTGTTTGGGGATTTTTGCAAGCTGCTTGCATTGATTGCATTCTATGAAATAGAGGAAGGAGCGAGAAAATTCATTTTCAGGATGAATGCTTGCTCTAATGTGTCCCCAATGCTGTAGCATTCAGTTTGCATTTGTTTGTTTGCCTCCATGGAGGAGAGAAAGGAGGGGCAACCTCTGCCATCTTATATTGTTTTGTTGTTGTTGTTGTTGTTAATTTTTGTGCATAGGAGATGATTCATCATGTGCTTGAGACCGTGATTAATGATGAATCCATGTTCCTTGAATGTCCATGATGCTTTGAATGCATGAACTTGAATGTTGAGCATGGCTGAAAATGAGTTTTGTTTGTTAATTTCCTGAGTAAAAGCATGAATAATCAATTGTTACAGCCCCATGTTTTAATGATGATTTTTACTTACAATGAATCCACATTGTGTGGCCAATTGATGGTTTTCAGAAATGAGGAAAGCCTGCAAATTATGCCCTTATGCTCATGAGTCTCCTTACCCATGCTTGTTGGCTGCTTGGAGATTAATTGTGAATCCATTGGTTGGATTGTTGAATGTGAAATGAAAAGAAAATCCCTTATTAGAGATGCAAGTTCTTGTCATTCTCTTACTGTTTTTATGCAAGTTTTTATGCAAATCTGATCTGTAGTAGTTCACCTCTGTAAGGAGATGAAAGGGCACATTCCAGAAAATTTTCTAACTGTTGTGAGAAGTTGCAGTTGCAGGCAAGAGACAGAATGGTTTTGATGTGGAATTGGGAAGTTGGGGGCGGCATGCTGATTGAGAAAAATGACAGGGTCAGACTTCTCAGATGAAGAATAAGATCACACCATTGCATAGACCTCTCCAAGAGCTTTCCAACGGTACCAAATTCGTCCAATTTGGTTAAGGGACGAAGGAGAAATGGACCCCGGAAGTTACAGGAAACGCAAGTTGCGCGGCGGCAGTTTTAAATCTGCGCGGTGCGCGAAATGTGTGCAGATTGCGCGTGGATTGTGCGCAGATTGCGTGCGGGGCGCGCACAGATCGCGCGCGGATTGCGTGCAAGTCACGCACAGATTGCGCGCGGGGTGCGCACAGATCGCGCGCGGATTGCGCGCGGAGTGTGCGCAGATTGCGCGCGGGGTGCGCACAGATCGCGCGCGGATTGCGCGCAAGTCGCGCACAGATTGCGCGACTTGCATAGAAAAGCATAGATCAGCATTTCAAAAGCATTTAGTGACGTTCTCAAATAGTCATTGGCCCCTTCATTCCTACAAGGGGCATGGCGTGCCCAATGATCCCGCGTAGATCCCCTCTCATATTCTATTTTGGACTGAAGGGGGTATGGGTGAATAAACAACATAGCTAAACCGATCACACCCTATTATCAAGGCAAATTATTTCAAAGGACAGCTTGTAGAAATCAAATGCTATTAGGTAAGGTTGGTTTACAAAATGCCACGTAGATAAATTCTATAAAGAAACTGTGTTCACACATGATAACAAGTTTGTAAATGCATGAAGCAATCGGAAGTTCCCTGGAATGCATGAAGCAATGGGAGTATAGCGTCAACAAGATAGTGACTTTGTGTGTTTCCCAGGGGTAAAGTTATCCATAAAAAGCACGCTCGGGCGCGTGGGTAGAGCGTGGAGTGTCGACATTCAGAGATGGCGAGAAACGATCAAGACTCGCACAAATCGTTGGTGGCGCGTGTCTTCCAACTGTATGACGAGCTTTCACGGCTGGGAAGCCTCAAGCCCTCCGAACATGTCGACACCCTCTTTTCGGAGCTGGTGAGCCTCTGCGCGCAGCCAAGCAATATCGACGTTGATCGGTATTTAAGCGACGGGGAGCAGGAGATTCGATCCCGCCTCATCTGCCTCTGCGCGGAAGGGGAGGGGCTACTGGAGAAGCATTTCTCCGCCCGACTGGGCCGCCGCCCCTTTCCCCTGCACCACCTGGGCGCCTTCCCTTACTACAACAACTACCTGAAGCTAGCGCGTTTGGAGTTCGAGACGCTCCGCGACACAGGCCTACCCGCGCCCAAGAGGGTGGCTTTCCTCGGCTCCGGGCCGCTGCCGCTGACATCCATTGTGCTGGCTCTGAACCACCTGCCCTCTTCTCGCTTCGACAATTACGATTTCGACCCCGCTGCCAATGCCATGGCGCGCCTCCTCGTCACCCCCCACCCGGAGCTGTCGAGGCGGATGGTGTTCCACGACGCGGACGTGGAGAAGTTGACGGCAGAGCTCCGCGAGTACGACGTGGTTTTCCTGGCGGCGCTTGTGGGGATGGAGAGGGCCGACAAGGCCCGCGTGGTGAAGCATCTCCGGCAGCACATGGCCCCCGGGGCGGTCCTTCTCCTCCGAAGCGCGCACGGAGCGCGGGCGTTCCTTTATCCCGTGGTGGAGTTGAACGACCTGCTCGGTTTCGATGTGCTGTCCGTTGTCCATCCCACCGATGAAGTTATCAATTCTGTCATCGTGGCTCGTAAGCGCTGCAACGAACCAGAATGAGATAAATTCCATCTCTCCAATAAAGTCTCCCTGTCTAATTATTTGAATTCTGGTTTTCTATTTCGCCCTTTTAGATTTCAGTGACGCCATATAGTTTGTGCCCGAAGTAGTGAATCTATTAATGCCTGTTCGTTTTCTGATAAAAACTAAATTGTTTTGTTTTCTGTTGATTGTTGATTATTTAAATTCAGATCCATTGTTTAATTTACTTGGATGTCTGGTCTTTGATTCTTGTTAATTGCTACTATTCGTCGCAGTATTGCTAAGATTGTAGAATTTGGTGGCATTGATTAATTTCGTGTACGCATTCTTCGTCGTTGTAGTGTTTATTAGGCTTGGTGCTACCGTGTTTGTGTTTTCTTCACTCATTCACACATATCAAATTTATTAATTAATGAATTAAATAATGATTGGTCTGGACTCTGGAGTGATCAATACCCCAGCAGGGGTCATAAAACTCCTCGCTTAAAATAGATGGCGATGAGCTCATGACGTTCGTATATGGTGGAATTAGTTGCATCGTTCTAAATTTAGCAAAGAATATCTCGAATGTCATTTGTGGTGTGAAATATAAAGGACGATTTCGACGGGCATCTCACCTATATTTCCCATATTTTGGAATGCAAAGCTACGTAATACTTAAAAAATAGAATGGCCAGTCAGACTCTTGAAAAATTGTCCAACTAAAGTATATTATCTCACAGAAGTAACGCGTCACTCGGAGTTATTGTCGGAGTAGGTCTTCTTTCACCCTCTAGTAACTGGTCATCCCGTAACTTTTAGAATGCAGTTTTGTAGGTTTGAAATGGAACGAACTTTGAACCAAAACTCTAACACTCAGAGAACTTGTATCATGCAAAATTAAGAATATTCCTCAAATCTTTACTAAATTCAACTTCATTTCTTTAAGAAAATTGACCATTACCATACTAATTAAAAAAACATCCACATCTGCTTCGTTTTCAAATACTTTTTCAGAAGTAGTTTCGTTTCTTCAAATAAAATTTCGAATTTCAATGTTATATTATATATATATATATATATATATATATATATAATTTTGGGGTTAGACTTCCATCATCCACAGAGAAAAGTACCATCCTTACATTTAGATAACGGATAGAATTGAGATATTGACATAAAATTTATCGATATAATTGTTGACTAAATAAATTACGATGGGTTTTATTCAAAATGATAATATAAATTAATAGTGTTTGTATATTAACCTATATTAGTTCATTGGTTGTAGCCTGGGTGGTTGGGAGGAATGTTTGTTACCCTTCCCACCCAAGTTCAATTCTTGCAAGTGACATATTGCTCTTGTTGAACCCATATTGTAATGATTGTAATTCGTGCTCCAGGTGGACTAGCCCTCTAACAAACGGCGAACCACCTTTAAAAAAATATTAATTTATATATTTATATTTATGTTAAAAAATTATTTAAATAATAATTTTTTTCACATTATAAATTGTATAATGATTTAGTAGATTATGTAATTTTGGCCATACATAATTCTCTAAAATAATAGGGTTAGTATTTTTTTTCTTTAAAAAAAATGTGTATATATATATATATTTTTCAAATATTTTTTATGTTTAAAAAAATTTATGTTGGCTCATAAAATAAAAAATTATGGAAAGTATTTAAAAAAATTCCATGTTGGCTCATGAAATAATATATTTTGAAAAGTAATTAAAAAATTGATGTCAGTTTATAAAATAAAAACTTAAAACTTAAACCCGCATCTATCAATAAAGAGAGATCAAATTTCTTGAGTTTAAATTAAGAAAAAGGAATACACCTCAATAAATTGGATCCCTCTCGGTGATACTTGATAGTTACGGGTTTAAGATGGATCTATGCTAGTTTTAAATTAAATAAAATTAATTAATCATAATATCAAAATTGATAAAATGAATGAATCACATTTAAAGTAATTTTTTAATATATTAACTTTTATTACAATAAATAGTTGAAATAAAACATTTTATTACGGTTATATATATGTATATATATATATATCTATATATATATATATATATATATATAAGAGTAGCAAATTTATATATATATAATTTACAAATCAATGTTTCATATGTATATTGCAAAACCAAAGATATTAAAACATTGAAAAAAATGTATTTTCAAAACTTGTATGCAAGTTACAAAATGCATGCACATTTTATGATGTGAACACATGTTACATACATATATCATTTTATAATGTGAACACAGGTTATATACATATATCATGATTATTCATTCATTTTTAAATTAATTTGAAGGAAAATATGCCAAATAACATTAGACATATGAAATCCCTTTTTCTATGTGTCTTCTTCATAGGTAGCTTCGATTTAACCAAATATGTGTTATGTGATATGGTAAACCATAGTTAATTGAGCATTTCATCCATTTTATCAATATGATTGTTTTTTACCACTCATTACATTATGCTACATAATCATTTTTATGAAATTTTAGAGATCTAGATTTCATTTTTTTTACAAATTCCAAATATGCAATTAAAAAAAAAATCTATTTGTCTTCTGTCATCACTCCTTAACTCAGAAAACAAATTGTTATTGTTTCTTGTGTCATCACTCCTTAACTCAAAAAACACTTTTTCATTTCTCAAGCTTTTTAAAAAAATATATGTTGCACTTCACATGCTATAAAAATACATTTCATTATCATTGCATTAAGGCCTTCAAAGTTATAAGGACTCAGTCACGTACTATTTTGGAGGTTCTTGGAAAAATAGTGCACTACTTCTTCTCTATATGTCTACCAATTTTTATAGAAAAAGTAAGACCCATAAAGAATGAGATAGGACATCTACAGTCATCTGGAATAACAAGGACTTTTTCTAGTCTGGAATAACAAGGACTGTGTTCTAGAAATTCGGTTTTCATTAAAGGGTTGTATTTGTGCACCAAGTATCATGTCTGTAACCCCGAATAACACAAATTTGCAATGGCGCATGAAACCAATCAAGCTAGTAATTTAAAGATTTTAACCCATGATAAGTTGCATCCTCGAATGGTTGAAATGAATCGTTTTTTTTCGTTTTTCTTTTGCGTGGGAATGTTTTTACTAAACGATGAATTATTTAGATTATTACATACATATTTTAAGCCGCTTGATTTCCTTTTCTTTAAATTTTGGGTGATTTTGTATGTATTTCTGTGGACAATTTCTTAAATAAGTTTAACCATAGAAATCCATTCCAATGGATTTTGCATTAACAATTATTCAAAATATATCTTAATATAGCTATGGAAAATATTTTCCTGACTATTTAGCTGTACAATATAGGTTTATATCCCTTTTGTGGAGAACTGAATCAATATTAATGCTGATAAACACAGATGACCAAAATAGGTAAGTGGGACATTTGGAATATCTAAGTACAATCTTGGTCAAATAAGTGTGTAATTAAGTTCCAATGAAAAATGCTATAAGCAATTGAAAGAAGAATAATCTATAGAAAGGGAGAAAAATTAGGTCAAACATGGATAATCATTTAAAGTTAATATTATTTATCCGATTAAAGAGAGGTAGTGTGGAATAGGACTCGGTGACAATTAGATCATTTGTAACTTGCTCATATTGATGCTGAAAATGGACCCTATTAGCATTGATGTTGAAAAATGTTGATAATAGGTATAGAAGTTCTCAATGTAAGGTGTCTCTGTGATCTTTATAATTAGACTTCTCTTTGAGGAATGGCTTGCTCTTAATTTCATTTATGGACTTAATATGCTTGCCAATAATCTGAGTTGGGCCTCCCCAAGTTCAAAAAATATCAGGAGTTCGATGAATGCCCTATCTCTAAAGAAACTCAAGGAATACCTAACACATTTATCTGCTAATTTTTTCTAGTATTTGGTTCATCATCAACTCCTTTTATTTTTTATTTGTAGCTTGGATTGTAGTATTGTGTCCTTATCCCTATCTGATAGCCAATCCTTCCTAATTATGATGACCTTCATCACCTAATGATCTATTTAACATGTAGTTGTGCAAGTGCCTTGTCTCTACTCATCAAGTATTCAACAATAATTTTATAGAGAGTAAATGGGAGACACTGAGCGCTGCAATGTCATTGAATTTGTTCCTTGAAGTGTTTTTTAGTCCCCAAATTGTATCTAGGATTTTACAGAGATTAGCAAATCTATGAAAAAATGTGTATTCTGGTTTCTAGTAGAAAGCCAACCAGCCCTTCTTTTAATCCTCTGGAGTCAACTTATTTATCAAGTAGCAATTTAGATTTCCTCTCCTCCAGGCCTTTAATTCCGACAACTTCTTCTTCCATGGGTTGGACAGTTCCCAAAAAGTAAAAAAATGTTGATAAGGGTACACAATATCGTACATTTTTTTATGTCAATGAACATGCTTACATTATTATGATTAATTGGGTTTTTTTTCAGTTGACTGCATACTATTGCAAATGGAGCAATTTAAAATATTAGCAGATGATGAGTACCATGCATTTGATGAGGATGAAGCTGATAGGAGGGGAGTTGGGTCATATGCATGTCCATGTAATCGATGCTTTGGGGGGGCATAAAGAAAAGAGAAATGATTTGTAATCATATAAGAATATATGGGAATATTGGTGTTATCCCTTGGAATCATTCATACTATATTGATGATTTAGAATTACAAAGTATGAGAGATCGAGTTGAGAGACCTAACATTGATAAAGAAACTGAAATTGGTAGAATGTTGAATGAAGCTTTCCAACAACATGACAAAATAATTATAAATGGTGTTGAGAAGAATAATGTCGAAGATGAGAATGTTGTTAAGATGCAAAATTTAATGGATCTTGCTACAAAACCTGTGTATAGAAATTGCAAGTTAATTATTCTATCAACAATCCTTATAATTCTTAACTTGAAAGTTGTGCATGGATGTACAAATGAGAGTGTTGATGACTTATTAGGTTTTCTGGATGAATTGCTACCATCTAAAACTACATTTCCAGATCCATGGAGCAAATGTAAGTCTATAATAACTCATCTTGGCTTGGCATATGAAAGTATTCATGCACGTGTGAAGAGTTGTGTACTATTTCGCAAAATGATAACAAATGAGATTCAATGTCTGAAATGTAAAGAACAAAGATTTAGACAAAGTTTGAAGTCAAATGTTCCAAGAAAAGTGCTTCGTCATTTTCCACTTATTCCAC
This sequence comes from Larix kaempferi, assembly GCA_027924585.1. Classification (NCBI taxonomy): domain Eukaryota; kingdom Viridiplantae; phylum Streptophyta; class Pinopsida; order Pinales; family Pinaceae; genus Larix; species Larix kaempferi. The sequence goes on from BSBM01000268.1 coordinate 9,199,732, forward strand.
GATTGCTTTAAATGTATAGGTCTCGAGACATTGTTGAAATCATGGAATGACATGATAAAAATAAAAGCATTGATGGAAAGCAGCAACATATGGCCAATTCACTGGCTTGGAAGGATTTTGATAATACATGGCCTGATTTTTCCCAAGAACCTCGTAATATAAGGATGGGTTTGGTTGTATATGGGGTAAACCCATTTTTAGATATGAGTACTAGTTGGTCAACTTGGCTAGTTTTTGTAATCAATTATAACTTGCCTCAATGGGAGGCTACTAAACCCTGTTTATTAATGTTATCATTGATAATACCTGGGAAGAAAAGTGTAACATATGATACTATTGATGTTTATCTAGTATTTGATGAGTTAAGAGAAATATGGAAAGGAATCAAAGCATTTCAAACATTAAGGGATGGGACATTATCAAAATTTAATTTAAGAGCTGCAATACTTTTTACAATACACAACCTGCTTGCATATGGAACATTAATAGGTCTTAGTGTTCATGGCTACCAAGGATGTCCAGCATGCATATTCAAGGATTTTTTGAGGCACTAAGGGAATTTGCGCAAGTGTATTTATTGTGGGCACCGTACTTACCTACCAATAGATCATCCATATTGTTGACAAAAATCATGTTTTAATGGAAAGGAAGAGCTTTGACAACCACCTCTTTAAACAACATGTGAGTTTATTTTTTAGGGTGCACAAAAAGGAATGCAATATAGTGAATGTGGCGGAATTTGTTATAGTGCAAATGATTCGGCTAAAGAAACTGGTGTAAAAAGGTTGTGCATATTCTATAAGTTGCCATATTTTAATAATTTACTCATCAGACACACTGTTGACTTAATGCATTGTGAGAAAAATATTGCACATGTAATTATACAAACTCTTTTTGGTACATATGATACAGTATCTGTACAAAACGATATACATGAACTAAGGATTGAAATAAATCTATGGGTTAGAATATCTTATAATGGAGAAGTAATAAAACCCCATGCTCTTTATGTGTGGACAAAGGAACAATGTTTTCAATTTGTAAGAACAATGTCTTCCACTCGATTTCCAACTAGTTATGTAAGTAATTATATGGATTGCCAGATTGATAATAGATTAAAAGGTCTTAAGTCCCATGATTATCATGTTTTAATTTAGGATGTTTTCCCTATTATTTCCTTATCTAGTTTTAAAAAGGGACCAAAATTGACAATTGTAAGGCTTGGTCTATTACTTAAAAGAATGAGCTCACATGTGTTAGATCCTTCAAATTTTCCTAATTTGAGACAAGAGAACATTGAAGTCCTTTGTTTGTTAGAATGTGAGTTTCCACCAATAATTTTCAATATTTCTATGCATCTTCTTATTCATTTAGAAAAATATCTTGAGTTTTGTGGCCCAATTAGAACAAGATGGATGTATCCCATAGTACGATACATGAAAGTGTTAAAACCAGCCTAGATCCAAATCCTAGGCTCTATCAAGTGCCGAGAGGGATCAAATTTCCCGAGGTGCAAACCTCTCCTTGAATAACTCCTTGAGTGCAATACATAAGCCACCTAATCCTAAGCTCTAAAGTCTCTAGTTTAAGTCTCATATTTACTTTTTACGTTGTATTATTCTTTTTTGTTTATGGCCGACATAATATTTACCACCTGATCCTAAGTTCTAAAGTCTCTATTTTAAGTCTAATATTTACTTTTTAATTTGTATTATTCTTTTTTGTTTTCGCCGACATAATATTTATTATTTTTTACTTTGTATTATTCTTTTTTGTTTACTTTTTATTATTTTGTTACTCAACAAACACTCGACAAACACTCACATGTTACAAGATCTTCCTCATACTGGGCTGTAGAGCGCCTCTCGGCACAAAAATATGTCCGGAACAAGGCAAGACCAGAAGGTAGCATGTGTGAGGGATATTAAAAGCAAGAAACCATTGGATTTTGTACAAACTATATGAAGAATTTTAACAATGTTAGTCAGTGTTTATGGGATAAGGAAGAGGATGAGAGAGTTGCAGGTGAAGTACTAGTAGGAAATGGAAAATGCTCCACGTTGTCGCATGATGAAATAAGTGTGATACACTCTTACATTCTTCATAACATATATTTAATGGAAAAGAGCCATAGGTGAGGATATTCTGTAAACTTGATAATTTAATTATGTTTATTTCATATGCCATTTTTTTATAATTTGTATTATTGTTATGTGTTTAGGAAATACTATGCAGAGATTCCAATAGGATTGCACCAATCTGTAAAGCACAAGCATCATCCAAGTGAAAGTTGTTCTTTTTTATCCTTTGATGAATGGATCATCAATGCAATCACTTTTGCATGTAAAGAAGGTCAACATATACATATAGAGGAATGTGACCTTTCACAACCTCCATCATTATGGGTTTATAAATTCAATGGAATGTGGGCATTTGGAAGTCATTTAAGGGTGGAAGAAAATGACAAAGGCAAGGTGAATTGTGATTGTATAATTAGTGCTAAATTTCAACATGAAAATGAGAATATATTATATGTTGGATTCATACAAGAAAATATTCAAGTTGATTATGGGGAGAAAAGTCCTATATTATTGAAATGTAAATGGCTTAAGCCATTTGCAGTACAAAAAAATGACTATGGATTTATCCATGTTAATAGATGCCAATTCTTATAGAAGAATGATGAGGCATATTTTTTCCCTTTACAAATTAAACAATCATATTTAATGGATGATGTAACAAACATTGATTGGTCTTACATCATTCAGACAGAGTCGCCTTCAAAATGACAATATATGGAAAATGACATAATGCATTATGCGGATACTAATTTGTTACAAGAAACACTAGAAAAATCTTGTGAAGATGATGATGAAGCACTTGAAGAAGAATATTTAATACCTAATGAGGTTCTAGAATGTTTCAATACAACACAGATGTTAGCTACAATGGATGTTGAAGATGGAGATGAGGATGAAGAAAACACCAAAGCATATGCATACACTAGTAGTCTAGATTGTGATTCTGATAACGAAGAAGTTGATGATGCATTTTGTCTTTAAATACCAGGTAGTTCTTTTTAATACAAAGGATTGCAATTAAAATAATTATTTTTTGTTTTTGTGATTTTATAAGCTAATCAAATAGCAATTTTATTAATATATAGTTCAGACAACCTCACTTTTAAAGATTTTGTTTTATTTATAAATTAAGTGGAGAGAACACTATTGTATGTGGACAGTTATTTTTTTCCTAGTTTTGTATCTTTGCACTCTCTTTTGTGCAATATATTAGAATATATTTTGGATGGTCTTTTAACAGACCAATTGTTAGGTGTTTTGGGTGGGGGGCATTTGTATGACAGTATGATGGAGGGTTAGTATGATAGTCTTTTGTGATTTATTTTATCATTTTTGAGAGATGTCAAAAGATGACGTATGGATATGTACTCTTTGATTCGCATGAATAGGAATAGACATTTTTTTGCTTGAAAAAAATAGCAATTTTATTGACCAATTCTATGTTAACATGAATAAGAGTATTTTCATCATATTTATGTTTGGCATTCATTTGTGTATTGAATGCTAATGTTGTATATAATGGCTAAACAAAATGAGGAGATTGGAATCACTGAATATGATCTACTCTTCAAAGAAAAGATGGCTCAAAATAAAATAAAAAATTAAGGGCGGGCGCACAAAGTTGCTCCCCAAAACCATTGCAATGGGGATGTGCTAGCGGGACTAAAATGACCACGCGCATGCACCTAAGGCAGTGCACACATGATGCTGGGTTCGGTACCGAACCAAGGCGTGTGCGCGCTTAGAGGCGCGCACGCGCTCCTATTAAAAAAAAACACAGAGCAGAATGTTCCCATTCTACTCATCGGAGCCGAGCGCAACTTCCTCTCCGCGTGTGTGTGACTACAGCCACCAAAAGAGACCATTTCCACTCCAAAACCCACCAAATCAATCCACCAACTCATCAACAAGTCAATTGGATAGGTAAATTCCAATTTTTTTGTCATTTCATTCATTGCTTGTGTCATTTTATTGATTGTTTTTTTGTTTATTAAATTGGTAATAATTCCAAAATTATTAAAACAATGGAGAAATTTTCAATTGCAGATTGTAAACGGACACAATGAGTGAACAAAATGTTAACTCGGAGTCCGGTGGAACACAAGAAAACCCAAACCTTGGACCCAATGTCAAAGAAAACCGTCAACAAAATCCAAATTCCGAAGAAATCAAAACCCCCGACCAAATGTAGAACAAGATGACCTTAACCATTATGTAAATGAAATGAGAGTGCACACTCGAGAACTAAGAAACACGGGGGAACCATCTCGAGTGTCTCTTGCCACGTCAATTGAGAGCTCAATTGACTCCCTCATCCACGCACATCGCCAATTGACCAACATGACTGAATATAGAGCTAGGATGCGGGATTATTAATCCTCAAGCATTTCCAGGGAAGCAATAAAAGATTTGAATATTACAAAGGCCCAATTATATAGTATGTTCACTGATCCAAGAACACAACAACCACTGAACACTATAAATCCACATGTCTGCATGGATTGGTATCATTACCAACCATGGAGGGAAAATTGGATGCAGAGGTGGTTCATGGTGTACGATAAACCTCCCTGCAATAATAGGGAGGTTCCATAGTACTTCCTTCGGAAACGGTGGGTTGAGTTTATGCTCGGTTTACATGTCAACTATTTTGACATAACCGAGTTCTAGGGTGTTGGGCATGGCTCTGCCCAAGATCGACCTGCTTCTAGGAGGAACCCATTGAGAGGGCCACTAGCTCCTAGGCGCGACCCCAACCCCTCTCCCCAGCCACCTCAGTTACTCCACAGACTTGATCAGATCGAGGAGACAATGAGGAATGTTGCACGTGGACTCCTCAGACACACCACCTTTGTAGCAGCAACTACAGTGGAGAGGTCGGTTGACCTTGATAGAGATTCAGGTGCAGGGCCTTCACGACAGGGTCAGGATAGACCTGTGACCAGTGGTAGCCATGCTGGGCATTCCAGTTCGACGGGGACAATGCCACATATTTGTCCCCATTGCGGGCACACTTGCCCTGGCCCGATCGAGGGTTGTTATATGTAGCAAGTCAACAATTTTTTTAATGTGTTTTCAATCATCACTTGATAATTTGTAAAGTATTTTTAAAGTATTTTTGTTTGACATAAACTATTATTTCAATGTACAGTTATTTAGAGCTGAGACACCAACATGGGAGAACGTAGGATCTCCCAACCTGGATGCAGCAATGGCAGCTGCAACTGAAATTGCGACACCTCACACAGAGGTATTTTCAGTACCTCACACAATATTGCTATTACTTATGGCATTTATATTACTTAAGTATTTATAATTATGGCATACACGTTGATAGTACGTATAATGTTTTTGAATATCTTGATTCCCTAAATAATGACATGTTTAATATGTTCATAACATGCATGCATTTTGGTTTCCACAGGTGTTCCCTGACTACAGTGATCAACCATCCCCACCAAGCATTGGTATATCACCATATACACAGGTACAATGTGTAGTTAAAAGCATGCTTTTAATTTGAATTGTTACGACTTACTATGGTTTAATTTATTGTTTGTTTACTAAATTGTGATATTACAAATGTATATGTAGGTGCCACCAACAGTTGCAGGTCCCCATTTTAGTCCTATGTTTCCACCCTATCCCATGAGTCCCCCCCTCACTTCCATCTAGACCCCTCCCTCCGTCCACCCCCTCCATTCCATCCAGCCTCCTCTCTCCGGCCATACTCCCCCCTCCATCCATCCTCCCCCACTCATCCACGCCCCCCCTTCTATACATCCTCCCCAATTTATCCACGCCCCTTGTCTATCCATCCTCCCCCATTCTTCCATGACCCCCCATTCTTCCATGCCCCCCCTTCCTTCTAGCTCCCCCTCTCCGTCCACAACCTCCCTTCCGTCCATCCTCCTTCCTTTATCCAGGACTTCCCTCCCATTCACCATCCCTCACCATCCCACCTAGCCCTTTTTGTTCGATACCCTCTATCATACAACTGGTAAGGGTTCATCGTCCACGATGTCCTCCTCCACCCCATACCACCATGTCTTCTGCCACCATATCTTCCCCACTTCCCGCCACTATTGTGGCATCTACTCTTCCAGTATCCTCATTTGTATCTCCAGTGGTTGCACCTGTAGTGGCTGCAACTACATCTGCTCCCCCCCCATGACTGCATTGGAGCTGATTGTCCAACCATCTGCTCCACCTACTAGCCCAGAATCCTAGCCATGTCCATCATCGTAGGTGTTCACTATGAGAATCAAGCTAATTTATGAAAATATTTTGATGCATTAACAAAAATTAATTTAAGCAATTATTACTTTTCAATGAAATGATTGTTGTAAATGTTGTAGGTTAGAATTGCTGAGAGGCTCCGCAAATCCAGGACACCTGCCTCATGTTTCCCACTCGCATCAGAGGTGATTTATTTAAGATTCGAATTCTACATTTGTTTTATAAATGTGGTAAATGTTGCAAATGCTTGAAAATGACGGTATCTTATATCATTTGTTCCAGATCCTGGAGAGACGGTCTACTCCTAGACGGAACAAGACCCGAGGTACCAGTAGCTCGAAGAGTAGGAAGATCGACTTTGGAGATGTGCCTGGGAGTGACGGGGGTGGTCGCAATGCTTGACACGCCATGTTATGTACATTAGCCATGGTGTGGCACTTTGTGCACTAGTTTCCATGTACTTTGTATCTACAGCACGAGTTGCCATGTATTTTGGATCTACGACATAAGTTGTCGCATTTTCTATAGGGCACAAGTTGCCATTGTATGTACATTGGGAACCATGTTCCACTATTTTCCAGAAATTGTATATGTTTGGATGAGTTTTGTAGCCTTGATGTACATGGATTTTCAGTTATGTGATTTATATCGATGTTGTCTATATTAGTATCTTGTTGTCTAATGTTTTTGTCTCATGTTGTGTGTATCATGATTTGATGTTGTCTAAATTTGGTTTTTACTTCTATCCGACCATGGCATGTGGTCTTAAGTTTTGGTACCAATGATGTCCATGCATTAGTTGATAATGTGAATCAACCTGAAGCTTAGCTAGATCTTAGAAGAGAAGTTGGATATCATAGTTCAGCTTGGTTTATCTTTCCACATGTAAATGCTTGTAATGGTATCTATGTTAAGAAAACATTATAAACATAGGCTAACTCAAACAAAATCATGTGTGAGAATTAATCTAAAACAAACAGAATAAATGGATGGACAAATCACATCTCATGGCACATAAGATATGGGAACTTGAGTACTAGGAAAAGAATACTTAAAAATAGTAAATGTCCATTGTTGTCAAAAGGTTAAAATGAGATCCAACATGATTTTTAATATCTCTACATAATGATATCCAAAATGTCCATACTCTACATAATGAAAAGTCGTCACTAGTATTTATATTGACCAATTTGTCTACGTAAGATCATGCAACAAATTAATAAACAAGTTATGGAATCATTTCTTAATCAATTGTTACCATACAAATAGGACAACCTTGAGCACAATGTATAGCTAGCTCATTAATTCTCACTCATGGATATAGCCACCTTTGATTTGATGACCATCACATCCACTACCATTTACAATTAGGACTTCCTTAATTTATCATTATGTGATAGTGATCTAATATTATGTAGACACATTGAATTAAACACATATAGTTGACATTACAATAAATGACTACTATGACGTGTATTTTTGAGGCTATATCCACCTCAACACACCAACTTGTTACCCCAATACCCCAAATGATTTTGAATTTTGTCTGGAAGGGATTGAGGGGTATTAGGACATCCTAATTCATCTATTGGACACTCAGACACCTGTTAAATACATTTAGGCCTTGCATTACATCAATGGAGTCACAAATACACCCTCATCAAGTTGCATGCATCCATTAGTGCGCCATCAGCACTAGAACATGTAAGCATTACTACATGCTGGACTAAGCTTTACTAATGTTATGATAATATTAGGTTTGCCATCCATTGAGAATGTTTACATAGGTGTGCATATCCACCATATAAAAATCTTCATGGTACAACCAATTTCAAACCATTAGGTTTCTAAATTAGGTATCTGGTGCTAGCTACAACGGTTTTCTAGTTGTATGCACCCTTGCTATATAGATGAGAAACTATGCATATATGTGTATAGTGATTTGGATTCAAATGTATGCACATGGATATATATGTACAATGAAAATGATTTAATTTTTATATGTATTATAATTTAGGTCTAGATTTTAGGCTACATAATAGGGTTTCATTGTGATTAGAATACAAATTAGGGTTTACGCTACCAACTAGGGTTTTTAGGCTAGGATCTCATGTTTCTAGGCTAGGATCTCGTGTTTCTAGGCTAGGATCCAAGCTCTAGGGTCACCATCTTAATGTTTAATTCCACTATCATGACATCATTCTCACCAATACCATGGCCACTACTACAATCAACATCAAGCCTCTCAATCCCACTTTGTACATTTCCAATAATTCCAAGTTAAAATTTATAGGTCTTGTTACTAAAAGCTTTTCACTTATCTATTCACATAGACAAATCCACTTCCATGAAAGATTTGTTGTAGCTTGGTATGTGCAATTTCACATGCAATAATAGTTGAGAAATCCAAAACATCTTATACCTTGGAAAAACAACCTTATTAATCTTCTTTTGACAAAGGAAGGGGAGAACATCATAGTACAGTCTCAATAGCAATGTGTTTTTTAAGAATAGCCTCTTTAAAGGGCATACTATATTTATCTGGTCTTTAAAGCCAAGTCATTTGGAATAAAATGTCACAATTTCAATTACACCATTAATGCAACGTGTTAAAATTGAAAGTTTTGTTTTGTTGCATTACATGTGGCCAAACATTAACTTCCACGAATTATTCTTTAATAAAAAAAATTTATTAAATGATATTTTTTAAAGTCTAATTTCATTGCTGAAGGGTTATTTTGTCACTAAAACTTCGCGTCAAGGGCAATGTAAAAATTCAGAACGTAAAAAAAAAATAGTTTGAAGGGAGGAGATGAAATGAAATTCCAATGCAAAATGCCATTGCCAATAATTGAAATCTTCACATGATCAATGCTCTGTGCATGTTGGCTTGCATGAGTATTTCATGTTGACCAAATTTTATCTACACATTGCTACAAATATGTGCCAGGTCCAATTGATGCAAACAATCTTCCCATGTCTTGCTAAAAAGAAGAATGTTAACTAGATAAATGATCACAAATGAGTCAAAATACAATCTTAGCACTCCGTTCATTATCGTCATAAATGTCACAAAGCCAACAATAATATTAGATGACATCAACACCATTCAAACAATCCTAAGTTGGCACATTTTAAAATGCTTCCATCCACATATACTCTTACTTGATATGGCTCTAATGATAATCAAACTTCAAGTTAATTTTACATATTCATCATCATTGTCATCTCTAGGTTCCTCATCAACATCTCCATCATCATCATCATCATCTTCATCACCATCACCATCATCAACAATGTCTTCATCATCATCATCATCAACATCTTCATCATCATTGTCATCTCTAGGTTCCTCATCAACATCTCCATCATCATCATCTTCTCCATCATCATCATCATCTTCATCATCATCACCATCATCATCAACGTCTTCATCATCATCATCACCATCATCATCATCATCATCATCATCAACAACAACATCTTCATCATCATTGTCATCTCTAGGTTCCTCATCAACATCTCCATCATCATAATCATCTTCTTCATCACCATCACCATCAAAATCAACATCTTCATCATCATCACCATCATCATAATCATCATCAACATCTTCATCATCATTGTCATCTCTAGGTTCCTCATCAACATCTAGCCATAAGTGCCCGGTGGATGATTTTGCAAAGTTGACCCCCGTGCGCAAAAATTGCACACTCCCTTACTGAGCAAAACCCTAGTTTCCAAAATGGACCTACAAGGTGACAATTGGGCCATGGGAGCAGAGGAGAGGGGCACCCCTAACACTATCCCAACATCCTGAATCCAATGGAGTCGATGGTTTGTCGATCCGAGCCACGATCATCATTCTATGGCTCATTCTGTCTCGCATCCAAAAGGCCTTCAGGGACACCTGCTGGATAACAACCGGGGGCATAGAACTCCAACCGTGCAACAAAACCTGGTCCCGGGGAGTCCTGCAAGTGTGTCTAGGATGGTTCTTCCTTGGAACGCTAGCCATAAGTTCCCGGTGGATGATTTTGCAAAGTTGACCGCCGTGTGCAAAAATTGCACACTCCCATACTAAGCAAAACTCTAGTTTCCAAAATGGACCTACAAGGTGACACCTGGGCCATGGGACCAGAGGAGAGGGGCACCTTTAGCACTATCCCAGTGTCTTGAATCCAATGAGGTTGACAGTTTATCAATCCAAGCCACGGACGTCATTCTATGGCTCGTTCCATCTCGCATCCAAAAGGCCTTAAGGGACACTTGTTGGATACCTACCGGGGGAATAGAACTCCAACCGTGCAACAAAACTGGGTTTCGGGGAGTCCTGCAAGTGTGTCTAGGAAGGTTCCGGCTGGGAACGCTAGCCATAAGTGCCCGGTGGATGAGTTTGCAAAGATGACCCCCGTGTGCAAAAATTGCACACTCCCTTACTGAGCAAAACCCTAGTTTCCAAAATGGACCTACAAGGTGAGACCTGGGCCATGGGACCGGAGGAGAGGGGCACCCCTAGCACTATCCCGACGTCTTGAATCCAATGGAGTCAATGATTTTTAGATCTGAGCCACGGTCATCATTCTATGGCTCGTTCTGTCTCGCATCCAAAAGGCCTTCAGGGACACCTGCGGGATACCTACCGGGGGCATAAAACTCCAACCGTGCAACAAAAATGGGTTTCGGGGAGTCCTGCAAGTGTTTCTAGGAAGTTTTCAGATGGGAACTCTAGCCATAAGTGCTCGGTGGATGATTTTGCAAAGTTGACCCCCATGGGCAAAAATTGCACACTCCCTTACTAAGAAAAACCCTAGTTTCCAAAATGGACCTACAAGGTGACACCCAGGCCATGGTACCAGAGGAGAGGGGCACCCCTAGTACTATCCCAAAGTCCTGAATCCAACAGAGTCAACGGTTTGTTGATCCGAGCCACGGTCGTCATTCTATGGCTCATTCTATCTCGCATCCAAAAGGCCTTCAGGGACACCTACTGGATACCTACCGTGGGCATAGAACTCCAACCATGCAACAAAACTAGGTTCTAAGGAGTCCTACAAGTGTGTCTAGGAAGGTTTCGGCTGGGAACACTAGCCATAAGTGCCCGGTGGATGATTTTTCAAAGTTGACCCTCGTGTGCAAAAATTGCACACTACCTTACTGAGCAAAACCCTAGTTTCCAAAATGGACCTACAAGGTGGCACCTAGGCCATGGGACCAGAGGAGAGGGGCACCCCTAGCACTATCCCAATGTCCTAAATCCAACAGAGTCGACAGTTTGTCGATCCGAGCCACAGTCGTCATTCTATGGATCGTTCCGTCTCGCATCCAAAAGGCCTTCAGGGACAACTGCTGAATACCTACTGGGGGCATAGAACTCCAACCCTGCAACAAAACCGAGTTCTAGGGAGTCTTGCAACTGTGTCTAGGAATGTTCGAGCTAGGAATGCTAGTCATAAGTACCCGGTGGATGATTTTTCAAAGTTGACCCCCGTGTGCAAAAATTGCACACTCCCTTACTGCAAAAATTGCACACTCCCTTACTGAGCAAAACCCTAGTTTCCAAAATGGACCTACAAGGTGACACCTGGGCCATGGGACTGGAGGAGAGGGGCACCCCTAGCACCATCCCGATGTCCTGAATCCAACAGAGTCGACGGTTTTTCGATCTGAGCCACGGTCATCATTCTATGGCTTGTTTTATACCTTTCTCTCCAATATAACCACCTTCCCTGCTATTCTTTTTGGTGGATTGTCCCACGCTGCATATAGAATCAATATTTTGTTTCTAAAATCTCTTCTCATTGTTAAAAGCTATCAAGGTCGCAGGAGCGCTTAGGCCAGCAACAACTTCAGTTGTAATGACAAATTCCAATGAAGGTTCCACATGTGGTTCATAGTCATTGTCCTCCGCATTCTGCACCCAAAACAAAAAACTAATCTTACCATGAAAACAGAGAAAACATATAAGATTATAAAATGACTACTAAAATTGTAACTCAGTAATTACCTGAATCAACTCCATCAAAAAATGCACATCCCTAGTGTATAATTCAACAAATAATTGTTTAACTTCTTGATGTAAATCTTCTGTAAGTGGATTTTCTTTTTCCCCAACACAGAACTTGTCTTTCCTGATCTTTTCAATATGTTCCTTGGGGGTCGCCATAAATGTCACCAAACACAATCCACAATAAAATCCTTTATCACCAAACACAATTCACAGTAGAATCCTATCGGTAAAACCTGTCATTAAAAAAATAAAAATAAAAACCCAGTTCAGTATAAGCGGACATGAAAATAAAGAATAGAGTCACTTCCAAGATGCAAGAGCCTCTGAACCACTTTTGAAAAACGAATGCTTACCAGATCCTTTTCGGCCTCAAATGCCTCAGCAATGGAGTGTTGTGGCCATAACAGATCCCATGCTTAGTTGAAGCACGTGAGCCCCATTTCTGAATAAACGCAAAGGTATTTGGGTGATTTGTCTTGTAAATATCAGTTTTTGATTTCCATCTTAAAGATCCCTTACCGATGCTTTTGGTCTGCCTATTTACCATGCTTTTGAATAATTTTTCTAAGTGTTTTGGTCCGGAGAAAGCTAAAATTCTGAATATTTTGTTGTCTACTTTCGTCAACCCGAAACCCGACATTTTGGGAACCCGACAGGTGCGGGTTGCAGGATCGTTGTTTTAGTTTTCGGTTTTTGCAAACCCGAAACCCGCAAACCGACCGATGCGGGTTGCAGGTTTTGTTGTTAATAAATTTGGGAAATGTTCATCCCGCAACCCGCAACCCGAAACCTGCAATTGCGGATTTCGGATTGCGGGAACTTATTTTTTAAGAATTGCATTGTGTGTTCCCGAAACCCGCAACCCGAAAGCATCGGGTTGCGGCTTTCAGGAAAATATTTTCAGTTTGCGGATTATTATTGGTACAACACGCCCCCCTTCTTTTTTATTTTTGAAAAACTATTGGGGCCCCTCCTCTTTTTGAGTATGTTTGCCTTAAAAGTTTTGCAACATCTTGGCATCCAGCGACTTAGTTTCTTTTGATCTTAACTTTCCTTAGAAATTTTGAGTTTCATCTTTTTTCCCAAGTAAAACTCAGTCTTTTGGCATGAAACAGTGGAAGCACTGAGCTAACTTCGTCGAAACAGCGGAAGAGTTGGCCCAAGTCTTCCGAAACCACAGGGAAAAAAGCCAAGTCAAACCGCGGCGGAAAAGTTATCACAAAGTCTCCGAAAAGGCGAAATGTTTACTCAAACGAGCTCGTGGTGGAACAAACTCGTCAAATCCTTCCGCTACAACGGAAGCTTTCATCTAACCCTTCCGCAAATGCCAGAAACGCATCAACAAGTTTTTCAGAGAGACTCGTCTTTTTCTTCTGCCCCACAAACCTTGGCATATTTTTGGAAGAACATGGCCAACTTTCCCATGAAAGCGGAAAAGTTTGCTTAAAGTCCGCTGCGACACATGACTTATTCGCGGAAGCATTCGCACAACTTCCCCACAACCATGGACCATTTTCATCTTTTCTTCTCATGTGGGTCGAAAGCGTTAACATAACCCTCTCATTTTTTACGGTCACATTTATTGAAAAATTTTCGACATGACCCGGCCGTACGCAGGCTTAAAACCCGTTTAATGACATGCAACCACCGCATTAAGGTTTCGCACGTACCAGTTTGAATATATAGGGGCGAACCCTGTTGGCATTTCATTATGTTTCATCACCTAGACTGTGTTCCATTCCGTTTGAACCACGAAGCACATTCATTGTCGATTGAAGACACGGATTCACAGGCCTCTTGGCAATCATTGACTCTGCACCATTACTTCCAGGTAAGTACATTCACAAGCCCTGTTAGGATGTTTGTTCCTGCTTAAAAGCAGTCGGATCCATCGTTTCGATTCGCTCTGTTCTAGCCATGGATTTGTCTCGGGGCGTTTGTGCCTATCATCAACTCGTGGTGCACCTGACGCAGAGTATCATACTACCTAACTTTGTCTTCTTAGTCTCAGTTAAGTACAAAGCCTCTCGATTATTCAAAGGTCATTCCATTAGTTCGGTGAATCTCGCAACCCTAAGTATGTCTCAGGGCTCTCGTTTTGGTGCACTTACCCATTACCTGCTAGACCCTATCTGCCCTTTCTCACACCTAATCGTGGACGTCTCTGATATTGCTAAATTTATACCTTCTGCGCTTTCACACCGGTCAGTGTTATGTTTCCAAGGACTTAAGCACCTAGACCAACCTTGATCAATTATCCGTCAGTATTCCTAATCACCACAGCGACCACAAGGTAAACCTAATTAATGCTTTCACAAGTTTTTAAATTTATATGTGAAGGGAACATGTTCAGGAGTTTTGGTGGAAATGAAGAAATTATCTAACAGACATTAGTTTGGGTTGTCAACATTATGCCATGCATGCTTATTCACGTTAATTGTTGAATAGGATTCCCATAATGGCTAAAGGTGGCAAGAGGAGAACGAAGGCAGTCGATGAAAGCACCAGACTGGAGACAATCTTCCAAGACACCAAATGCACTATAAACGTGCCTCCGGAAGTAAACTGGGGTGATGTCTACTGCATGATAAGAGATCAGGACTTTCCTGAAGCTCTCCCTGAAGAAGAATGGTTATATCAAAATATCTGGAACTCCTATATATCCAAAGCAGCCACACGTCTAGAACTCTTCCCATGCTTAGAGGTAATCGGATGGGTTCTATAGCATGCCAACACCGGAACTAGAGTCATAGCAGATAGCATGGGAAAGGCCTTTGCATCATTTCACCTGTCTTACATCTCGGCAGCCTACAAGCTACCCAAAGCACATCAACGGCTCGATGATGCGCGGTTGCAAGAGATCCAAATGGATAATCTAGACATGGCAAGAAGGTTGTTAATTTCAGGCAAGCAATTCAGAAGAAAAGACAGTGAAGAATACGAAGTCCAGAATCTGAGGCCTCCCTTCAGACTGATCGCTCTCATGCGAAGCAGAATCTTCGGGAGGCCCGACGGGACGATGTTTATGCTACAGTGGGTCCCTATCATCCATTATGTTGCTTTCAAAGGGACGATCTTAAATTGGGTTGATATTCTTTCAGACAGCCTGTCATCAGCAATAACAATGGCTAAAGAAGGGCTAGTGGAAAGGAAGGCAGAATTCTATATGGCTTCCTACCTCATAAATTGTATCGTGGTAAAATGCCCCTTCCCCAAGTTGCGATGCATGTGGAACTCAGCAGAAGGCTCCGTGTTCATAGCCTACAAGATCTTTTGGGATCAAAATTACAAGAGAGATTACAAGCTCATTTGCGCGGAGTTCATAATGCCCCTTTATCAATTGATATTTAATGAAGAACCCAATTGTTTATCTGAGAACACCATGGAATCCTTGGAAAAGTATGGCGATCTCTATTTCTCTCCAGAAGGTACCTACATAAGAATGTACAGAGGTCCCAAAGCCCCATATATTCTCCCAAGGTATGCTACAGATTAAATAGTCCACAAGGAAATGGTAAGGCAAGTATTCATTGATGGGATGGGTAACACCTTGTATAAAGCCAAGAAATCCACTTTTCCCCCCTTACCCTTTTATGTTGGATCCTACAAGTTTTCAGGAATTGCAATTGTGAAAGAGTTTGTTGTAGAATTGAGGAGCTTTCATTTCGGAGAGAGTATTTTTCACAGGAATGATCGACAGGGAAAAATTGCACAGCATTGCAAAGAACTCTCCACTCCTTGTGAATATGCCAACTTTTATGATCCATGGGAGGAAGCATATATGGGGATCAACAATATGGCTGAGCTACAGATTTTTCAGGTGGGAAAAGGAGGGGCCAGCTCGAGCTCCAAGGCTTTCTCGGAAGAAGAACTAAGGCTCTTGGAACAAGCAAAGAATATTCAAGAAGATAAACGTAGAGAAGAAGAAAATTTGAGAATCCAAGCAGCCGAAGTTGAGGCAAAGAAGAAAGAAGAAGAAGAAGAAAGAATTAGGTTGGAAACTAATGCTAAGCAGGAACAAAATGACAAAAGAAGCAAGGAACAAGAGGAAGAGGCACGGAGGAAAGAAGAGGAAGAGAAAAAATCCCAAGAGGATGTTGATCCCAAAAGCCCAAACCTGCAAAACTTAGATATGGGTTCCCCCATTGGAGATCTACCCATTATCCCTTTTACACCCTATAAAGGCAACACAGTTTCTAATTGTCATAAATTTGCTTACAACAAGAAAAGAAAGACAATTGTCAAAGAGACAGGTTCCAAATTGAAAAGACCTTTTCGGCCAGACATCATCACCACACATGAGACCACGGTCATGCGGAACACAGAAGAGGTTGCTCGGCTCCTAGCATCCATCTCCGTAGCCACAGTTACAGCAACCACAGACAATGTTAACATACTGGGAGATAGGTTGGATGAAGAAAAGGAGAAGGCGCAGCAGCTTCAGGAAGCTTTAGTCAAAGAGCATAACTACACAAATCTGATGATCGAGAAGAATAATGCTCTCACATCTCAAAAGGAAGAATTAAATGTTAAAATTCAATATGCTAAGACAGAAAACAGCAGCATTACATTCCATTTCACAATAATAGCATATACAGGATCACTGAAGAAACAACAAGCATAGCATAAACACAAGAGACACAGATTTATCCTAGGAAACCCTCATGGGGTAGAAAACCCAGTAAAGCTTCCTCAATATAGATGACCAGCAATATACAAAGATGCAAACCAAAGACATGATCTCCTCCTCCACCATAGCATACTCTCCTCCACAAGTGCACCTCTCTTAAGTGAGTGAGTGTGTCAAATGAGGAACACACCTCCTCTATTTATACACTACTCCGACTTTTCTTTTACACAAGACATGTAGGCTCGTATTTAACCAATGGGTTAAATACCCCACTACAACTAACTGGGCTGACCCCTCTAGGGTGGTCTAATAACCCTTTGACCCACATAACACATACAGGGCCGACCCCCCACTAGGGAAGTCTAATAACCCAAGTTACCACATTCTGACGGAGGAATAAACATCTCCAAATATACAATAAGATCTTCACGGAGGAATGAATCATCTCCAGAACAATAAAGTACAAATATAATATTCTTCGAAGTTACAATATCTCAACATTAAATAAAACACTCCAACAATTGGAGGTTGATAGGAGAGCCCTGGAAATACAAATAAGAATATTAGAAGCAGAAAATGCAAAACTTAAAGGTAAGAATTTGAAGCTTGAATCAGATAAATTTGATAACCTTCAAGAGGTCGATGACCTGAAGGATCACATTGAGAAGTTACAAGGAGAAAATGAATTGTTGGAGCAACAATTGGAGCTGGCAAACAACAAAATGGGAGACATCAGCCCCTTCCATGAGTAGGCTTGTAGAATACTAAGAGAGACCTATGGAGTCCGAGAACTCATAGTAGAGGAAGTATATAGACTAAAAGTAGTCATGACCAAAGTCAAGGAAATCAATGTTGAACCCACTAGGATTAGGAGGAAACACTCACGCATCAGTGGGGAGATTAAAAAGCACATCGAATGGAGAGAAGGGAAGTCAGGGTTCCCAGCAACCCTTCCCCTTAAGTTTGTTGTTGAATACAAGGTAGATATATGCACCCTAGATTATTCTAAAGACTGCGGAGTAAAGTTGGCCACCGTAACCTCAACCACTTATGAGCAGTGCAAGACTGTGTACTCTCAAAATCCGGACCACACAGGAAAGTTGCCGAATAGCCATGCCCCAAATGATAGAAGAGTTCCCGGATAAAGCACAGTATCTAGCTAATTTAAGTATAGAGCTCCAGCAGAAAGTGAATATGTGCAGAAGCTGAACACCTTGACAACAGAAGATCTACGCCAATTTATCAGCCAAGCTGCTGTTCATCAACATAGCCTGGAAGAAAGCCTCCGGGTCGCTACAACCGAAATAACCGTCTTAGCAGAAGAACTGGCCAAGCAAGAAATATCTCTCAGATTCATGAGTCCCCTAGTTGGAACAAATATTGTAAGGGACACAAATCACTGGGGAATTCATATAGCAGAAGTGGAGAAGGCATTGGATGCCAACCAAGCTACCACATCAGAGAGTGGCCTAGCCATTGCATTAGTGCAAGAAGAAACCCCAGTGATCCCAGAAGCGCCTTAGTCACCAAAGGATCCAGCTCAGGGATAGCTTGCGTCCGCCAGCGTGCCTCATGAACGTTTATTTTTTGTATATACCTTTGCAATATTAAATGACTTGTAATTTTTAACTCCCGTTGTTGCAAAATATTTGAGATATTTCACTTAGGTAATATTCCGCACTACAAGACAAATTAGAGGAATATAGAAGGTTAGGGTATATGTGGCAACTCTGGGCACATCTTGTGAAGCTATATATAGCTGATTAGAAGAAGAGATGAAGGACATTTTGCAGGTGAAATTCTTTTTCTGTATTGTAAAGGAACTATTTCTGCTACATCCATGGAAAATCGTTTTGGCCTGTGGAAGCTGGCACAACCTTTTGCTTGGAGTCCCGTCGATTAATTGATGAATTATTTCTGCATTTTCGTACATTTCCTGTGAGATATTTCCTGGCTCTTATGAATTAATTCTTTGCTGTGAATGGTTTCATGTTCTTTGCAAAATTTATGTGTTAAATGGGTAATTGAATGCTTATATTAATCTAAGCTATCTTGGATGACCTTTATTTTTGCTGTAAATGCTCCTTTCAATTTAACAGCTATCTGTGGAATTTTTGGGTGTATTTTTCAGTTTATTGCCCATTCTTTAAATCTTCTCCTTATAAGGATAGGTAATTTAGATTAAAAACATATTGAGATAGATTTGTTTTCCCGCATGCATTTAATATAGGGCACTTGCATATCATTTTTAATACAAAATACATAACCGGTGGATCGGGCCGCAACTGGTAAAACAAACAAATCTTTAAAACCCACGGTAGCCGGAACCGTTAACCGGACGGATTCCCCACACCAAACGGTGAGTGATCTAGTTGGGATTGCTTACCGGGGAGAATCCCTTGCTGATTGATGCAGCGATATCCAAGGCATCAACAGTTTTTGGCGCTAGAAGGAGGGCCACCAGTGCATGGCTATCGGAAAAGATTCTTTTGTTAGCAAAATTTCCATTGAAAACCCATCCTCAACAATCTTTCCATAATTTCCAGATCTGGAATCAAGAAATCAAGAAGATCCTAACCCTGAAACAGAATAGTCAAAATTAGTGTATGCTGTCCCTTTGGAAGAAGTAAATCAATTCAGGAGACATACTCGCTCATACGTGAGAAGTCTTGGAGGACTAACCACAGTTCCTTTGTTACCCAGAACCAGAGCTCCTCGAAAAAATACTCAGTGCACAAGAGATTTCGTTCTTGTTCAAAGTCTAGAAGAATTGTTAGATTTATCTCTAGAAGAGATCACTGAACCTTTTGACGAAGTTAGACTAGAGACCCCTACAGGCCCAGAGCAGCATGCTCCAAAGGATACTCCTCTTAACTCACCACCGAACTCACCACCATGCTCTCCCCCAAGAGTCATGGCCGTACCTGCATGGAGAGCCAGAGGGGCATTGAATGTAGTCGGACCATTCCATGATTTTCCCAAGAACCCAAAAAAGGTTTTGCCTAAGTATGACCCTAGCAAGGGAATTTCTGCTAAAGACCACCTTAAAAGTTTTTATTTAGCTCTAAATATTTTAAATGTGGAGCACGAGGACGTGGTCTATTGTCTTTTTCCTTATACTTTCGAACCCAAAGTATCTTCCTGTTATTTTAGTTTGCAAGCTGGTTCGATAACAAGTTGGGAAGATTTTGAGAAATGCTTTCTTAAAAAATATGGCAATCATAAAATTGTAGCTACTCTCATGAAAGAGTTATTTTCTATGAGAATGGAAAAGAATGAGAAAGTTCAAGAGTTTAACCAGAGATTCACAACGTTGTTAAATAATTTCAGTGATGCAACAAATCCTGCTGAGGAATGCTTGGTAGAATATTATACAATAGCTCTTAAATCCCTGCTTGCAATGTTCGTCAATAGAACAAAAAAACCTACCCTGATAGAAAATTTTGAAGAAGCCAAGAAGGTGGAAGAAGAACATGACAACATAGCAAAACATACCTTAGATATAGAGGGTAAGCCAGCAGCTATTAAGAAACCTTTTTTGTTAACCAGGGATAAAGAAGAACCTGCACCAGATTTAGAAAATGTCATAAAAATGATGCAGAAACTCTCCAACAAGATTGTAGATCTAGAAAAAGACAAAGCAGCAAGCTCTTCAAGTCCACCTTTTAAACCTTTCTATAAAAAGAAAGCAGACAATGGATAGCCAACCCTACCAGTCAATAATTCTGTTGTTCTATATCTGAATGAAATAGGGATGGACCACTTCTGCACTTTTCACCAAGAACAACACTCAGAAAAAAGCTTCCCACAATGGATCAATTCGATGAGCTTAGTAATGAACTAGATGTTAGATGCACAAGTGCCCGAGCAAAATAACCCTCAACAATAACAAACTCTTGATAGTGAAGAACCAACTCCTAATACTACAATGATTCTTTTGGATTGGACCCCTACCCAAGAACTATCTTGTGAAGAGTTTGCAGACGAAGTACAAACAACATCTGTTAACATCACCACCAGGAGTAAAGGCCCTGTGATCGAACCAACAGTAGAACCACCTAAAGCTAGGTCTAACCAGATACCAAGACAGCATATATCTGTTATTCCTCCCCAAACCAAGACAAGCCCGGTGGTTGCCCCTACGGTGACTAAAGAACCGAACTCGGAAAGAACTAAACAGTCCCAAGCTCCTTTAAACAAAGCAGAAAATCAATCTACGACTATGAAAGGATGCGACATGAGCTATGATATAATCGAGGATATAAAAAAAACTAAATCTAATATTTCCATTTTCGATATGTGTAGCTTACCACAGGAAAGGAAGAAGTTGATGGAATCCTTAGATCCGCAAACAACTGTCCCAATAGAAAACACTGAGGAAAACCCAGAAATTAACGAAGCAAGTATCGGCGGAAAATCAAAATCTCAAACTCTTCCTTTCCTCTTAACCTTTGAGACTTTTAATCACAATGTGCACAACTGTTTGGTAGACTCGGGTGCTAGTTCAAATGTCATGCCTTTGTCAATTTGCAAGAGAATTAATGGACAGCCTATCCCATCCCCATCTCAAATCATCCAACTAGATAGGACTATTGTTAAGGTTATTGGTGAATTAAAAGATGTACTCATTAGATTGTCATCCAATCCCATAGTGTGTCAATTCATTGATATAATGGTGGTCGATATTCCCGAGGCATATGGTCTAATCTTGAGTAGGGACTGGTCTGTGAAACTTAATGGCTATTTTGCAACAGATTGGTCTCACCTGTGGCTGCCCCATCAAAATCGTTAGAATCAGATTAAGATATTGAGGGAGCCACATATGAAGCAAAATTTTACTTAGCTGGATGGAAAAAATGAAGCAGTTGCCTTTTCGTCCTCAGTTTTAGGAAATTACTTTTTGAAAATTAAACCTGGAAACTACAAATCAGAAGAAGTTATCCATATTTCAGATAGACAGCCTGATCTCCTTCAGTTTTCACAGGCTGATGATATTGACTGTAATATAGTAGACTTAGTCACTAACTTAGACAAAAATCAAACTAACTTAGCTAGAAAAGAAAACATCTTTTGGACCCTTTTCTTCGATGGCTCCAAGACACAGGATGGATCCGAAGCTGGTTGCATTTTAATTGATCTTGATAGAAATAAATATTTTTTATCATGTAGGTTAGAGTTTGAATGTACTAATAATACCGCAGAATATGAAGCTCTCATTCAAGGTTTGAAGAAAGCCATTGGTCTTAATGTTAAGTTTTTGAAAGTCTTTGGTGATTCT
Organism: Larix kaempferi; assembly: GCA_027924585.1. Taxonomy (NCBI): domain Eukaryota; kingdom Viridiplantae; phylum Streptophyta; class Pinopsida; order Pinales; family Pinaceae; genus Larix; species Larix kaempferi. Next base: position 9,221,970 of record BSBM01000268.1, read on the forward strand.
AAAATTGTTGTTAGGCAAATAAGAAATACAATTCATTGTCTTTCACTGCATTTAAAAGGCTATCAAGCAGAAATATAGAATTTAATCTCTTGTTTTGATGCTTTTAACATTAATTATGTCCCAAGATTACAAAACGCTGCAGCTAATCTGTTAGCTACTTCTGCTTTTAGATTAGTACCCACAAATATTAAATGTTCTATTGAATTAATTTTCAGGCCTTCTGTGCCAGACAACATCACAAATTTCAGAGTATTTGACAACGACGAACAGATCATTAGTTTCTTAACCAATGAAGATGCTTTTCAAGAAGCCGTCATAGAGGAAGAAGAGCATGACTCAGATCTACAAAATAAAGACACAGTGAAAGGTAAATTAATGCCCAAAGGAGTGAGAACGCTAGAGGCCATCTTCGATCTGCAAAGCAAATTCAGAAGACCTATGAATGTCAAAACTCATAGCTCGGCCATGCAATATGAGTTGATAAATTTGGTCACAGAAGTTGAACCGAAGTATGTCAATTTGGGAAGATGTTGTACGCCGACAGAAAGAAGTAGATTTATTAAACTTTTTCAGCAATATAAAGATGTGTTCGCCTGGACCTATGACGATCTGAAGACATATGACACCCGTATCATTCAACACGTAATACCTATGAAAGAAGGAGTCAAACCTTTTCAGCAACAGCTAAGGAGGATGCATCCGACACTTGAACCTATAATACAGAAGGAATTAAAAAAGTTGTTGGAGGCCAAGATTATTTTTAAAGTACGACATTCTGAATGGGTGGCTAATCTAGTCCCCGTGCGAAAGAAATTAGGAGAGATCAGGCTTTGTGTAGATTTCTGAAACTTAAATAGAGCTTTCGATAAAAGCAACTATTTGGTACCCCCAATGGAACAGATATTGCAGATGGTATCAAGATCAGAACTCTTTTCCCTACTAGATGGTTTTTCTGGTTATAACCAAGTGCTAGTAGCGGAGGAAGACCGACTCAAAACCACTTTTCGCACAAAGTGGGGAACCTTCGCATACCGAAGAATGCCTTTTGGATTAACTAATGCAGGAGCTACTTTTCAGTGAGCCATGGACATTGCTTTCCGAGGATTGGGCGGTCAATGTGTAGTGGTATACTTAGATGATGTGACAGTCTTTTCAAAGAAGAGAGAAGACCATGTTTCTCACCTAAAGCAAATATTTGATCCCTGTAGGAAGTACGGTATTTCTCTAAACCCTAAGAAAAGCATCTTTGTTGTTCTTGAAGGAAAGATTCTCTGTCATATCATCTCCAAGGAAGGAATCTCAATAGATCAGGAAAGGATTCAAGTTATCAATAAGATTCCCATGCCCCACAACAAGAAGTCCATGCAATCATTTATGGGAACCATAAATTTTGTCCGAAGGTTTGTGCCGGACTTCGACCAAATCGTTAAACCTTTGCAACAAATGGTTAAGCAGAATGTACAATTTAAATGGACAGATTTGGAAAAGGTCGCATTCAAAGAGATCAAAGCTACTATAGCCAAGGCACCATCTTTAAGAAGTCCAGATTTTGATAAAGATTTTATAATGTATAGATTTGCTTCTGATGACTCTCTTGCAGCTGTGCTTACTCAGAAGAGGAAATCAGGAGATGAATATCCCATTTCTTTTATGAGTACTGGTCTGCAAGGCGTTGAACTGAACTGTCTCGTGGTAGATAAACAAGCATATGCGGTTTTCAAAGTAGTAAAATAGTTCAGGCTGTATATTCTGAAAAATAGGACTAAGGTCATAGTCCCTCACCCCGCTGTCAGGTCTCTTTTCGTTCAAAAGGAATTGGGAGAAAGAAGAGGGAATTGGGTCACTGCTCTCTAGGAGTATGACTTAGAATTAAAGCCAGCTAGCATTATTAAAGGTCAAGGCCTATGCAAGCTACTCACTCAAAGCCAAACCGATGAAGAGCTAGATTGGAGGAATGAATCCTAGCTGAATATGATAGATGTATGTCCAATTTTTACAGCCCCAGAGTCTTGGTACAAAGACCTAGTACATTACTTACTGTCAGGTTACTTACCAGAGCATTGGAGTCCGAAGCAAAAAAGAGCCCTCTGTCTTAAATCAGTAGCTTATCAGATCATTGAAGGAGTACTCTTCAGAAAGAATTATGATGGAATTTATCTCAGATGTTTAGAAAAGGAAGATGCTACTAACGTGGTCAAAGAACTACATGACGGACCTGCTGGAGGACATTATTCCGGGGACACTACAGCCCACAAAATTCTCAGAACATGGTATTATTGGCCTACTCTCTTCAGAGATTCCCATGCCTATGTCAGAAATTGTGATGTATGCCAAAGAAGCACTGGAAATATACCTAAAGCAGCAGGCCCTTTGTAGCCAGTTATCATTACTGAACCATTTGAGCAATGGGGTATAGATATAATTGGGGAAATAAACCCCAATTCTTCACTGCAGCACCAGTACATTCTGACCACTATCGATTATTTTACAAGATGGGCAGAAGCTATTCCCCTACGAAAATCTAATGAGGATATGGTCATTGACTTCTTGGAAGAGAACATCATAACTAGGTTTGGGGTTCCAATTTCTCTTGTTTTCGATAATGCTCCATATTTTTCATCAATAAAGATTAATGAATTCACATATGAAAGAGGAATTAAATTACATTATTCAGCTAATTACTACCCTCAAGGAAACGGTTTAGCTGAATCGACCAATAAAAATCTCATCCGAATCCTAAAAAAGGTCGTGATCGAAAATCAAAGGAGTTGGCACATAGCCCTCTCTCAAGCCCTATGGGTAGACAGGGTAACACCCAAAAATGCCTTAGGAGCTTCTCCTTTCAACCTGGTCTATGGAAAAGAAGCCATTCTCCCTTCGAATATATTACTCCCATCCTTGAAGTTGGCCCAATCCTCCCGAGGTTCTAGCAGTCAAGCCCTACAGTCCAGGATTGATACCCTGCTGAAACTAGAAGAGTCACACGAAAAGGCCAAGGAACGGTTTCATCATCATCAAGACATAGTCAAAGGATGGTTTCATAAAAGAAAATCCGAGAAAAGAACTTTCGAAGTAGGAGACTTGGTCCTCAAGTGGGACCACCAACATGTTGGTAAGGGAATGCACACAAAGTTCCAGCACTTATGGCTTGGCCCTTATCAAATTTCTGAAAAATTGGTCCATCAACTTATAAGGTGAAAGACTTACAAGGAGAGGAACTGAACCTCCCTCTCAATGGTCTCGCCCTAAAGCAATACTTTGCGTGATTTCTGAAAGATTCTTGTACATAAATAAATCTCTACTTCTTTGTTTTGATTTGTCTTTTCTTTTTCTTTGCTTCGATTACCTTGGTTTACTAGTCAGTTTGACCCATTTTATTTTATGTTTTGCTTCGTTTTGATTAACTCTGTTAGGTTCGTCACTTGAAATAAAGCCAAACTCCAATTATGGTGTAGCTGAATAAAAGGTCTTCAGAGAACTTAGGAGGATAGTCATAAGAAGCCCATCAATAAACATATGCATATTTGTAACTCCGTCCTCAACGATCAGTCTCCTAGAATGCAGCAATCCTCTTTCTTTTTGGTCAAAATAACCCGGTCAAATAGCTACGATCCTGTATTTCCTTTTAACTATCTTAGGGCCCATTCATTTAAACATCAACGACTATCTCAAGAAATTAAGTGTGGTAGGACCCATGGAAGGAAGCATCTCTCACAGATACATGGTATTTAAATGATCCCATGCTGCAAATAAAGCCAAAAGGCATATCTTAAAGAGTCTGGTTTCTAGAAATTCTCACCTCAATCAAAGCATGGTTGAGAAATTAAAGGGAGCTCAAGAAAGCTGAAGGGAGCTATCTAATAAATCAACCCAGCAAGAGTTCTTCTCCATCCGTGAATCATGAAATATAATCTTCTGTTCACACAAAAGGACATTTTGGATTGAAGAACTAATATCGAAACATATAAAGCAAGAGAAACTTATTTCTGGAAGGATCAAAATGGCTAAAAGTCAGAAATTAAAGAAACATCTAAAAGGATGTAAAAGCATGGGAATGACGAACAAACGAATGTCCCTGTGAGATTTTGTCACAATCCTATGGATTCCTATACTATTTAACTTCTGAAGACTGTTTTCTTTTAAAAATCCCACAATACGGCCCTTAGAGAGTTTTAAAGAAAAATGAATCAACGCTACATTCTCCCTTTTATCACCATCACGACAAGAGTGATCAATGCATTCTTCGAAACTGAACTGCGAAGACATCTGGGTACATATGTAATCAACACTTTGAAATTTTCTTCACTTCCAGATGAGTTTTGCTTCAAAGATCTGTGTTCACCAACGAATCACCATTTGTTGTTGCTACAACACCCCCCCCCTTCTTTTTTATTTTTGAAAAAATATTGGGGCCCCTCCTCTTTTTGAGTATGTTTGCCTTAAAAGTTTTGCAACATCTTGGCATCTAGCGACTTAGTTTCTTTTGATCTTAACTTTCCTTAGAAATTTTGAGTTTCGTCTTTTTTCCCAAGTAAAACTCAGTCTTTTGGCCCGAAACGACAGAAGCATTGAGCTAACTTTGCCGAAACAGTAGAAGAGTTGGCCCAAGTCTTCCGAAACCATAGGGAAAAAAGCCAAGTCAAACCGCGGCAGAAAAGTTATCACAAAGTCTCCGAAAAGGAGAAACGTTTACTCAAACAAGCTCGCGGCGTAACAAACTCGTCAAATCCTTTTGCTACGGAGAAAGCTTTCATCTAACCCTTTCGCAAACTCCTGAAATGCATCAACAAGTTTTTGGGAGAGACTCGTTTTTTTCTTCCGCCCTGCAAACCTTGGCATATTTTCGGAAGAACTTAGCCAACTTTCCCGCGAAAGCTGAAAATTTCACTTAAAGTCTGCCACGACACATGACTTATTCACGGAAGCATTTGCACAACTTCCCCACAACAGTGGACCATTTTCAACTTTTCTTCCTGCATGGGTCGGAAGCATTAACATAACCCTCCCTCTTTTGACGATCGCATTTATTGGAAAAGTTTCGACGTGACCCGACCGTACGCAGGCTTAAAACCCGTTTAATGACATGCAACCACTGCATCAAGGTTTCGCATGTACCAGTTTGAATATCTGGGGGGGAACCCCGTTGGCATTTCATTATGTTTCATCACCTAGACTGCGTTCCATTCTGTTTGAACCACGAAGCACATTCATTGTCGATTGAAGACGAGGATTCACAGGCCTCTTAGCAATCATCAACTATGCACCATTACTTCCAGGTAAGTACATTCGCAAGCCTTATTAGGATGTTTGTTCCTGCTTAAAAGCGGTCGGATCCATCGTTTCGATTCGCTCTGTTCTAGCCATGGCTTTGTCCCGGGGTGTTTGTGCCTGTCATCAACCCATGGTGCACCTGACACAGAGTATCATACTGCCTAACTTTGTCTTCTTAGTTGCAGTTAAGTCCAGAACCTCTCGATTATTCAAAGGTTGTTCCGTTAGTTTGGTGAATCTCGCAGCCCTAAGTACACCTCAGGGCTCTCGTTTTGGTGCACTTACCCATTACCTACTAGACCCTATCTGCCCTTTCTCGCACCTAATCGTGGATGTCTTCGATATTGCTAAATTTATACCTTCCACACTTGCACACCGGTTAGTGTTATGTTTCCAATGACTTAAGCACCTAGACCAACCTTGATCAATTAGCCGTCAGTATTCCTAATCACCATAGCGACCGCAAGGATAACCTAATTAATGCTTTCACAAGTTTTTAAATTTATATGTGAAGGGAACCTGTTTAGGAGTTTTGGTGGAAATGAAGAAATTATCTAACAGACATTAGTTTGGGTTGTCAACATTATGTCATGCATGCTTATTCACGTTAATTGTTGAACAGGATTCCCATAATGGCTAAAGGTGGCAAGAGGAGAACGAAGGCAGTCGATGAAAGCACCAAACTGGAGACAACGTTCCAAGACACCAAATTCACTACAAACGTGCCTCCGGAAGTAAACTGGGGTGATGTCTACCGCATGATAAGAGATCAGTACTTTCTTGAAGCTCTCCTTGAAGAAGAATGCTTATATCAAAATATCCGGAACTCCTGTATATCCAAAGCAGCCACACGTCCAAAACTCTTCCCATGCTCAGAGGTAATTGGATGGGTGTTGTAGCATGCCAACACCGAAACTAGAGTCATAGCAGATAGCACGAGAAAGGCCTTTGCATCGTTTCACCCGTCTTACATCTCGACAACCTACAAGCTACCCAAAGCACAGCAGCGGCTCGATGATGTGTGGTTGCAAGAGATCCAGATGGATAATCTAGACATGGCAAGAAGGTTGTTAATTTTAGGCAAGCAATTCAGAAGAAAAGACAGTGAAGAACACGATGTCCAGAATCTGAGGCCTCCCTTCAGACTGATCGCTCTCATGCTAAGAAGAATCTTCGGGAGGCTTGACGGGACAATGTTTATGCTACAGTGGGTCCCTATCATCCATTATGTTGCTTTGAAAGGGACGATCGTCAATTGGGCTGATATTCTTTCAGACAACCTGTCATCAGCAATAATAATGGCTAAAGAAGGGCTAGTGGAAAGGAAGGCATAATTCTATATGGCTTCCTACCTCATAGATTGTATCATGGCAAAATGCCCCTTCCCCAAGTTGGGATGCATGTGGAACTCAGCAGAAGGCTCCGTGTTCATAGCCTACAAGATATTTTGGGCTCAAAATTACAAGAGAGATTACAAGCTCATTTGCGAGGAGTTCATAATGCCCCTTTATCAGTTGATATTTAATGAAGAACCCAATTGTTTATCTGAAAACGCCATGGAAGCCTTGGAAACATATGGCGATTTCTATTTCTTTCCAGAAGGTACCTACATAAGAATGTATGGAGGTTCCAAAGCCCCATATATTCTCCCAAGGTATGCTACAGATTACATAGTCCACAAGGAAATGGTAAGGCAAGTATTCATTGATGGGATGGGTAACACCTTGTATAAAGCCAAGAAAGCCACGTTTCCCCCCTTACCCTTTTATGTTGGGTCCTACAAGTTTTCAAGAATTGCAACTGTGAAATATTTTGTTGCAGAATTGAGGAGATTTCATTTCAGAAAGAGGATATTTCACAGGAATGATCGACAGGGCAAAATTGCACAACATTGCAAAGAACTCTCCACTCCCTGTGAATATGCCAACTTTTATGATCCACAGGAGGAAGCATATAGGGGGATCAGCAATATGGCTGAGCTACAGATTTGTCAGGTGGGAAAAGGAGAGGCCAGCTCGAGCTCCAAGGCTTTCTCAGAAGAAGAACTAAGGCTCTTGGAACAAGCAAAGAAAATCCAAGAAGATAAACGTAGAGAAGAAGAAAATTTGAGAATCCAAGCATGCGAAGCTGAGGCAAAGAAGAAAGAAGAAGAGGAAGAAAGAATTAGGCTGGAAACTAATGCTAAGCAGGAAGAAGATGACAAAAGAAGGAAGGAGCATGAGGAAGAGGCACGGAGGAAAGAAGAGGAAGAGAAAAAATCCCAAGAGGATGTTGATCCCAAAATCCCAGACCTGCAAAACCTAGATATGGGTTCCCCCATAGGAGATCTACTCATTGTCCCTTTTACACCCTATGAAGGCAACACAGTTTCTAATTGGTAGAACTTTGCTTACAACAAGAAAAGAAAGACCATTGTCAAAGAGACATGTTCCAAATTGAAAAGACCTTTTCGGCCAGACATCATCACCACACATAAGACCACGGTCATGCGGAACACAGAAGAGGCTGTCAGGCTCCTAGCATCCATCTCCATAGACACGGTTACATCAACCACAGACAAGGTTAACATACTGGGAGATAGGTTGGATGAAGAAAAGGAGAAGGGACAGCAGCTTCAGGAAGCTTTAGTCAAAGAGCAGAACTACACAAATCTGATTATCAAGAAGAATAATGCTCTCACATCTCAAAAGGAAGAATTAAATAAAACACTCCAACAATTGGAGGTTGATAGGAGAGCTCTGGCAATACAAATAAGAATATTAGAAGCAGAAAATGCAGAACTTAAAGGTAAGAATTTTTAGCTCGAATCGGATAAATTTGACAACCTTCAAGAGGTCGATGACCTGAAGGAGCACATTGAGAAGTTTCAAGGAGAAAATGAATCGTTGGAGCAACAATTGGAGGTGGCAAACAACAAAATGGGAGACATCAGCCCCTTCCACGAGCAGGCTTGTGGAATACTAAGAGAGACCTATGGAGTCCGAGAACTCATAGCAGAGGAAGTATACAGACTAAAAGCAGTCATGACCAAATTCAAGGAAATCAATGTTGAAGCCACCAGGATCAGGAGGAAACACTCACACATTAGTGGGGAGATTAAAAATCACATCGAATGGAGAGAAGGGAAGTCAGGGTTCCTATTAACCCTTCCCCTTAAGTCTGTTGTTGAATACAAGGAAGATATACGCACCCTAGAGTACTCTAAAGAATGCGGAGTAAAGTTGGCCACTGTAACCTCAGCCACTTATGAGCAGTGCAAGACTGTGTACTCTCAAATCCGGACCACACAGGAAAGCTGCCGAATAGCCTTGCCCCAAAGGATAGAAGTGTTCCCGGATAAAGCATAGTATTTAGGTAATCTAAGTATAGAGCTCCAGGCAGAAAGTGAATATGTGCAGAAGCTGGACACCTTGACAGCAGAAGATCTACGCCAATTTATCAGCCAAGCTGTTGTTCATCAAGACAGCCTGGAAGAAAGCCTTCGGGTCACTACGGCTGAAATAACTATCTTAGCAGAAGAACTGGCCAAGCAAGAAATATCTCTCAGATTCATGAGTCCCCTAGTTGGAACAAATATTGTAAGGGACACAAATCACTGGGGAATTCATATAGTAGAGGTGGAGAAGGCATTGGCCGCCAGCCAAGCTACCACATCAAAGAGTGGCCCAGCCATTGCAGTAGTGCAAGTAGAAACCCCAGCAATCCCAGAAGCGCCTCAGTCACCAAAGGAGCCGGCTCAGGGATAGCTTGCATCCGCCAGCGTGCCTCATGAACGTTTATTTTTTGTATATACCTTCGCAATATTAAATGACTTGTAATTTTTAACTCCCGTTGTTGCAAAATATTTGAGATATTTCTCTTAGGTAATATTCCGCACTACAAGACAAATTAGAGGAATATAGACGGTTAGGGTATAGGTGGCAACTCTGGGCACATCTTGTAAAGCTATATATAGCTGATTATAATAAGAGATGAAGGACTTTTTGCAGGTGAAATTTTTTTTTCTGTATTGTAAAGGAACTATTTCTGCTACATCAATGGAAAATCGTTTTGGCTTGTGGAAGCTGGTACAACTTTTTGCTTGGAGTCCCGTCAATTAATTGATGAATTATTTCTGCATTTTCGTACATTTCCCGTGAGATCTTTCCTGGCTTTTATGAATTAATTCTTTGCTGTGAATGGTTTCATGTTCTTTGCAAAATTTCTGTGTTAAATGCGTAATTGAATGCTTATATTAATCTAAGCTATCTTTGATGACCTTTATTTTTGTTGTAAATGATCTTTTCAATTTAACAGCTATTTGTGGAATTTTTGGGTGTATTTTTCAGTTTATTGCCCATTCTTTAAATCTGCTCCTTACAATGTTTCCGGCCAGAGAATATTATTGGCATATTGAACACAATGAATCTATAGTACTTCTACCTAATAACCAAGAACATGCAAAAGTCATAACTCTCTAAAACCAGCTGAGAATTGCCACATGGACATAGTAGTTATGATGCCATGAAAGTATGGGACAAATACGCAAGAAAAATCAGTCGGTTAAAGACAGATGCCCACAAAGGAAGTATCAATGGCCAAAGATAAAAGGAATTGGGATCACTCCAAAGATTACGACGTTGCCACATCAGTGCATCCAAATGACGGAGGTAAGTTTTCTTTGGTTTATTATTTTGTTTTCTCATTACTGTTCTATTTTGCAGATTCCACATTATCCCGCCAGCATTAAAGAAGGATTATAGCATGTAGATCCGAAGCTAAGACACCGAGCCAGAAAATGAAACAACAAGAAGCACATTGTTTTGCTCTATTATTTGCAAAATCATCATTTCAGTTCACAGAGATTCTCGGTGGCGATATTATTTGCGGACTACCTGTTGAGGTGATTTGAGGGCGATATTGTGTAGCAAAAGGAATTCGAGATTACTGCACCACTTATGGGATATTCATTGCCATAACGTTAAAAGAAGTGTATCGCGTTGAGAAAAGTTCGCACCAAATATTTAAATCTGTTGCTACGAATCAAATGGAAGAAGTTACGCGGGAGGTCTTTTGTTATTATGCCATTTGTCGTCAACAAATACCAGGAAGATATTACATGCTATCGGTAATCAATTGACCATGTCCATATTCCACTCCTGGAGAGAGTTACGCTACCAAACTTGGAGAAGGTTATCAGAACAACTAGAGGAGACTATCGTTGCGACCCGATGTAGGAGAAAATGGGATGCCACCCGCGAAAAGGGCTTTTGATTGTTGAATTTTGGTTTGAATTTTGTTTTTGATTGAATTTCTCTTATTTTTATTTTGTGAATTGCAGAGAATTTCAAGCAGAAAATCAAGAAGAGCACTATCATGCTTATCAAGAAGATCGAAGATGGGTCAAAACACCAAAAAGAAAAGAGGCATTCAAGATCGATGATTCTTTCCAAGCAAAAGTTGTTCAGGAGAACCAAGACTGGATCAGGAAAATCAGCAAGTTTTCCAAAATCAACAGTGGACGAAGATTGTAAATCCGATCTCATGCTGATTGGGGGCCAGCTGGAGGATTAAGATTAGATCGAAGGGGGTTATGTGTGCTTATCTCCATATGACGAGGAAGGCTATCCCATGATTCTAGTTAAGTCGACCACTGTCAATTACATGGAAAACTGAGAGTCTTGCAGCTCTTATAAAAGCAAGCAGAAGTCGACAGCTGAAGGGGGGGGGGAGGGATTGGATGGAGCTGAGGAAACTTTAGTTTCTGTAAACTCTGTACCGTTTCTTTGCTGTGGGCGTTCGCAGACCGGAAAATGATTTTTATTTCTCTGCAATTCTTCTTTGGCTGGATAGATTTTTCTTTCAGAGTTCAAAGAAGCAGACTGAGGACACGCTGCCAGGGAGATGGACTTTAGAGCTAGAATCAGCAAGGAGCTGTTGGACACACCTTGTTTTTGCAGACACTGTAATTTCTTACAGTTGTGTTAATACAGTAAAGTTTCTCCATATGACTTTCTTGTTCACTCTTCAAGTTTCTTTGATTGCTCTGAGTCTATTATCAATAATTGTCTATTAATTTGTAAACAATTAACATTTATAGATATGAGATTTTGGTTTATCACTATTGATGATCTGAATGTGTTGAATGAGTTTCTTTATGCAACATGTTTATTTATTTATTTTTACAAATGATATCACAGTTCAGGTTAATTTTTCAATTAACAAAAGGAACAACATGATAACATTGGATGCACTGAATCTTTAAATTGTTGTTAATAATTTTCATTATCTGATAATGCTTTGAAGTAATAAGTTAACCATCTGGTTTTGCATTTCTGTTAAGCTGGTTAAATTAACTTATTAATTTACAAACCAAATTACCCTGCACACAAAACTTCCACAACTTCCACTCTATTAGATTAGATTTGACTTAGTTTAGACTTCATTCTAGATAGGATTAACCTAAGACTTAGATCCACCTTTAGAGTTTGGATACGTTTGTCTTACATCTCTGTAGGACAGATCTATTTTGTATCAAAACCACAAGTGCCAGCAGAGGCCTTTATATTCGTGGGTGTTAACCATCCCAAACAACTCGAGGATAAGGTAACTCTTGCATAGGGTTAACTGAAGCCTCTGGCTGGGTTTTCATCCCCTGTTGTTTTCTTGGGACACCATTCCAGCACCTGCATAACTGAGGCATCAACATGGAGAAACAGATCAAGTTTCTCCTCTATTGTTACATTTGGCCTCAAATTCGTGAAAGGCCTGAGGATAAGGCCATACTTATCACACTGCATGATACTCTTGGTCACTTCCAAGATGCAAGAGACTCTGAACCACATTTGAAAAATGAATGCTTACCAGATCATTTTCGGCCTCAAACGCCTCAGCAATGGAGAAACAACTCAGGTTTCTCGCATCCAAAAGGCCTTCAAGGACACCTGTTGGATACCTACCGGGGGCATAGAATTCCAACCGTGCAACAAAACTGGGTTTCGGGGAGTCCTGCAACTGTGTCTAGGAAGGTTCTAGTTGGGAAAGCTAGCCATAAGTGCCCGGTCGACGATTTTGCAAATTTGACCCCAGTGTGAAGGCCATGCCAATTCCGCTCAAGGGGGACATTTATCGTCCGAAGGTTCCTAGGTGTGCATGTCCAACATGGACATGCTCTCAATGTCCATAATCACCTCTGGGAGTGGACGGAACCCAAGTCCGCTCGCTGGTTTGGGTTCCGTGCCCCCAGAGCAAATCCTCAAAGTGTCCCCGAATGGCTCCGAGGTGTTGGACCAAGATGCCTGCAGCACCCAAACCGTGGCTCCGGTCATGAATCCATCTATTTTGGTGGATCCAAGACATTGGGTTTTAGCTAGGGGACCCCCCACAGCATGCCGCTAACCCCTGGAAATGGTGCTATTGTGCCATCTCCAGAGCTAGGGTTTTGCTGAGTAAAGGCCATGCCAATTTCGTTCAAGGGGGGCATTTCTCGTCCGAAGGCTTCCAGGCATACGTGGCCACCATGGACATGTCCGCAATGGCCATACGCACCTCTGGCAGTGGACAAAACCCAATTCCTCTCACCGGTTTGGGTTTTGTGCCCCCGGAGCAAATCCTCAAAGTGTCCCTGAATGGCCCCGGGGTGCCGGACCAAGATACCCGCAGCACCCAAACCATGGCTCCGGTCGTGAATCCATCGATTCCGATGGATCCGGGACACCAAATTTCAGCTAGGGGATCTCCCACAACATGCCTCAAAGTACCGGAAACGATGCCAATGTGCCATCTTCAGAGCTAGGGTTTTGCTCAGTGAGGGCCATGCCAATTCCGCTCAAGGGGGCCATTTCTCGTCCGAAGGCTCCATGGCATGCATGGCCACCATAGATATGTCCACAATGACAATATGCACATGTGGGAGCCGACAGAATCCAAGACTGCTCGCCGGTTTGGGTTCCATGGCCCCAGAGCAATTCCTCAAAGTGTCCCTAAATGGCCCCGGGGTGCCCGACGAAAATGCTTGCAGCACCAAAACCATGGCTCCGATCACGAATCTGTCAATTTCAATGGATTCGAGACACCGGGTTTTAGCTAGGGGACCCCCCACAGCATACCTCGAATTCCAAAAATTTGTGCCAATGTGCCATCTCCGGAGCTAGGGTTTTTCTCAATGAAGGAGCTAGGGTTCACTGAGCAAACCCCTAGCTTCGGAGATGGCACAATAACACCATTTTCGGGGGTTGGAGCCACGCTCTGGGAGGGGGATAGCTTAAAACCGGCATCCCAGATCCACCAGAATTGACGTATTCATGACCGGAGCCACGGTTTGAGTGTTGCGGGTATCTTGGTCCAGCACCCCGGGGACACTTTGAGGAATTGCTCTGGGGCCACGGAACACAAATCGGCGAGCGGAATTGGATTATGTCGGCTCCCACAGGTCTGTATTGCAATTGTGAATGTGTCCAGGGTGGCCACGCATGCTCGGGATCCTTCGGACGAGAAATACCCCCCTTGAGCGAAATTGGCATGGCCCTCACTGAGCAAAACCCTAGCTCTAGAGATGGCACAGTAGCACCATTTACGGGGCTTTGAGCACACTGTGGGAGGTCCCATAGCTGAAACCCGACGTTTTGGATCCACCGGAATAGACGGATTCGCGAATGGAGCCACGGTTTGGGTTCTGCAGGTATCTTGGTCTGGCACTGTTATACTTCAAATTGCCACACCATGTGTAAGTAAGAATATACATGTTTCACCACCATGGAAAACATGATGTTTATGCCTCCTAAGGGTGTTAGGACCGTTCCTTCTAATGTTAATCCCTTCCCTAGTCACATTTGGAAGCAAATCCAACAAGCAAGGGTTCTAAATCCACCTTAACCACCTCCAAAAATTAGCCTTCTCAAATTTTTATGCCCTGCATGCCTATGGGGGAGCGACAATTTCAAATTATCGTGCCCTCCATGCCCATTGGGGACAAATTATCGCGCCCTCCATGCCCATTGGGGAGTGAAAATTTCAATATTTTCGTGCTTTGCTTAGTTATAAGGGAGCAAAAATTTTGGTTTAGGCTTATCCCTTTGATTTTGGATCTTGGATCTCATGGATATTTTCTTGGGATGAGGTACGCCTTCGAATACCATCTCACATTCCCTACTTGGCATGGTTTAGACCCTTGATCCACATCTTACTCAATTAGATCCATCATTTTCTCCTAGTGGTTGGCCTTCCCAAATCCTACTTAAGGAGGACCATCAATGAGCTAGGGGGTGATCTTGGAAGCAATAAAATTATGATCCTATGAGTCTTGCAAGGGTGATGTTGGAGAGCTTGGAAGGAAGTGTTGCTACTTTGGACACCAAGGTATAACATTGTAATCAGCTTCTTTTGGCTTTCTTATCATTAATATGACTTAGCCTATTCCTCTCATTTTCATGTTTTTAATGATGAATGCATGAAATTGTCTATGTTTTTATAGTTAGATCTTTGTTTATACATATATTGCTTTGGAGAATTTTTTGTATTTCCTTTGTGAACAGGTTCATAAGTCCATAATCAAAGGCTAGAGCTGGAGCAACTTAGGAGCAGCAAGGACAACCATCAAAGTAAGGTACACCATCTACTTGCTTTGTCTTTCCATGCTTGTTAGATGATGTGTGAGCTATATCTAGGAGGACTATAGTGTCTATTTGTTTCCTTTCTGTCATGGATTAAGTGTTTAGAGTCTTAGTTATGTCCATGAGAGAGTCTACCTATCCATAGGAAGAATTCTCTACCACAGAAATTGGTGACTCCATTGGGGAAATTTTCCCTAGTTTCAACTTTGCTTGCTTGTTTGGATCATCAAATCCTCTTCTAAGTGTATTTTCTCATCACCTTAGATCCTCTTTGATCATTATTGAGGATAATTTTAAACTCAAGACCTTATCCTTGCTCGGATCTAGGCCAACTTTTCATTTTTTCAATCCTATAGGAGAATTTTCACTTCCTCAAAACAGGTTACAGAGCGAAATTTCCAAATTTTCGCTCTCTGATAGTGGGCTAGGGCACGGAAATTTTCAAATTTTTGCTCCCCCACAGTGTTCTAGGGAGTGAAAATTCCCTATTTTGGTAATTTTTTACCTTGTTTGGAGGGGTTCCCTTGGGTTTTTTGCTCCCAAACATCTGGGGTGCCTCCATATGGTCCATTGTCTTCTTTTTGACAGATGTTTGAAGAAATTTGAGTCTCTTGTGAGTCCTTTTCATCCACATTTTGTCTCTAGTCCTTCATTGGCAGCTTTGAGGAAATCTGGTCAATTTTGAGTCCTTTAAGCCATTTTTTAGTTCTGGGAGTCAAGTGTACCTTCCCAGTCACTTTAGGATCTCTATAACATAATTTTGAACCCTTCCAAACCTCATTTGGGAGAATTTGAGACCCTTTTTCTTTGTTTGGAAGACTAGGCTCTACCTTGGAAAATTGAAATCCCCTTGGGTTAACTTGATCCCTTGTGTACATTTTCCATTTTTCTGAATTTGAGTCTCTTGATCAGTGATTTTGTGACCATTATATACTGATTTGGAATCATCCAAATCATATTTGGCTTTGTTTGGAAACTCTTGGCATGGTTTGGAAGTTCTATGCTTTTGTTTGGTCTCTTGAGTCAAACTAGTGCTTTATTTGCTTGTTGGGTAGAATTGTCACTCTTTTCAAGTCCCAATAGCTTGTATTTGTTTTTAAACTTCTTCTTGCCATCGGATTGTGATTGGATTCAATTTTTAGAGATCTCTTTAGTGTGCCATTCCAAAGCTTTGTTTGGTTTGGTGTTATTTGCTCATTCTAAAAGACTTGAAAAGTGTGGGATGTCCATGTCTTTTGGAGCCTCTTTTCCTTGGGTTGTGCATCTTGTTTCCATTACATGCTGAGCTATATAATGATTGTTGGAAAATATTGATTCTTTGTGTCCACTTTAGTTCAGAGAAAATCTTTATTTTGTCTCTCTTTTGGTAGATTCACAAGTTGGAAAGCATAAACATTCTTCTTGCTTTAATTTGATCGTTTGACATTCTTGGTCTTACATTCATAAGAAGAAGAAAGACTTGTTTCAGATTTGTGTGCATTTGAGTTAGACAAGATTATTGAGTGTTTTTATTTGTCTTGCATTTGATTGGAAATGTTTTTGGAATCTTTCTTTCCATAGTTTATATGTGTCTTTTTCGAGTTTAAAGAGATAGGAAATGGATTATAATTTTTGCATTGGTTACTGATAAAAGATCTCTTTTTGTCACTTTAGGATAGTTTGGGAATCGTTTTACATGAGTGGTTATCATTTATTACAAAAGTTAAAATTGCATTTGCATTGGGTTGTGCATTTGGGAACGGAAAAGAACTCTCTCTCCCATAGCTAGAAATTCATTGAAAGAAAAAGTTGCATTGATTCATTCTACATGCATGGTTTGAGTCAGGTCTTCACACCATCGAGTTGCACTTCCATCACCTTTTTGAGTAAAACAAAAAGCCCTAAAATTTACATACCCTAACTCAACACACATTTAACCTCACTTAAGGGTAAAAAAAATCTTGTAGTTAGGTAGGACACTGGGGATAGGAATCCAAACAATTCCCCCTTGTAATTTTCATCTGAGACATAGTTGTTTTCCTCTAGGGTACTAAAATCCCCTATTACTTATTGACATGGTCATCAACCGGTTTGTTGAGAGGGCCTTCCATTCCATAAGGGTAAGCAGCGAGGACAGGTTCCGGATGGAATTTGTGGAATGCCGCACTCCACTTAGCACCTGAGGAAATCTATCCATTTTCTTCCTTGTATTTTTTGGCAACCATACCGGTTGTACAAGGGACAAAAGGTAGAAGCTCCAGTAACCTTCTCGGATGTGTCATGAATGAGGTATCCTAGTGACCATCCTTCTAGGGCTCTTTTACCTGGGATCCCTTTCGATAGAGGGATACCCCTTCATCTATTGGTCTCTCACTTCACATTGTTCGACTTGGATTTCATCACCTTGCGAAGAATACGATCTGTTGAGGTCTCCAGACATTAGATAGGATGATTGCTTTCTCTTATACCTTGTAGAGGGTCTTTTTCTTTTTAGTGTTGCTTGTTGGCATTTTGGATGCTTTTCTTTCAGCTCGCTTACTGTGACATCGGTTCGCATATAGTTTTTTGAGCTTTCTTTTTTGGCCTGTGTGCCTCTTTTTCTTCTAGCTCCCCTTTTGCACACTCGGTTTCCTGAGGTTTTTTGAGTTCTTTTTAGCAAGACTTATCCCACATCACTTAGTCTTGTTCCATGGAGAATTCATCTCCATGCACCCAAGCTCCTTCTGGGGCTACCAATCAAGAGGACCCTTTTCAAGGGGGTACCTTTTGTATTTCCTCCAGTTGGAGATATTGGTCCTCCCTTTATTGCAACCTTAAATCTTCCTGGATTAAACATAGTATTACCGGTATGGTTATTCAATATGGTGATTCCAGCTGTACCCAATGTTTCAAATGTTAACTCTCCACCACGAGAGTGTCAATCCCAAACTGATCCTTCCCCTTCTTCGTCAAATGTATTTTCTTCCGTTCCTTCTTCTTCACCTGATCAAATCAATAGTGTTAGTAATTAGGAGGATAAGAAGAAGAAGAAAAGGAAGGTTAAGAAGAATAAGGATAAGAAAGAGACCAAGACTCAACCATCTTCCTCCAATGGCACTCATTCTATTCGAACACCTGATAGACCCAAGTTCTTTTGCAAGCTTTGCAAGGGTGATCACCTTCTCAAGGATTGTCCCGGTCTTTCCAAAGTGTTAGAAGAGTGGTCTAAAGCCTCCAAAACACCTATATCACTAGCCTCTGGACATCATACTGATGATACTCGATCAAATAGTGACTCTATGTTTAAGGGTCAGGAAGGTAAAGTCAAGAATCCTTGTTTGTTATGCAAGGGCATACACCTTACTTACCTTTGTCCACGCATGGATGAAGCTTCACAATTGTTGGAAGACATTACTCTATCTCAGAAACACCTTCTAGCTGGATGTCATAAGTCATCCCTTGACCCCCTGTTGGTTGATGAAGTGGTCGATCTAGCCCCATCCTCGGTCGATCCCACTCTTTCTTCAAAGAGTGAAGTTGGAGTGGTCGAGTCGATATCATCTCCACTTGATATCTCTCTTTTATTGGAAAATTCCCAGACCGAAGTAGTCACCATGACACAATCTTCACCTCATACTAATTTTCCAGTGGAGAGTGAATCGAAACTCGCTAATGTTTTTCTAGTCAATTCAGATTGCGCTGGACAAGGGGGCATTTTACCCATTTCTACGGATCCCCCTCCAAGTATTGAGGTCATTTCCTTTGATTGGAATAGCCTAGAAGAATCCCGTCTTCCTTCAGGTGTTCCTTTCCAGATATCTGTAGAAGTTACTGGTAGGAATGTACTTCGCACTATTGTTGATAAAGGAGCTTCTATTAGTATCTTATCCTCAACTGCTTGGTAAGCTATAAGTTCTCCTCAGCTTGTGCCAATCACTGACCAGATAATGGCTTTCAATAGAAGGCCTACTGGACCTTTAGGGATCCTTCCGCAGTTACCTATCACTTTAGGAGGGAAAACAGTCTGTATTAGTGTTATGGTAGTCCAAGGTCCCTTAGATTTTAATCTGCTCCTTGGACGTGATTATGTCTATGCTATGAAAGCTGTAGTGTCCACACTCTTTCGAGTGATGCATTTTCCCTATGATGGGAGGATCATGACCATTGATCAAATTTCCTTTTTGACACAGATCATTGCATGAATTCCACTCATCAGACTTCCCTAAATGTTTCACACGTTTTAGTTTCTTCCCCTTAAGGATAGGGGGCATGTATGCAGCCTCTGGACATCATGCTAGAGATACCCCCTAGCTCCTTAGGCTGGGGGGCACACCACCAACCTCTTGGCATCATGTTGGTAGGAACCAATCTCAAGCATAGTTTACTTTTGGTTTTAAGATTATGTAAAAATGAAACCAACCATCGTTTTGAGCATAGTTTCATTCCATTTTAAGGTCGTTAAAAAATGAAATGGGCCACTTTGAGCATAGTTTTATTTTGTTTTAAGATCATTAAAAAATGAAACAGGACCCTACAAGCATAGTTTACTTTCAGTTTCAATCTTGTGTAAAGATGAAACCACTCCCAAGCATAGTTACCTTTGGTTTCGAGCTTGTGAAAAAATGAAACCATTCCCAAGCACAGTTTACCTTTGGTTTCAAGCTGGCGTAAAAAATGAAACCAACCTCATGAGCATAATTCTATTCCTGTGTTGAGCTCGTTAAAAAGTGAAACAGTACCCTATGAGTAGAGTTCTATTCCCATGTCAAGCTCGTTAAAAAATGAAACAGATCCTTTTCCCTTGAGTCGAGTCTTTCGCCATATTTAATATCTGAACCTTCATTTCATTCGCCTATGCCATTTAATCCTATTTTTTCATCCTCCCATGGTGAACATATTCCTATTAGTAACCATGAGTTTGATTGGATGAAGAAAAAGAGTAGGCAAACGAAACAAAGCTTGGGGGGCATGTCTCCAGCCTCTGAACGCCATACTGGAGGTTAGCCATCAACTTCTTATGTTGGGGGAAAACTTTCCGACCTCGGGACATCATGTTTGGAAGTAACCCATCAATGGACCTCATTCCGAGCATATTTTAGTTTCAACTTCAAGCTCATTAAGAAATGAAACCATCGTCCTGAGCATAGTTCATTTTCTATTGCAAGCTCATTAAAAAATGAAGCAGATACCATGAGCATTCTTATAAACTTTCTTCGAGCTCGTTAAAAATAGTAAGAGGTGTCGAGCTTACTTTTCACTTTTTCATGCTCTGGTTAAAAACATGAAAAGTGGTTTGAGCTTACTTTTTCGTTTTTCGTGCTCTGGATCCAAACATGAAAAATATTTCGAGTGCTTTTGATACCATTGTCGTGCTCATTAAAAATTAAGTAAAAAGTTGTGTCTAACGAGTATAGGTTTATCACTTTATCCATCCTTGCTAGACTACTTATGAAAAAGGAACTGTGCCGAGTTTACTTTTTCCTTTGTCGTACTCGGTCACCAACCATGACAAAGTTGTACATTGAGTCCTCTTTAAGCTCTTTTCAAACTCCTAAAGTAGGAAAAGATTGCCGAGCAAACTTGTTTCTTTTATGCTCATACAAAGATTTGAAACGACATCTATTCAGTGGTAGGTTATCCCCTTTTCAGACTGTTTAGACTATTTACGAGAAAGGTACACCTTAGTAAACCTTTGACTAGGAGAGTTCTTCCAGATATTATTTTACACTTTTTCGGGTATGGGGACTAATTTTTACGAAAAAGTAAAAATATTGAGTCTTCTTTAGATTATTTTAGACTCTCTAAACATGAAAAATCACCGAGTTTTCCTTCCTTGGACTTGTAAAATCAAACATCAAAGGACTCTTTTGGGACCGAACCACTCCTTTGTCAGGTTCGTAAAACATGTGAGATTGGACTCATCCAAAGGATGAGCTATACCGAGCATTTTTTATCCTCCTCAAGTTCATTAAAAAACAAAGAGGTACTCATCAAGCATGATGGGGGTTGGGGAGAAATAAGCTAAGTTTTTTTTAGAAAGATTCATGGCTAGTTTTGTCGCCCTTGAACATGGCACCTGTTTGTTTCTCATCATACAGTTGGGTAATATTCTTGTCTTCGAGTCATGGAAATTCTATGAGTTTTCCTTCTCCTTCAAGTCACCTAAAGAATGCCTCAGTCATCGTTGCATTATGTATTGGTTTCTGCCTCGTTGAGTCAATGCTACCAAGTCATTATTATCATGCTATTCAATGTTCAAGGGAAGTTTACCTTAGTTAGCCTCTGCAATATTGTCAATATTTTCATCCTTGTGTTAGTCCATACTCATCTATTTTATTACATCACATCACTTTCCTATGTCGGTTTTGTGTCGTTGATGTGGGATTCATCATGGCCCTCCTTCGACGAGTCTATTCCTGTCGAATTCAACTCATTATCTAGGAATTAGAATTAGGAACCAACCGTAGTACCTTGGTACCTGCATGCCTCAATGGTAGATTTCCTCATATTCGATAGTAGGTTTTCATCATTGACCTCTAATCAAATGATCTCATAGATGTTCGACGTCAACTCATCTATTCGCATTTTGTCGAGATGTACTATGATACCTCGGGAGTGATTGTCATCATTGGTGATTTCCCTCGCACTTGTTAAGGATTTACATTATTGACCGGTAATCAAGTGGTTTCTACCATGTTCGACTTCAACACCTTGTAAGCACATGGTTATATTCGTATTGTTTTGGGATCGGGTAGAAGACCCTGGATGGTTCTGAAGTCTATTTAGCACATCCAGTTTGCGACGGTGATTTTTTGAGTAGGTTCCCACATGGACATTATGTTGGTGACCTAATTAATGTACTGTCACACAGATCCACTTTTGTATTGGTAATGGCTGTGTCATTGTCTTATCATGGATCTACCGTTATAGTCTAGTAGCCATGATTTGTCTTCAGTCATTGTTAAGTCAGTACTATCATGGATTTGCAATGTATTGGTCGGCAACCATGCTTTGAGTTTGTTGTTCCGAGCATGGGTATGCCCTCCTCTGGGTCATTAGACATATTGTTGATATTTTCTTGTAGCTCTTGTCCAATTCTCCTTTAGATATCCTTGCAGACTTATTATTGGTAAAGTGTTTCGGCCATTAGATTCCTTCTGACCTCGCACTTTAGGGCATTTGTTATTCCTCAAATTGACACACCATGTGTAAGTGATAATATACATGTTTCACCACCATGTAAAACATGATGTTTATGCCTCCTAAGGGTTTTAGGACTGTTCTTTCTATTGTTGATCCCTTCCCTAGTCACATTTGGAATCAAATCCAACAAGAAAGGGGTCGAAATCCACCTTAACCACCTCCAAAAATTAGCCTTCTGGAATTTCCGTGCCTTGCATGCCTATGGGGGAGCAACAATTTCGAATTGTCGTGCCTTGCATGCCTATGGGGGAGCAAAAATTTCAATATTTTCATGCTTTGCTTAGTTATAGGAAAGCGGAAATTTTGGTTCAAGCTTATCCCTTTGATTTTGGATCTTGGATCTCATGGAGATTTTCTTGGGATGAGGTATCTCTTCGAATACCATCTCACATTCCCTACTTGGCATGGTTTAGACCCTTGATCCACACCTTACTCACTTAGATCCATCATTTTCTCCTAGTGGTTGGCCTTCCCAAATCCTACTTAAGGAGGACCATCCATGAGCTAGGGGGTGATCTTGGAAGCACTAAACTTATGATCCTATGAGTCTTGCAAGGGTGATGTTGGAGAGATTGGAAGGAAGTGCTGCTACTTTGGACACCAAGGTATAACATTGTAATGAGCTTCTTTTGGATTTCTTATCATTAATATAACTTAGCCTATTCCTCTCATTTTCATGTTTTTAATGATGAATGCATGAAATTGTCTATGTTTTTATAGTTAGATCTTTGCTTATACATATATTGCTTTGGAGAAGGTGTTGTATTTCCTTTGTGAATAGGTTCATAATTCTATAATCAAAGGCTGGAGCTGGAGCAACTTAAGAGTAGCAAGGACAACCATCAAAGTAAGGTATGCCATCTACTTGCTTTGTCTTTCCATAGCTTGTTAGATGATGTGTGAGCTAGATCTAGGAGGACTATAGTGTCTATTTGTTTCCTTTTTGTCATGGATTAAGTGTCTAGGGGATTATTTATGTCCATGAGAGAGTCTATCTATCCGTAGGAAGAATTCTCTACCACAGGCACCCCGGGGCCATTCGGGGACACTTTGAGGAATTGCTCTGGGGCCACGAAACCCAAATCGATGAGCGAAATTGGATTCTGTCAGCTCCCACATGTGAGTATTTCCATTTTGGACATGTCCACGGTGGCCATGCATGACCGGGATCCTTCGGATGAGAAATTCTCCCCTTGAGCGGAATTAGCATGGCCCTCACTGGGAAAAACCCTAGCTCCGGAGATGGCACATTGGTACCGTTTCTGGGGGTTGGCGACATGGTGTGGGGGTTCCCCTAGCTGAAACCCAGCATCCCAAATCCACCGGAATCGACGGATTCACAACCGGAGCCACGGTTTGGGTGTTGCGAGCATCTTGGTCCGACATCCTGGGGGCATTCGGGGACACTTTGAGGATTTGCTCCGAGGGCACGGAACACAAACCGGCGAGCGGACTTGGGTTCTGTCCACTCCTAGAGGTGAGTATGGCTATTTTGGATGTGTCCACATTGGCCATGCACACCCGGAAGCCTTCGGACGAGAAATGGCCCCCTTGAGCAATATTTGAAAGGCCTCCACTGAGCAAAACCCTAGTTTCGGAGATGGCACATTGGCACCATTTCTGATAGTTGGACGGATGCTGTGGGGGGTCCCTTAGCTAAAACCTAATGTCCCGGATCCACCGAAATTGATGGATTCGTGACTGGAGCCATGGTTTGGGTGCTGCGGGCATCTTAGTCCAGCACCCCGGGGCCATTCAAGGACACTTTGAGGATTTTCTCAGGGGGCATGGAACCCAAACCGATGAGCGGAATTAGGTTCTTTCTACTCCCATAGGTGCATATGGCCATTACGGATGTGTCCACCATGACCATGCACGCCCAGGAGCCTTCGGATGAGAAATGACCCCCTTGAGCGAAATTGGCATGGCCTTCACTGAGCAGAACCCTAGCTCCGGAGATGGCACAATAGCACCATTTCTGGGGGTTGGTGGCATGCTATGGGGGGTCCCCTAGCTGAAACCCAGCATCCCAGATCCACCGAAATCAACGGATTCATGACCAGAGCCACAGTTTGGGTGAGGTGGGCATATTGGTCTGGCACACCGGATACTTTTTGTAAACCCTAAGAAAGAGAATCATGCTAGTTTTTATAGGTCAAATCTGCACTTCTCTGTCCATGATCACATTGCCTTGTCGAACACACAAAAGGACATTGTGGATGGAAGAGCTGGATTGACCTTGGATGATTTGATACTGAGATCTTACATCTTCAGCTGAAAATTATATTTTTCTGTATGTTTAATTGGAAATGTGCTACTCTTATAACTGGAAACTCGTGCACATTCCTAAAAGTATGCAAGTTTCACTATAGACAATCCACGCACATTCCTAAAAGTATGGAGGTTTCACTACTGACAACCCGCGCACATTTCTGAAAAGTTGTATGCGCGAGTTGCTAAGAGACCTAGATGCACACCATGCGCAAGTCCCCTAGTGTCATACCCACGCACATATTAAGATGAAATTGAAAAATATATTAAGATTACAAATTGGGATTAGTTGATTTTGGTATTGTAATGCCCCCAAATTCTCAATTCAACTGCCTTGCGAATCTAACTTCAAGCCTTCTGCCATAAATACAAGGGGAAGCCAAGAGAGAGGGAGGCCAAAAAGGAATGATAAGATGTTGTTACACTGTAGGAATTCTTATGTCATTATAAGGAACAGGAGACCAGGACTCGGTTGCAGAGGTGTATGGACAAATCGTGTATATCTGTACTTATCTACATTTCTTTGACAATAAAAGGTGGAAATACCCTTCCCTTCCCAATTGAATGTTTATTTGATTGAATGTCTGATTGTGATTAATGTCAAATTGTTTCCAATTTCATTATCTATTTGCTGTCAAGATATGTTGAGGAAGGTTAACTTGTTTTGCAGGTTCATCAATGCGGAAGGTTGGGCGAAAGCTAGGACCAGCCATCGTTAAAAAGGTACAACTTTCAGAACCCTAATCTCTTTCCATTCGTAGTAATTAATGCAAAACATTACTATATTTACCTGTCACCCCATGTAAGTTGGTAGTGTCATCTCCTCCACTATAAGGTATTTTCCTGCACAATAGAACTGGTGACTCCACTAGGGAGCACCGTTTGTTTCTACTCTGGGGACCTTGTCTAGGTTTTCTTTCAGTTTTACAGGTTTTTGGTTTTCTGAGAGGTTCTTATAGGTTACCTTGATTTTTCTTTTTATCTTGATTCATTTCAATTTGACTGTGCAAAGCCCTTTCTTTTTCCTTTTAATCCCTGTGCACTGGTCTCCTATGCATACAGGTGCACAATATTTGAAATGTACGCGAGTTATCA
The DNA here is from genome assembly GCA_027924585.1 of Larix kaempferi. Classification (NCBI taxonomy): domain Eukaryota; kingdom Viridiplantae; phylum Streptophyta; class Pinopsida; order Pinales; family Pinaceae; genus Larix; species Larix kaempferi. The sequence goes on from BSBM01000268.1 coordinate 9,247,358, forward strand.
GTATTGAAACCTGCATACTTTTAGAAATGTACGCGGGTTTTCAGTATTGAAACCTGCGTACTTTTAGAAATGTACGTGGGTTGTCAGTATTGAAACTTGCGCACTTTCCTGTAGGATTAAACCTTTTGCTGCAGGGTTTGATT
>BSBM01000268.1:9882500-10005000 GCA_027924585.1 Larix kaempferi
GGCCATGCCAATTTCGCTCAAGGGGGCCATTTCTCGTCCGAAGGCTCCTGGGCGTGCGTGGCCATGGTGGAGACGTCCGCAATGGCCATATGCACCTCTAGGAGTGGACAGAACCCAATTCTGCTTTCCGGTTTGGGTTTCGTGCCCCCTGAGCAAATCCTCAAAGTGTCCCCAAATGGCCTCGGGGTGCCAGACCAAGATGCTCGTAGAACCCAAATCGTGGCTCCGGTCATGAATCCGTCAATTCTGGTGGATCCGGTACATCAAGTTTCAGCTAGGGGACCCCCCACAGTGTGCGTCCAATAGCCAAAAACAGTGCCAATGTGCCATCTCCAAAACTAGGATTTTGCTCAGTAAAGGCCTTTCGAATATTGCTCAAGGGGGCAATTTCTCGTCTGAAGGCTCCTGGGTGTGCATGGCCAACGTGGACACGTCTACAATGGCCATACTCACCTCTGGGAGTGGACAGAACCCAATTCCGCTCGCTGATTTGTGTTCCATGCCCTCGGAGCAAATCCTCAACATGTCCCCGAATGCCCTCAGGATTACGGACCAAGATGCCCGTAGCACCCAAACCATGGCTTCGGTCGTGAATCCATCGATTCCAGTGGATCTAGGACGCTGATTTTCAGCTAGGGGACCCACCACAGCGTGTCGCCAACCACCAAAAACGGTGCCAATGTGCCATATCCGGAGCTAGGGTTTTGCTCAGTGAGGACCATGCCAATTCCGCTCAAGAAGGGAATTTCTCATCCAAAGGCTCCCGGTCATGCGTGGCCACCGTGGACATGTCCACAATGGAAATACTCACACGTGGGAGTTGACAAAATCCAATTACGCTCGTCGGTTTGGGTTCCATGGCCTCAGAGCAATTCCTCAAAGTGTCCCCGAATGGCCTCGAGGTGCCTGTGGTAGAGAATTCTTCCTACATATAGGTAGACTCTCTCATGGACATAACTAAGCCCCTAGACACTTAATCCATGATAGAAAGGAAACAAATAGACACTATAGTCCTCCTAGATCTAGCTCACACATCATCTAACAAGCTATGGAAAGACAAAGCAAGTAGATGGCGTACCTTACTTTGATGGTTGTCCTTGCTACTCCTAAGTTGCTCCAGATCCAGCCTTTGATTATAGAATTATGAACCTATTCCCAAAGGAAATACAAAACCTTCTCCAGAGCAATATATGTATAAACAAAGATCTAACTATAAAAACGTAGACAATTTCATGCATTCATCATTAAAAACATGAAAATGAGAGGAATAGGCTAAGTTATATTAATGATAAGAAAGCCAAAAGAAGTTGTTTACAATGTTATACCTTGGTGTCCAAAGTAACAACACTTCCTTCCAATCTCTCCAACATCACCCTTGCAAGACTCATAGGATCATAAGTTTAGTGCTTCCAAGATCACCCCCTAGCTCATGGATGGTCCTCCTTAAGTAGGATTTGGGAAGGCCAACCACTAGGAGAAAATGATGGATCTAAGTGAGTAAGATGTGGATCAAGGGTCTAAACGATGCCAATTAGGGAATTTGAGATGGTATTCGAAGGGGTACCTCATCCCAAGAAAATCTCCATGAGATCCAAGATCCAAAATCAAAGGGATAAGCCTAAACCAAAATTTTTGCTCCCCTATAACTAAGCAAAGCACGAAACTATTGAAGTTTTTTCTCCCCCATAGGCATGCAGAGTGTGAAAATTTGAAATTGTCACTCCCCTATAGGCATGCAAGGCGCGAAAATTCCAGAAGGCTAATTTTTGGAGGTGGTTGAGGTGGATTTCGACCCCTTGCTTGTTGGATTTGCTTCCAAATGTGACTAGGGAAGGGATCAACAATAGAAAGAATGGTCCTAACACCCTTAGGAGGCATAAACATCATGTTTTACATGGCGGTGAAACATGTATATTATCACTTACACATGGTGTGTCAATTTGAGGTATAAAAAATGCCCCTAAAGTGCGAGGTCAAAAGGAATCTGATGGCTGAAACACTTTACAAATAATAAGTCTGCAAGGATATCTGAAGGAGAACTGGAGAAGAGTTGCAAGAAAATATCAACAATAATTCTAATGACCCGGAGGCGGGCATACCCATGCTCGGAACAACAGACTCGAAGCATGGTTGCTGGCCAATACATTGTAGATCCATGATAGTACTGACTTAACAATGATTGAAGACAAATAATGGCTACTAGACTATAAGCGTAGATCCATGATAAGACAATGACACAGCCATGACCAATACAAAAGTGGATCTATGTGACAGTACATTAATTAGGTCACCAACATAATGTCCATGTGGGAACCTACTCAAAAAATCACCATCGCAAACTGGATGTGCTAAATAGACTTCAGAACCATCCAGGGTCTTCTACCCAATCACAAAACGATACAAATCTAACCATGTGCTTACAAGGTGTTGAAGTCGAACATGGTAGAAACCACTTGATTACTGGTCAATAATGTAAATCCTTAACAAGTGCAAGGGAAATCACCAATGATGACAATCACTCCCGAGGTATCATAGTACATCTTGACAAAATGTGAATAGATGAGTTGACGTCGAACATCTACAAGATCATTCGATTAGAGGTCAATGATGAAAAGCTACTGTCGAATATGAGGAAACCTACCATTGAGGCATGCAGGTACTAAGGTACTATGGTTGGTTTCTAATTCTAATTCCTAGATAATGATTTGAAGTCGATAGGAATAGACTCGTCGAAGGAGGGCCATGATGAATCCCACATCAACGACATGAAACTGAAATAGGAAAGTGATGTGATGTAATAAAATAGATGAGTATGGACTGACACAAGGATGAAAATACTGATAATATTGCAGAGGCTGACTAAGGTAAACTTCCCTTGAACATTGAATAGCATGACAATAATGACTTGGCAGCATTGACTCAACGAGGCAGAGACCAATACATAATGCAACGATGACTGAGGCATTCTTTAGGTGACTTGAAGGAGAAGGACAACTCATAGAATTTCCATGACTCGGAGACAAGAAGATTACCCAACTGTATGATGAGAAACAAACAGGTGCCATGTTCAAGGGTGACACAATCTACCATGAAGCTTTCTAAAAAAAACTTAGCTTGTTTCTCCCCAACCCCCATCATGCTTGATGAGTACCTCTTTTTTTTTTAATGAGCTTGAGGAGGATAACAAATGCTCGGTATAGCTCATCCTTTGGATGAGTCCAATCTCACATGTTTTATGAACCTGAGAAAGGAGTGGTTCGGTCCCAAAAGAGTCCTTCGATGTTTGATTTTACGAGTCCAAGGAAGGAAAACTCAACGATTTTTCATGTTTAGAGAGTCTAAAATAATCTAAAGAAGACTCAAGGTTTTTACTTTTTCGTAAAAGTTAGTCCCCAGACCCGAAAAAGTGTAAAATAATATCTGGAAGAACTCTCCTAGTCAAAGGTTGACTAAGGTGTACCTTTCTCGTAAATAGTCTAAATGGTCTGAAAAAGGGATAACCTACCACCAAATAGACGTCGTTTCAAATCTTTTTATGAGCGTAAAAGAAACAAGTTCGCTCCGTAATCTTTTCCTACTTTAGGAGTCTGAAAAGAGATTAAAGAGGACTCCATGTACAACTTTCTCATGGATGGTGACCGAGTACGACAAAGGAAAAAGTAAACTCGGCACAGTTCCTTTTTCATAAGTAGTCTAGCGAGGCTAGATAAAGTGATAAACCTATACTCGTTAGACACAACTTTTTACTTAATTTTTAACAAGCACGACAATGGTATCAAAAGAACTTGAAATATTTTTCATGTTTGGATCCAGAGCACGAAAAAGAAAAAAGTAAGCTCAAACCACTTTTCATGTTTTTAACTAGAGCACGAAAAAGTGAAAAGTAAGCTCGACACCTCTTACTGTTTTTAACGAGCTCGAAGAAAGGTTATAAGAATGATCATGGTATCTGCTTCATTTTTTAACGAGCTTGCAACAGGAAATGAACTATGCTTGGGATGATGGTTTCATTTTTTAACGAGCTTGAAGTTGAAATTAAACTATGCTCGGAATGAGGTCCATTGATGGGTTACTTCCAAACATGATGTCCAGAGGTCGGAAAGTTTTCCCCCAGCATAAGAACTTGATGGCTAACCTCCAGTATGGCGTTCAGAGACTGGAGACATGCCCCCCAAGTTTCGTTTCGTTTGCCTACTCTTTTTCTTCATCCAATCAAACTCATGGTTACTAATAGGAATATGTTCACCATGGGAGGATGAAAAAATAGGATTAAATAACATAGGCGAATGAAATGAAGGTTCAGATATTAAATCTGGCAAAAGACTCGACTCAAGGGAAAATGATCTGTTTCATTTTTTAACGAGCTTGACACAGGAATAGAACTCTACTCATAGGGTACTGTTTCATTTTTTAACGAGCTCGACACAGGAATATAACCATGCTCATGAGGTTGGTTTCATTTTTTACGCCAGCTTGAAACCAAAGGTAAACTGTGCTTGGGAATGGTTTCATTTTTTCACAAGCTCGAAACCAAAGGAAACTATGCTTGGGAGTGGTTTCATCTTTACACAAGCTTGAAACTGAAAGTAAACTATGCTTGTAGGGTCCTATTTCATTTTTTAATGAGCTTAAAACAGAATAAAACTATGCTCGAAGTGGCCCATTTCATTTTTTAACGACCTTAAAATGGAATGAAACTATGCTCGAAACAATGGTTGGTTTCATTTTTACACAACCTTAAAACCAAAAGTAAACTATGCTTGAGATTGGTTCCTACCAACATGATGCCCAGAGGTTGGTGGTGTGCCCCCCAGCCTAAGGAGCTAGAGGGTAGCTCCAGCATGATGTTCAGAGGCTGGATACATGCCCCCTATACTTAAGGGGAAGAAACCACTAAAACATGTGGAACATTTAGGGAATTATGATGACTGGAAGTCATGCAATGATCTGTGTCACAAAGGAAAGTTGATCAATGGTCACGATCCTCCCATCATAGGGAAAATGCATCACTCAAAAGAGTGTGGACACTACAACTTTCATAGCATAGACATAATCACGTCCAAGGAGCAGATTAAAATCTAAGGGACCTTGGACTACCATAACACTAATACAGACAGTTTTCCCTCCTAAAGTGATAGGTAACTATGGAAGGATCCCTAAAGGTCCAGTAGGCCTTCTATTGAAAGCCAGTATCTGGTCAGTGACTGGCACAAGCTGAGGAGAACCTATAGCTTGCCAAGCAGTTGAGGATAAGATACTAACAGAAGCTTCTTTATCAACAATAGTGTAAAGTACATTCCTATCGGTAACTTCTACAGATATGTGGAAAGGAACACCTGAAGGAAGACGGGATTCTTCTAGGCTATTCCAATCAAAGGAAAGACCTCAGTACTTGGAGGGGGATCCGTCAAAATGGGTAAAATTCCCCCTTGTCCAGCGTAATCTGAATTGACTAGAAAAACATCAGTGAGTTTCAATTCACTCTCCACTGGAAAATTAGTATGAGACAAAGATTGTGTCATGGTGACTACTTCGGTCTGGGAATTTTCCAATAAAAGAGCGGGATCGAGTGGAGATGATATCGACTCGACCACTTCAACTTCACTCTTTGAAGAAAGAGTCGGATCGACCGAGGATGGGGCTAGACTGACCACTTCATCAACCAACAGGGGTTCAAGGGATGACTTATGACATCCAGCTGGAAGGTGTTTTTGAGATAGAGTAATGTCTTCCAACAATTGTGAATCTTCATCCATGCGTGGACAAAGGTAAGTAAGGTGTATGCCCTTGCATAAAAAACAAGGATTCTTGACTTTACCTTCCTGACCCTTAAACATAGAGTCACTGGTTGACGGGGTATCATCAGTATGATGTCCAGAGGCTGATGATATAGGTGGTTTGGAGGCTTTAGACCACTCTTCTAACACTTTGGAAATACCAGGAAAATCCTTGAGAAGGTGATCACCCTTGCAAAGCTTGCGAACGAACTTGGGTCCATGAGGTGTTCGAACAGAATGAGTGCCATTGGAGGAAGATGGTTGATGCTTGGTCTCTTTCTTATCCTTCTTCTTCTTAGCCTTCCTTTTCTTCTTCTTCTTATCCTCCTGATTACTAACACTATTGATTTGATCAGGCAAAGAAGAAGGAACGGAAGAAGATACATTTGACGAAGAAGGGGAAGGATCAATTTGGGATTGACACTCTCATGGTGGAGAGTTAACATTTGAAACATTGGGTACAGCTGGAATCACCAAATTGAATAACCATACCGGTAATCCTATATTTAATCCAAAAATATTTAAGGTGGCAATAAAGGGAGGACCAATATCTCCAACTGGAGGAAATACAAAAGGTACCCCTTGAAAAGGGGCCTCTTGATTGGTAGTCCCAGAAGGAGCTTGGGTGCATGGAGATGAATTCTCCATGGAACAAGACTAAGTGATGTGGGAGAAGTCTTGCTAAAAATAACTCAAAAAACCTCAGGAAACCGAGTGTGCAAAAGGGGAGCTAGAAGAAAAAGAGGCACATAGGCCAGAAAAGCAAGCTCAAAAAACTATATTGGGACCGACGTCACAGTAAGCGAGCTGAAACAAAAGTAGCCAAAATGCCAACAAGCAGCACTAAAAAGAAAAAGACCCTCTACAAGGTATAAGAGAAAGCAATCATACTATCTAATGTCTGGATACCTCAACAGATCGTATTCTCCGCAAGGTGATGAAATCCAAGTCGAACAATATGAAGTGAGAGACCAATAGATGAAGGGGTATCCCTCTACCGAAAGGGATCCCAGGTAAAAGAGCCCTAGAAGGATGGTCACTAGGATACCTCATTCATGACACGTCCGAGAAGGATACTAGAGCTTCTACCTTTTGTCCCTTGTACAACCGGTATGGTGGCCGAAAAATACAAGGAAGATAATGGATAGATGCCCTTAGGCGCTAAGTGGAGTGCAGCATTCCACAAAGTCCGTCCAGAACCTATCCTCGCTGCTTACCCCCGTGGAACGGGAGGCCCTCTCAACAAACTGGTTGATGACCATGTCGATAAGTAATAGAGGATTTTAGTACCCTAGAGGAAAACAACTATGTCTCAGATGAAAATGACAAGGGGGAATTGTTTGGATTCCTATCCTTGGTGTCCTACCTAACTACAAGATTGTTTTTACCCTCAAGTGAGGTTAAATGTGTGTTGAGTTAGGGTATGTAAATTTTAGGGCTTGTTGTTTTACTCAAAAAGGTGATGGAAGTACAACTCGATGGTGTGAAGACTTGATTCAAACCATGCATGTAGAATGAATCAATGCAACTTTTTCTTTCAATGAATTTCTAGCTATGGGAGAGAGAGTTCTTTTCCGTTCCCAAATGCACAACCCAATGCAAATGCAATTTTAACTTTTGTAATAAATGATAACCACTCATGTAAAACGATACCCAAACTATCCTAAAGTGACAAAAAGAGATCTTTTATCAGTAACCAATGCAAAAATTATAATCTGTTTCCTATCTCTTTAAACTCGAAAAAGACACATATAAGCTATGGAAAGAAATATTCCACAAACATTATCAATCAAATGCAAGACAAAGAAAAACACTCAATAATCTTGTCTAACTCAAATGCACACAAATCTGAAACAAGTCTTTCTTCTTCTTATGAATGTAAGACCAAGAATGTAAAACGATCAAATTAAAGCAAGAAGAATGTTTATGCTTTCCAACTTGTGAATCTACCAAAAGAGAGACAAAATAAATATTTTCTTTGAACAAAAGTGGAGACAAAGAATCAATATTTTCCAACAATCATTATATAGCTCAGCAGGTAATGGAAACAAGATGCACAACCCAAGGAAAAGAGGCTCCAAAAGACATGGATATCCCACACTTTTCAAGTCTTTTAGAACGAGCAAATAACACCAAACCAAACAAACCTTTGGAATAGCACACTAAAAATATCTCTAAAAATTGAATCCAATCACAATCTGATGGCAAGAAGAAGTTTAAAAACAAATACAAGCTATTGGGACTTGAAAAGAGTGACAATTCTACCCAACAAGCAAATAAAGCACTAGTTTGACTCAAGAGACCAAACAAAGGCATATAACTTCCAAACCATGCCAAGAATTTCCAAACAAAACCAAATATGATTTGGATGATTCCAAATCAGTCATATAATGGTCACAAAATCACTGATCAAGAGACTCAAATTCAGAAAAATAAAAAATGTACACAAGGGATCAAGTTAACCCAAGGGGATTTCAATTTTCCAAGGTAGAGCCTAGTCTTCCAAACAAAGAAAAAGGGTCTCAAATTCTCTCAAATGAGGTTTGGAAGGGTTCAAACTTATGTTATAGAGATCCTAAAGTGACTGGGAAGGTACACTTGACTCCTAGAACTTAAAAATGGCTTAGAGGACTCAAAATTGACCAAATTGCCTCAAAGCTTCCAATGAAGGACTAGAGACAAAATGTGGATGAAAAGGACTCACAAGAGACTCAAATTTCTTCAAAAATGTGTCAAAAAGAAGCCAATGGACCATATGGAGGCACCCCAAAAGTTTGGGAGCAAAACACCCAAGGGAACCCCTCCAAACAAGGTCAAAAATGACCAAAATAGGGAATTTTCGCTCCCTAGAACATTGTGGGGGAGCAAAAATTTGAAACTTTTTGCGCCCTAGCCCACTATCATAGAGAGAAAATTTGGAAATTTCGCTCTATAACCTGTTTTGAGGAAGCAAAAATTCTCCTATAGGATTGAAAAAATGAAAAGTTGGCCTAGATCCGAGCAAGGATAAGGTCCTGAGTTTAAAATGATCCTCAATAATGATCATAGAGAATCTAAGGTGATGAGAAAATACACTTAGAAGAGGATTTGATGATCCAAACAAGCAAGCAAAGGTGAAACTAGGGAAAATTTCCCCAGCGGAGTCGTCAATTTCTGTGTTAGAGAATTCTTCCTACGGATAGGTAGACTCTCTCATGGACATAACTAAGCGTCTAGACACTTAATCCATGACAGAAAGGAAACAAATAGACACTATAGTCCTCCTAGATCTATGTCACACATCATCTAACAAGATATGGAAAGACAAAGAAAGTAGATGGTGTACCTTACTTTGATGGTTGTCCTTGCTGCTCCTAAGTTGCTCCAGCTCCAGCCTTTGATTATGGACTTATGAACCTGTTCACAAAGGAAATACAACAGCTTATCCAAAGAAATATATGTATAAACAAAGATCTAACTATAAAAACATAGACAATTTCATGCATTCATCATTAAAAACATGAAAATGAGAGGAATAGGCTAAGTTATATTAATGATAAGAAAGACAAAAGAAGCTGATTACAATGTTATACCTTGGTGTCCAAAGTAGAAACACTTCCTTCCAAGCTTTCCAACATCACCCTTGAAAGACTCATAGGATCATAATTTTAGTGCTTCCAAGATCACCCCCTAGCTCATGGATGGTCCTCCTTAAGTAGGATTTGGGAAGGCCAACCACTAGGAGAAAATGATGGATCTAAGTGAGTAAGATGTGGATCAAGGGTCTAAACCATGCCAAGGAGGGAGTGTGAGATGGTATTCGAAGGGGTACCTCATCCCAAGAAAATCTCCATGAGATCCAAGATCCAAAATCAAAGGGATAAGCCTAAACCAAAATTTTTGCTCCCCTATAACTACTCAAAGCACAAAAATATTGAAATTTTCGCTCCCCCATAGGCATGGAGGGCGCGACAATTTGAAATTGTCGCTCCCCCATAGGCATGTAGGGCGCGAAAATTCGAGAAGGCTAATTTTTGGAGGTGGTTAAGGTGGATTTAGAACCCTTGCCTTCCAAATGTGACTAGGGAAGGGATTAAGATTAGAATGAACGGTCCTAACACCCTTAGGAGGCATAAACATCATGTTTTCCATGGTGGTGAAACATGTATATTCTTACTTACACATGGTGTGGCAATTTGAGGTATAACAGTGCCGGACCAAGATACCCGCAGAACCCAAACCGTGGCTCCAATCACAAATTCGTCGATTCTGGTGGACCCAAGACATCGGATTTCAGCTAGGGGACCTCCCACAGTGTGCCTCAAAGTCCCGTAAATGGTGCCAATGTGCCATCTCCGGATCTAGGGTTTTGCTCAGTGAGGGTCATGCCAATTCCGCTCAAGGGGGGCATTTCTCGTCTGAAGGATCCCGGGCATGCGTGGCCACCCAGGACACATTCACAATTGCAATACGGACCTGTGGGAGTTAGCATAATCCAATTCCGCTCACCGGTTTTGGTTCTGTGGCCCCAGAGCAATTCCTTAAAGTGTCCCCGAATGGCCCCGGGGTGTCGGACCAAGATACCCGCAACACCCAAACCATGGCTCTGGTCACGAATACGTCAATTCTGGTGGATCTAGGACACTGATTTTCAGCTAGCCCCCCCCCCACAGCATGGCTCTAACCCCCGAAAACGGTGTTATTGTACCATCTCCGAAGCTAGGGTTTTGCTCAGTGAACCCTAGCTCCTTCATTGAGCAAAACCCTAGCTCCGGAGATGGCACATTGACACCATTTTTTGGAATTCGAGGCATGCTATGGGGGGTCCCGTAGCTGAAACCTGGCGTCCCGAATCCATCAGAATCAACGGATTCGTGATCGGAGCCACGGTTTGGGTGCTGCAGGCATTTTCGTCGAGCACCCTGGGGCCATTCAGGGACACTTTGAGGAATTGCTCTGGGGCCATGGAACCCAAACTAGTGAGCGGACATGGATTTTGTCAGCTCCCACATGTGCGTATTTACATTGTGGATGTGTCCACGGTGGCCATGCATGCCCGGGAGCCTTCAAACGAGAAATGGCCCCCTTGAGCAAAATTGGCATAACCCTCACTGAGCAAAACCCTAGCTCCGGAGATGGCACATTGGCATCATTTCCGAGACTTTGAGCCATGCTGTGGGGGATCCCCTAGCTGAAACCGGAGCCACGATTTGGGTGCTATAGGTATCTTGGTCTGACACCCCGGGGCTATTCAGGGACACTTTGAGGATTTTCTCCGGGGGCACAAAACCCAAATCGGTGAGCGAAATTGGGTTCCGTCCGCTCCCAGAGGTGCGTATGGCCATTGCGGATGTGTCCATGGTGGCCACGTATGCCTGGGATCCTTTGAAAGAGAAATGCCCCCCATGAATGAAATTGGCATGGCCTTCACTCAACAAAACCCTAGCTCTGGAGATGGCACAATAGCACCATTTCCAGGGGTTAGAGACATGCTGTGGGGGGTCCCCTAGCTAAAACCCGATGTCTTGGATCCACCAGAATCGACAGATTCATGACCAGAGCCACGGTTTGAGTACTGCAGGCATCTTGGTCCAGCAACCCAAGGCCATTCAGGGACACTTTGAGGATTTGCTCCGAGGGCACGAAACCCAAACCGTCGAGCGGACTTGGGTTCTGTCCACTCCCAGAAGTGATTATGGACATTGAGGGCATGTCCATGTTGGCCACGTACACCCGGGAGCCTTCGGATGATAAATGTCCCCCTTGAGCGGAATTGACATGGCCTTCACACTGTGGTCAAATTTGCAAAATCGTCGACCGGGCACTTGTGGCTAGCTTTCCCAACTGGAACCTTCCTAGACACACTTGTAGAACTCCCTGGAACTCGGTTTTGTTGCACGGTTGGAATTCAATGCCCCCAGTAGGTATCCAACAGGTGTCCATGAAGGCCTTTTGGATGCGAGAAACCTAAGCTGTTTCTCCATTGCCAAGGCGTTTGAGGCCAAAAAGGATCTGGTAAGCATTCATTTTTCAAAAGTGGTTCAGAGGCTCTTGCATCTTGGAAGTGGCCAAGAGTATCGTGTAGTGTGATAAGTATGGCCTTATCCTTAGGCCTTTCACGAATTTGAGGCCAAACGTAACAATAGAGGAGAAACCTGATCTGTTTCTCCATTACTGAGGCGTTTGAGGCTGAAAAGGATCCGGTAAGCATTCATTTTTCAAAAGTGGTTCAGAGGCTCTTGCATCTTGGAAGTGACTCTATTCTTTATTATCATGTCTGCTTATACTGAACTGGGTTTTTATTTTTATTTTTTTAATGACAGGTTTTACCGATATGATTCTACTATGAATTGTGTTTGGTGATAAAGGATTTTATTGTGGATTGTGTTTGGTGACATTTATGGCGACCCCCAAGGAACATATTGAAAAGATAAGGAAAGACAAGTTCTGTGTTGGGAAAAGAAAATCCACTTACAAAAGATTTACATCAAGAAATTAAACAATTATCTGCTGAATTATACACCAAGGATGTGCATTTTCTGATGGAGTTGATTCAGATAATTACTGAATTACAATTTTAGTAGTCATTTTATAATCTTATATGTTTTCTCTGTTTTCATGGTAAGATTAGTTTTTTGTTTTGGGTGCAGAATGCGGAGGACAATGACTATGAACCACATGTGGAAAATTCATTGGAATTTGTCATTACAACTGAAGATGTCGCTGGCGTAGGCGCTCCTGCGACCTTGATAGCTTTTAACAATGAGAAGGGATTTCAGAAACAAAATATTGATTCTATATGCAGCGTGGGACGATCCACCAAAAAGAATAGTAGGGAAGGTGGTTATATTGGAGAGAAAGGTATAAAATGAGCCATAGAATGACGACCATGGCTCGGATTGACAAACTGTCGACTTTGTTGGATTCAGGACATCGGGATAGTGCTAGGGGTTCCCCTCTCCTCCAGTCCCATGGCCCAGGTGTCACCTTGTAGGTCCATTTTGGAAACTAGGATTTTGCTCAGTAAGGGAGTGTGCAATTTTTGCACATGGGGGTCAACTTTGAAAAATCATCCATCAAGTACTTATGACTAGCGTTCCCAGCCGGAACCTTCCTAGACACACTTGCAGGACTCCCCGGAACCCGGTTTTGTTGCAGGGTTGGAGTTCTATGCCCTCGGTAGGTATTCAGCAGGTGTCCCTAAAGGCCTTTTGGATGCGAGACAAAAAGAGCCATAGAATGACGACTGTGGCTCGGATCGACAAACCATCGACTCTGTTGGATTTAGGACATCATGATAGTGCTAGGGGTGCCCCTCTCCTCCAGTCCCATGGCCCAGGTTCCACCTTGTAGGTCCATTTTGGAAACTAGGGTTTTTCTCAGTAAGGGAGTGTGCAATTTTTGCACACGGGGGTAAACTTTGCAAAATCATCCACCGAGCACTTATGGCTAGATTTCCCATCCAAAACCTTCCTAGAAACACTTGTAGGACTCCCTGGAACCCAGTTTTGTTGCACGGTTGGAGTTCTATGCCCCCAGTAGGTATCCAACAGGTGTCCCTGAAGGCCTTTTGGATGCGAGACAGAATGAGCCATAGAATGATGACCATGGCTCGTATTGAAAAACCATCGACTCCATTGGATTCAAGACGTCAGGATAGTGCTAGGGGTGCCCCTCTCCTCCGGTCCCATGGCCCAGGTGTCACCTTGTAGGTCCATTTTGGAAACTAGGGTTTTGCTCAGTAAGGGAGTGTGCAATTTTTGCACACGGGGGTCAACTTTGCAAACTCATCCACCGGGAACTTATGGCTAGCATTCCCAGCCGGAACCTTCCTAAACACACTTGCAGGACTCCCCAGAACTCGTTTTTGTTGCACGGTTGGAGTTCTATGCCCTCGGTAGGCATCCAGTAGGTGTCCTTGAAGGCCTTTTGGATGCGAGACAGAACGAGCCATAGACTGATGATCGTGGCTTGGATCGACAAATCGTTGAATCTGTTGGATTCAAGACATTAGGATAGTGCTAGGGGTTCCCCTCTCCTCCAGTCCCATGGCCCAGGTGTCACCTTGTAGGTCCATTTTGGAAACTAGGGTTTTGCTCAGTAAGGGAGTGTGCAATTTTTGCACATGGGGGTCAACTTTGCAAACTCATCCATCGGGAAATTATGGCTAGCATTCCCAGATGGAACCTTCGTAGACACACTTGAAGGACTCCCCAGAAACTATTTTTGTTGCACGGTTGGAGTTCTATGCCCCCGGTAGGTATCCAGCAAGTGTCCTTGAAGGCCTTTTGAATGCGAGACGGAACGAGCCATAGAATGACGACCGTGGCTTGGATCGACAAACCTTCAACTCCATTGGATTCAGGATGCCGGGATAGTTCTAAGGGTGCCCCTCTCCTCTGGTCCCACGGCCCACGTGTCACCTTGTAGGTCCATTTTGGAAACTAGGGTTTTGCTTAGTATGGGAGTGTGCAATTTTTTCACACAAGGGTCAACTTTGCAAAATCATCCACTGGGCACTTATGGCTAGCGTTCCTAGCCAAAACCATCCTAGACACACTTGCAGGACTCCCTAGGACCCGGTTTTGTTGCACGGTTGGAGTTCTATGCCCCGGTTGGTATCCAGCAGGTGTCCCTAAAGGCATTTTGGATGTGAGATAGAACGAGCCATAGAATGATGATAGCGGCTCGGATCGACAAACCGTCGACTCCGTTGGAATCAAGACGTCGGGATAGTGCTAGGGGTGACCCTCTCCTCTGGTCCCATGGCCCAAGTGTCACCTTGTAGGTCCATTTTGGAAACTAGGGTTTTGCTCAGTAAGGGAGTGTGCAATTTTTGTGCACTGGGGTCAACTTTACAAAATCATCCACCAGGCACTTATGGCTAGATGTTGATGAGGAACCTAGAGATGACAATGATGATGAAGATGTTGATGATGATTATGATGATGGTGATGATGATGAAGACGTTGATAATGATGGTGATGGTGATGAAGAAGATAATGATGATGATGGAGATGTTGATGAGAAACCTAGAGATGACAATGATGATGAAGATGTTGATGATGATGATGATGATGATGATGATGGTGATGATGATGAAGATGTTGATGATGATGGTGATGGTGATGAACATGATGATTATGATGGAGAAGATGATGATGATGGAGATGTTGATGAGGAACCTAGAGATGACAATGATGATGAAGATGTTGTTGATGATGATGATGAAGATGTTGATGGTGATGGTGATGGTGATGAAGATGATGATGATGATGATGGAGATGTTGATGAGGAACCTAGAGATGACAATGATGATGAAGATGTAAAATTAACTTGAAGTTTGATTATCATTAGAGCCATATCAAGAGTATATGTGGATGGAAACATTTTAAAATGTGCCAAATTAGGATTGTTTGAATGGTGTTGATGTCATCTAATCTTATTGTTGGCTTTGTGACATTTATGACGATAATGAATGGAGTGCTAAGATTTTATTTTGACTCATTTGTGATCATCTATCTAGTTGACATTCTTCTTTTTAGCAAGACATGGGAATATCGTTTGCATCAATTGGACCTGGCACATATTTGTAGCAATGTGTAGATAAAATTTGGTCAACACGAAATACTTATGCAAGCCAACATGCATAGAGCATTGATCATGTGAAGATTTCAATCATTGGCAATGGCATTTTGGATTGGAATTTCATTTCATCTCCTCCCTTCAAACTATTTTTTTTTTTACGTTTTGAATTTTTACATTGCCCTTGACATGAAGTTTTAGTGACAAAATAACCCTTCAGCAATGAAGTTAGACTTTAAAAAATATCATTTAAATTTTTTTTTTATTAAAGAATAATTCGTGGAAGTTAATGTTTGGCCACATGTAATGCAACAAAACAAAACTTTCAATTTTAACACGTTGCATTAATGGTGTAATTGAAATTGTGACTTTTATTCCAAATGACTTGGCTTTCAAGATTAGATAAATATAGTATGCCCTTTATAGAGGCTATTCTTAAAAAACACATTGCTATTGAGACTGTACTATGATTTTCTCCCCTTCCTTTGTCAAAAGAAGATTAATAAGGTTGTTTTTCCAAGGTATAAGATGTTTTGGATTTCTCAACTATTATTGCATGTGAAATTGCACATACCAAGCTACAACAAATCTTTCACGGAAGTGGATTTGTCTATGTGAATAGATAAGTGAAAAGCTTTTAGCAACAAGACCTATAAATTTTAACTTGGAATTATTGGAAATGTACAAAGTGGGATTGAGAGGCTTGATGGTGATTGTAGTAGTGGCCATGGTATTGGTGAGAATGATGTCATGATAGTGGAATTAAACATTAATATGGTGACCCTAGAGCTTGGATCCTAGCCTAGAAACACGAGAGACTAGCCTAAAAACCCTAGTTGGTAGCGTAAACCCTAGTTTGTATTCTAATCGCAATGAAACCCTATTATGTAGCCTAAAATCTATCCCTAAATTATAATACATATAAAAATTAAATCATTTTCATTGTACATATACATCCATGTGCATACATTTGAATCCAAATCACTATACACATATATGCATAGTTTCTCATCTATATAGCAAGGGTGCATACAACTAGAAAACCGTTGTACCTAGCACCGGATACCTAATTTAGAAACCTAATGGTTTGAAATTGGTTGTACCATGAAGATTTTTTATATGGTGGATATGCACACCTATGTAAACCTTCTCAATGGATGGCAAACCTAATATTATCATAACATTAGTAAAGCTTAGTCCAACATGTAGTAATGCTTACATGTTCTAGTGCTGATGGCGCAATAATGGATGCATGCAACTTGATGAGGGTGTATTTGTGACTCCATTGATGTAATGCAAGGCCTAAATGTCTTTAACAAGTTTCTAAGTGTCCAATAGATGAATTAGGATGTCCTAATACCCCTCAATCCCTTCCAGACTGTAATACCCCAATTTTGACCCTTAGGAAATACTGGCTCTAATGTAAATATTGTAAACACATGATGTATGTTTCCCTAGCGTGGAGCTCAAGGCCAAGGCCTCGCTAGTTTATGCTCGGATTTTATTTAAATTAGACACGCTTGATATTTTGTTACCCATGTGCTATTAAGCCATGGGATATTGTAAATTGATGTAAATATTTAACATTGAAATAAAATACAAAAAACTGGCTATGGAGGCAACGAATGAGAAGGGGCCACGTGTATCCACTAGGGAGTGGTGAGGGGGCTATGGGATTAAACCCTAGGCTGCCATTTTTCATTATGAGAACCCATTGACTTCCCTAGGTGACATTAATGCCTGTTGTAAGAAGGTGGTTGAGATTTCAGCCCATGGCTTCAATGGAGCATGGGCAGCCCTGAAATTCGTATGGGTGGGCATGGGTTCTGATTGCTTGGGCAAGAAGTCACTCAACCTCATGGGAGGTTGCTTGATTCTCACCCCATTCCATTGTGAAACTACCTAGCATCATTCCCATCCAAAAACGGGAGCCAACAGGGAGGAAACTAGAAAATCGCGACCTTGAGAGAACCCAGATTTTGAAAGACCAAAAACGTCCAGATTTGGCATGGGACAGGGAAATCCAATGGGGGATCCATTAGCATGAACCTTGGGGCGAATTTGGAAGCATTAGCTACCCCGAAATCAATGGGAAAACCCTGTTTTTGCAGCTCAGAAAACGAGTGACGGATTTGAGTATTTGGTGAGCAGAATGGTGAGAACTCAAGTTGGGATTGACTATGCAGAGGTTGGGTGTGCTTGATAAACCCAGCGAAGGATAGGATCTCAAAGATCAGCAGCTGGACCTTTCTATGCCCATCCTGAAGAGCACTGGAGGGAAGAGTTGCCTGAGGGACTGTGTAACAGAGAAGGGGATCTTCCTTGTGTTGGATGTGGTAGGTAATGTGGGTGCCTAACTGTTGAGCTCACTTGAGATGCCTGTAGCTCTATGGTTGAGCTCACTGGCTTAGCATTACCCTCCTCTATCCTCTTGGATGCTTGACTGAAACCATGGCTATGAGAGCAGCCAGCTAGTCCTCCTTAGTGGATACACAGCCCAGCTCGGGGGTGACCTCTCAGCTGAAAGAACACAAGCTGGACAGAGGTCTACGGTTGGGAGGAACGTTGCCCTTCCATAGCCAGTCGTTTGGACCGTTACAATTCAAGATAAGTATTCTGTGAATTAATCTATATACAGTCTGTGTTTGCAATGCATTCAATCTGAAGGATTAATTATTCCTGTTAATGAAATGAAATGCATCATGTTTTATGCAGTATGATAAATTGTCCATGCTTGATGAAATTAGTGACTGTTACATGTATGAATGATATGGGTATGCTGAATGTATGAAGAATAGTGTGCATACGTAATGATTAATTTCCGTTGTGTTTAAATTGAGATGAATCTGCATATGGAAGTTTTCAAAATGTTAGGAATTTATGGGTAAAGATTAATGGGACTAAGACTGCCATAAGCCCGTGTGTTGTTAACGTTTCCCTCCTTGCCTTTGATGATGGAAGGGGGTGTTACACAAACAGAATTCGAAATCATTTGGGGTATTGGGGTAACAAGTTGGTGTGTTGAGGTGGATATAGCCTCAAAAATACACCTCATAGTAGTCATTTATTGTAATGTAAACTATATGTGTTTAAGTCAATGTTTCTACATAATATTAGATCGCTATCACATAATGATAAATTAAGGAAGTCCTAATTGTAAATGGTAGTGGATGTGATGGTCATCAAATCAAAGGTGGATATATCCGTGAGTGAGAATTAATGAGCTAGCTATACATTGTGCTCAAGGTTGTCCTATTTGTATGGTGACAATTGATTAAGAAATGATTCCATAACTTGGTTATTAATTTGTTGCATGATCTTAAGTAGAAAAATTGGTCAATATAAATAATAGTGACGACATTTCATTATGTAGAGTATGGACATTTTGGATATCATTATGTAGAGCTATTAAAAATCATGTTGGATCTCATTTTAACCTTTTGAAAACAATGGACATTTTCTATTTTTAAGTATTCTTTTCCTAGTACACAAGTTCCCATATCTTATGTGCCATGAGGTGTGATTTGTCCATCCATTTATTTCGTTTGTTTTTAGATTAATTCTCACACATGATTTTGTTTGAGTTAGCCGATTTTTATAATGTTTTCTTAACATAGATACCATTACAAGCTTTTACATGTGGAAAGATAAACCAAGTTGAACTATGATATCCAACTTCTCTTCTAAGATCTAGGTAAGCTTCAGGTTGATTCACATTATCAACTAATGCATGGACATCATTGGTACCAAAACTTAAGACCGCATTGCATGGTCGGATAGAAGTAAAAACCAAATTTAGACAACATCACATCATGATACACACAACATGAGAAAAAAATATTAGACAACAAGATACTAATATAGACAACATCGATATAAATCACATAACTGAAAATCCATGTACATCAAGGCTACAAAACGCATCCAAACATATACAATTTCGGGCAAATAGTGGAACATGGTTCCAAATGTACATACAATGGCAACTCGTTCCCTATAGAAAATGCGACAACTCATGCCATAGATCCAAAATACATGGCAACTCATGCTGTAGATACAATGTACATGGAAACTGGTGCACAAAGTGCCACATCATGGCTAATGTACATAACATGGCATGTCAAGCATTGTGACCACCCCCGTCACTCCCAGGCACATCTCCAAAGTCGATCTTCCTACTCTTCAAGCTACTGGTACCTCGGGTCTTGTTCCATCTAGGAGTAGACCGTCTCTTCGGGCTCTGGAACAAATGATATAAGATACCGTCATTTTCAAGCATTTGCAACATTTACCACATTTATAAAACAAATGTATAATTCGAATCTTAAATAAATCACCTCTGATGCGAGTGGGAAACGTGAGGCAGGTGTCCTGTCTCTGTGGAGCCTCTCAGCAATTCCAGCCTACAACATTTACAACAATCATTTCATTGAAAAGTAATAATTGCTTAAATTATTTTTTGTTAATGCATCAAAATATTTTCATAAATTAGCTTGATTCTCACCGTGAACACCTATGACAATGGACATGGCTAGGATTCTGGGCTAGTAGGTGGAGCAGATGGTTGGACAACCAGCTCCAACGCAGTCATGGGGGGGGAGCAGATGTAGTTGCAACCACTACAGGTGCAACCACTGGAGATACAGATGAGGATACTGGAAGAGTAGATCCCACAATAGTGGCGGGAAGTGGGGAAGATATGGTGGCAGAAGACATGGTGGTATGGGGTGGAGGAGGACGTCGTGGATGATGAACCCCTATCAGTTGTATGATAGAGAGTATCGAACAAAAAGGGCTAGGGGGGATGGTGAGGGATGGTGAATGGGAGGGTAGTCCTAGATAGAGGAAGGAGGATGGACGGAAGGGACGTTGTTGACAAAGAGGGGAAGCTGGAAGGAAGGGGGGGCGTGGACGAATGGGAGAGGATGGATAGACAGGGGGCGTGGATAAATAAGGGAGGATGTATAAACGGGGGGGCGTGGACGAGTGGGGGAGGATGGATGGAGGGGGGAGTATGACTGGAGAGAGGAGGCTGGATGGAATGGAGGGGGTGGATGGAGTGAGGGGTCTATATGGAAGCGAGGGGGGGACTCATGGGATCACGGGGGGTTCACCAGTGAGGAAATATCATATCACGTCCATTCATATTGGGGGGTTGAATACTCTTAAAAACCTCAAAAATATATTGCCCCGTATTAAGGGGTCAAGGGGGGTTTTTAATTTGACATAGTAATATAAATATTGGGGGTTATTTTATTTGGGAGTGCTGAGGAATAACCTCCAAATCATCGGATTGATTCATACGTCCAAATCATGGGCTCAATTCATAACCACCTAAAACTTAAGGACCTTCCATTTTTATTTGATATTGCTTATGATCCTAAGGTTTGCATAAATTTGATAATAGTGTACCAATGATAATATCGATGGAAGTCTCTTTGGATTATTGGCCTTCAGCAATCCTCATTTAATAGATTATTTAGGCTTGGTTTGAATTGATGTTATATTGTTTTCCATCTTTAAGTTAAGAGATATAGTTAAATGGGAGTTCTAGACTTGAACAATTGTATTGTATATTTTGTAGGCATCAGGTAAAAGATTTACATCTTCATTTTTTAGGTTGGAGTTTAGGTGGGCATTGAGATTCAATTAAACCTTGCTCCACCACAACCAAGAAAAGTGAGACCAATCTTTCTTGGCTCACTAGAACCAAGAAAAGTTAGATCAATGTTTCTTGACTAATTATTTTTTTCAACCTTTTGTATTCTTCTTTAATATTTTCACATTGCCACTTAGGAATATTTGTTAGATTGAGTTATATTCAACACGTTCATAATTGTAATTTCAATTCTTATATGGAAGGAATTTGTCTTAATATTGTATTGGAATTAACATGAACATAGGTGAAAATATAAATCCTTATTTACATACCCTATGTGTTATCGTTACCATGAAATGGTATCATATAAATTTCACCATTTGTGTATCTTTATAACTATTGCATGCTTGAAACCTAACAATGGAGATTTTTCCCTATCCTTTAAAGATAAAAAAACTAGATATAATCCAAGAAAAGGTAACTAAATGTTGTTAATTCTCGTGATTGCAAGAATAAATGTAGAGGAACTGGAGGCAATTCATTGGATATTGTGAATGACCCAAATCCAAGATATACACATGATCATACGGTGTTATTGAAAAGTAAAAGGAATTTGTCTATGTTCATTTGGGTTCAGACATCAATGATGTTTGTTTTGATAGGAAGGTAGGGGTGTCCCTCCACAAAAGGGTTTCAATTTTGCATGTTTATGGAGTTTAATTTATTAAGCTTATAGAAAACATGAGTTCTCTATGGCTATATTTGTATTTACATGATATAAAATTGGTAGATTGGCAGGTTGTGGTGTAAAACATTTTCAATTCTCATATTTTCTAAGAATTGCACTAACAATTGGACTATCAGTCATTTACATTCTTTGTTATGTTGATCTCTTGACTAGGTTGCGTTTTATGCATTTTTTCTTTGCAAGTACTATTTCTTTGCGTGTTCCGCTATCCAATGCTACAAATTGATCAGTCGCCCTTGGAATCCTAGTGGGATCATTATTAGCATTATACTATTATTTTATGTAGCATCTTGTTTGCTTATACTAAGATGTGTTAGGGCTCCTATTTGTTACAACTTGGTACTATGATATAAAGGGGGTGTTAAAAATGGGTTGATAAAAATGGATACCTACAATATCTAGTGAAACTAGGGGTTTTCTTAATTAGAAAGACATATTGGGAGGGGGGTTCAACAATACAATTTTAGGATGCATTTTCCAATATTTAGTGAAAATAGGGGTATTCTTTAATATTATGCGAACGATCGTGCTATGTAACAAGTTCACTGAGTGAACCCCCCGTGCATGGGATAGGGTGGAAACATAGGACTAAAATGGGGACCTGTAGCTATTGGTGGTACCTACATATACATTTGTAATATCACAATTTAGTAAACAAACAATAAATTAAACCATAGTAAGTCGTAACAATTAAAATTAAAAGCGTGCTTCTAACTACACATTGTACCTATGTATATGGTGATCTACCAATCCCTGGTGGGGATGGTTGATCACTGTAGTCATGGAACACCTGTGGACACCAAAATGCATGCATGTTATGAACATATTAAACATGTCATTATTTAGGCAATCAAGATATTCAAAAACATTGTACGAACTATCAACGTGTATGCCATAAATATATATACTTAAGTAATATAAATGCCATAAGTAATATCAATATTGTGTGAGGTACTGAAAATACCTCCATGTGAGGTGTCGCAATTTCAGTTGCAGCTACAATTGCTGCATCCAGGTTGGGAGATACTACGTTCTCCCATGTTGGTGTCTCAGCTCTAAATAACTGTACATTGAAATAATAGTTTAAGTCAAACACAAATACGTTAAAAATACTTTACAAATTATCAAGTGATGATTGAAAAAACATTAAAAAAATTGTTGACCTGCTCCATATAACAGCCCTCGATTGGGCTAGGGAAAGTGTGCCCGCAATGGGGACAAAGATGTGGCATTTTCCCCGTCGAACTGGAATTCCTAGCATGGCTACCACCCATCACAGGTTTATCCTGACCCTGTCGTGAAGGCCTTGCACCTGAATCTCTATCAAGGTCAACCGACCTCTCCACTGTAGTCGCTGCTACAAAGGTGGTGTGTCTGAGGAGTCCACGTGCAACATTTTTCATTGCCTCCTCAATCTAATCAAGTATGTGGGGTAACTGAGGTGGCTGGGGAGAGGGGTTTGGGTCATGCCTAGGAGCTAGTGTCCCTATCAATGGGTTCTTCCTGGAAGCAGGTCGATCTTGGGCAGATCCACGCCCAACACCCTAGAACTCGATTATGTCAAAATAGTTGATAGGTAAACCGAGCATAAACTCAGCCCACAGTTTTCGAAGGAAGTACTATGTAACCTCCCTATTATTACAGGGAGGTTTATCATACACCATGAACCACCTCTGCATCCAATTTTCCCTCCATGGTTGGTAATGATACCAATCCATGCAGACACATGGATTTATAGTGTTCAGTGGTTGTTGTGTTCTTGGATCAGTGAACATACTATATAATTGGGCCTTTGTAATATTCAAATCTTTTATTGCTTCCTTGGAAATGCCTGGGGAGTAATACTCCCGCATCTTAGCTCTATATTCAGTCATGTCGATCAATTGGTGATGTGCGTGGATGAGGGAGTCAATTGAGCTCTCAATTGACGTGGCAAGAGACACTCGAGATGGTTCCCATGTGTTTCTTAGTTCTCGCGTGTGCACTCTCATTTCATTTACATAATGGTTAAGGTCATCTTGTTCAACATTTGGTTGGGGGTTTTGATTTCTTCGGCATTTGGATTTTGTTGACGGTTTTCTTTGACATTGGGTCCAAGGTTTGGGTTTTCTTGTGTTCCACCGAACTCCGGGCTAACATTTTTTCACTCATTGTGTCGGTTTATAATCTGCAATTGAAAATTTCTCCATTGTTTTAATAATTTGGGAATTATTACCAATTTAATAAACAAAAAAAAAACAATAAAATGACACAAACAATGAATGAAATGACAAAAAAATTGGAATTTACCTATCCAATTGACTTGTTGATGAGTTGGTGGATCGATTTGGTGGGTTTTGGAGTGGAAATGGTCTCTTTTTGTGGCTGTAGTCACATGCACGCAAAGAGGAAGTCGTGCTCAGCTCCGATGAGTAGAATGGGAACATTCTTCTCTGTGTTTTTTTTAATAGGAGTGCGTGTGCGCCTTGGTTCGGTACTGAACCTAGCAGCGCATGCGCGCTGCCTTAGGTGCGTGGGCGTGGTCGTTTTTGTCCTGCTAGCGCGTCCCCATTGAAACGGTTTTGGGGAGCAACTTTGTGCGCCCGCCCTCAATTTTTTATTTTATTTTGAGCCATCTTTTCTTTGAAGAGTAGATCATATTCAGTGATTCCAATCTCCTCATTTTGTTTATCCATTATATACAACATTAGCATTCAATACACAAATGAATTCCAAACATAAATATGATGAAAATACTCTTATTCATGTTAACATAGAATTGCTCAATAAAATTGCTATTTTTTTCAAGCAGAAGAATGTCTATTCCTATTCATGCGAATCAAAGAGTACATATCCATACATCATCTTTTGACATCTCTCAAAAATGATAAAATACATCACAAAAGACTATCATACTAACCCTCCATCAGACTGTCATACAAATGCCTCACACCCAAAACACCTAACAATTGGTCTGTTAAAAGACCATCCAAAATATATTCTAATATACTGCACAAAAAGAGAGTGTGCAAAGATACAAAACTAGGAAAAAAATAATTGTCCACATACAACAGTGTTCTATCCACTTAATTTATAAATAAAACAAAATTTTTAAAAGTGAGGTTGTCTTCTATATATTAATAAAACTGCTATTTGATTAGCTTATAAAATCACAAAAACAAAAAAATAATTATTTTAATTGCAATCCTTTGTATTAAAAAGAACTACCTAGTATTTAAAGACAAAATGCATCATCAACTTCTTCGTCATCAGAATCACAATCTAGACTACTAGTGTAGCATATGCTTCGGTGTTTTCTTCATCCTCATCTCCATCTTCAACATCCATTGTAGCTAACATTTGTGTTGTATTGAAACATTCTAGAACCTCATTAGGTATTAAATCTTCTTCTTCAAGTGCTTCATCATCATCTTCACAATCTTTTTGTAGTGTTTCTTGTAACAAATTAGTATCTGCATAATGCATTATGTCATTTTCCATATATTGTCGTTTTGAAGGTGACTCTATCTGAATGATATAAGACCAACCAATGTTTGTTACATCATCCATTAAATATGATTATTTAATTTGTAAAGGGAAAAAATATGCCTCATCATTCTTCTATAAGAATTGGCGTCTATTAACATGGATAAATCCATAGTCATTTTTTTGTACTGCAAATGGCTTAAGCCATTTACATTTCAATAATATAGGACTTTTCTCCCCATAATCAACTTGAATATTTTCTTGTATGAATCTAACATATAATATATTCTCATTTTCATGTTGAAATTTAGCACTAATTATACAATCACAATTCACCTTCCCTTTGTCATTTTCTTCCACCCTTAAATGACTTCCAAATGCCCACATTCCATTGAATTTATAAACCCATAATGATGGAGGTTGTGAAAGATCACATTCCTCTATATGTATATGTTGACCTTGTTTACATGCAAAAGTGATTGCATTGATGATCCATTCATCAAAGGATAAAAAAGAACAACTTTCACTTTGATGATGCTTGCGCTTTACAGATTGGTGCAATCCTATTGGAATCTCTTCACAGTATTTTCTAAACACATAACAATAATTCAAATTATAAAAAAATGACATATGAAATAAACATAATTAAATTATCAAGTTTACAGAATATCCTCACCTATGGCTCTTTTCGATTAAATATATGTTATGAAGAATGTAAGAGTGTATCGCACTTATTTCATCATGCGACAACTTGGAGCATTTTCCATTTCCTACTAGTACTTCACCTACAACTCTCTCATCCTCTTCCTTATCCCATAAACACTGACTAACATTGTTAAAATTCTTCATATGGTTTGTACAAAATCCAATGGTTTCTTGCTTTTAATATCCCTCACACATGCTACCTTCTAGTCTTTCCTTGTTCCGGACATATTTTTTTAACACTTTCATGTATCGTACTATGGGATACATCCATCTTGTTCTAATTGGGCCACAAAACTCAAGATATTTTTCTAAATGAATCAGAAGATGCATAGAAATATTGAAAATTATTGGTGGAAACTCACGTTCTAACAAACAAAGGACTTCAACGATCTCTTGTCTCAAATTAGGAAAAATTGAAAGATCTAACACGTGTGAGCTCATTCTTTTAAGTAATAGACCAAGCCTTACAATTGTCAATTTTGGTCCCTTTTTAAAACTAGATACGGAAATAATAGGGATAACATGCTCAATTAAAACATGATAATCATGGGACTTAAGACCTTTTAATCTATTATCAATCTGGCAATCCATATAATTACTTACATAACCAGTTGGAAATCGAGTGGAAGACATTGTTCTTACAAATTGAAAACATTGTTCCTTTGTCCACACATAAGGAGCGTGGGGTTTTATTACTTCTCCATTATAAGATATTCTAACCCATAGATTTATTTGAATCCTTAGTTCATGCATATCTTTTTGTACAGATATTGTATCATATGTACCAAAAAGAGTTTGTATAATTACATGTGCAATATTTTTCTCACAATGCATTAAGTCAACAGTGTGTCTGATGGGTAAATTATTAAAATATGGCAACTTATAGAATATGCACAACCTTTTTACACCAGTTTCTTTAGCCAGATCATTTGCACTATTACAAATTATGCCACATTCACTATATTGCATTCCTTTTTGTGCACCCTCAAAAATAAACTCACATGTTGTTTAAAGAGGTGGTTGTCAAAGCTCTTCCTTTCCATTAAAACATGATTTTTGCCGACAATATGGATGATCTATTGGTAGGTAAGCATAGTGCCCACAATAAATACACTTGCGCAAATTCCCTTAGTGCCTCAAAAAATCCTTGAATATGCATGCTAGACATCCTTGGTATCCATGAACACTAAGACCTATTAATGTTCCATATGCAGGCAGGTCGTGTATTGTAAAAAGTATTGCAACTCTTAAATTAAATTTTGATAATGTCCCATCCCTTAATGTTTGAAATGCATCGATTCCTTTCCATATTTCTCTTAACTCATCAAATACTAGATAAACATCAATAGTATCATATGTTACACTTTTCTTCCCAGGTATTATCAATGATAACATTAATAAACAGGGTTTAGTAGCCTCCCATTGAGGCAAGTTATAATTGATTACAAAAACTAGCCAAGTTGACCAACTAGTACTCATATCTAAAAGTGGGTTTACCCCATACAACCAAACCCATCCTTATATTACGAGGTTCTTGGGAAAAATCAGGCCATGTATTATCAAAATCCTTCCAAACC
Organism: Larix kaempferi; assembly: GCA_027924585.1. NCBI lineage: Eukaryota > Viridiplantae > Streptophyta > Pinopsida > Pinales > Pinaceae > Larix > Larix kaempferi. The sequence goes on from BSBM01000268.1 coordinate 9,909,936, forward strand.
AGTGAATTGGCCATATGTTGTTGCTTTCCATCAATGCTTTTATTTTTATCATGTCATTCCATGAGTTCAACAATGTCTCGACACCTATCCATTTAAAGCAATTGTGGAATAAGTGGAAAATGACGAAGCACTTTTCTTGGAGCATTTTACTTCAAACTTTGTCTAAATATTTGTTCTTTACATTTTGGACATTGAATCTCATTTGTTATCGTTTTGCGAAATAGTACACAACTCTTCACACATGCATGAATACTTTCATATGCCAAGCCAAGATTAGTTATTATAGACTTACATTTGCTCCATGGATTCGGAAATGTAGTTTCAGATGGTAGCAATTCATCCAGAAAACCTAATAAGTCATCAACACTCTCATTTGTACATCCATGCACAACTTTCAAGTTAAGAATTATAAGGATTGTTGATAGAATAATTAACTTGCAATTTCTATACACAGGTTTTGTAGCAAGATCCATTAAATTTTGCATCTTAACAACATTCTCATCTTCGACATTATTCTTCTCAACATCATTCTTCTCAACACCATTTATAATTATTTTGTCATCAAATGCATGGTACTCATCATCTGCTAATATTTTAGTATGCAGTCAACTGAAAAAAAAAAACCCAATTAATCATAATAATGTTTGCATGTTCATTGACAAAAAAAAATGTATGATATTGTATACCCTTATCAACACTTTTTTACTTTTTGGGAATTGTCCAACCCATGGAAGAAGTTGTCAGAATTAAAGGCCCGGAGGAGAGGAAAATCTAAATTGCTACTTGATAAATAAGTTGACTCCAGAGGATTAAAAGAAGGGCTGGTTGGCTTTCTACTAGAAACCTTATTACACATTTTTTCATAGATTTGCTAATCTTTGTAAAATCCTAGATACAATTTGGGGACTAAAAAACACTTCAAGGAACAAATTCAATGGCATTGCAGCTCTCACTGTCTCCCATTTACTCTCTATAAAATTATCGTTGAATACTTGATGAGTAGAGACAAGGCACTTGCAGAACTACTTGTTAAATAGATCATTAGGTGATGAAGGTCATCATAATTAGGAAGGATTAGCTATCAGATAGGGATAAGGACACAATACTACAATCCAAGCTACAAATAAAAAATAAAAGGAGTTGATGATGAACCAAATACTAGAAAAAATTAGCAGATAAATGTGTTAGGTAGCCCTTGAGTTTCTTTAGAGATAGGGCATTCATCGAACTCCTGATATTTTTTGAACTTGGGGAGGCCCAACTCAGATTATTGGCAAGCATATTAAGTCCATAAATGAAATTAAGAGCATGTCATTCCTCAAAGAGAAGTCTAATTATAAAGATCACAAAGACACCTTGCAGTGAGAACTTCTATACCTATTATCAACATTTTTCAACATCAATGCTAATAGGGTCCATTTTCAGCATCAATATGAGCAAGTTACAAATGATCTAATTGTCACCGAGTCCTATTCCACACTACCTCTCTTTTACTGGATAGATATTATTAACTTTAAATGATTATCCATGTTTGACCTAATTTTTCTCCCTTTCTATAGTTTATTTTTCTTTCAATTACTTATAGCATTTTTCATTGGAACTTGATTACACACTTATTTGGCCAAGATTGTACTTAAATATTCCAACTGTCCCACTGACCTATTTTGGTCATCTGTGTTTATCAGCATTAATATTGATTCAGTTCTCCACAAAAGGGATATAAACCTATATTGTACAACTAAATAGTCAAGGAAAATATTGATTGTACAACTAAATAGTCAAGGAAAATATTTTCAATAGCTATATTAAGATATATTTTGAATAATTGTTAATGCAAAATCCATAGAAATCCATTTCAATGGTTAAACTTATTTCAGAAATTGTCCACATAAATACATACAAAATCACCCAAAATTTAAAGGAAAGGGAATCAAGCGGCTTAAAATATGTATGTAATAATCTAAATAATTCATCTTTTTGGACAAAATCCTAAAAACATTCCCACGCAAAAAAAACCGAAAAAAACGATGTTATTTCAACCATTCGAGGATGCAACTTATAATGGGGCAAAATGTTTAAATTACTAGCTTGATTGGCTTCATGCGCGATTGCAAGTTTGTGTTATTCGGGGTTACAGACATGATACTTGGTGCACAAATACAACCCTTTAATGAAAACCGAATTTCTAGAACGAAGTCCTTGTTATTCTAGACTAGAAAAAGTCCTTGTTATTCCATATGAGTGTAGATGTCCTATCTCATTCTTTGTGGGTTTTACCTTTTCTACAAAAATTGGTAGACATATAGAGAAGAAGTAGTGTACTATTTTTCCAAAAACCTCCAAAATCCTTAATATAATGATAATGAAATGTTTTTTTTATAGTATGTGAAGTGCAATATATATTTTTTTTAAAAGCTTGAGAAATGAAAAAGTGTTTTTTGAATTAAGGAGTGATGACACAAGAAACAATAACAATTTGTTTTTTGATGTGAAGTGGTTGTAGCTTGGGTGGTTGGGAGGAATCATTGTTGCCCTCCCCTATTATAATGATTGTATTTCTGGCCATACCTTGATTCTTTACGGAATAGTAGGTGCTGACATGTTAAAGACACATAGGAAAAAGGATTTCATGTACTATCTATTGTAATAAAAGTTAATATATTAAAAAATTACATTAAATGTGATTCATTCATTTTATCAATTTTGATATTATGATTAGTTAATTTTATTTAATTTAAAACCAGTATAAATCCATCTTAAACCCGTAACTATCAAGCATCATTGAGAGGGATCCAATTTATTGAGGTGTATTTCTTTTTCTTAATTTAAACTCAAGAAATTTGATCTCTCTTTATTGATAGATCCGAGTTTAAGTTTTAAGTTTTTATTTTATAAATTGAAATTGATTTTTTAATTACTTTTCAAAATATATTATTTCATGAGTCAACATGGAATTTTTTTAAATACTTTCCATAATATATTTGAATATTATGACCAAAATTACATAATCTACTAAATCATTATACAAATTATAATTATAAAATTTTTAACTGAAAAAATTATTATTTAAATAATTTTTTAACATAAATATAAATATACAAATTAATATAGGTTAATATACAAACACTATTAATTTATATTATCATTTTGAATAAAACCCATCGTAATTTATTTACTCAACAATTATATCGATAGATTTTATGTCAATATCTCAATTATATCCATTATCTACCGGTAACGGATGGTACTTTTCTCTGTGGATGATGGAAGTCTAAGTCCAAAATTATATATATATAATATAACATTGAAATTCGAAATTTTATTTGAAGAAATGAAACGACTTCTGAAAAAGTATTTGAAAACGAAGCAGATGTGGATGTTTTTTTAATTAATATGGTAATGGTCAATTTTTTTAAAGAAATGAAGTGGAATTTAGTAAAGATTTGAGGAATATTCTTAATTTTGCATGATACAAGTTCTCTGAGTATTAGAATTTTGGTTCAAAGTTCGAGCCATTTCAAACCTACCAAACTGCATTCTAAAAGTTACGGGATGACCAATTACCAGAGGGTGAAAGAAGACCTACTCCGACAATAACTCCGAGTGACGCGTTACTTCTATGAGATAATATACTTTAGTTGGACAATTTTTCAAGAGTCTGACTGGCCATTCTATTTTTTAAGTATTACGTAGCTTTGCATTTAGCGAGGAGTTTTATGACCCCTACTGGGGCATTGATCACTCCAGAGTCCAAACCAATCATTATATAATTCATTAATTAATAAATTTGAGATGTGTGAATGAGTGAAGAAAACACAAACACGGTAGCACCAAGCCTAATAAACACAACAACGACGAAGAATGCGTACACGAAATTAATCAATGCCACCAAATTCTACAATCTTAGCAATACTGCGACGAATAGTAGCAATTAACAAGAATCAAAGACCAGACATCCAAGTAAATTAAACAATGGATCTGAATTTAAATAATCAACAATCAACAGAAAACAAAACAATTTAGTTTTTATCAGAAAACGAACAGGCATTAATAGATTCACTACTTCGGGCACAAACTATATGGCGTCACTGAAATCTAAAAGGGCGAAATAGAAAACCAGAATTCAAATAATTAGACAGGGAGACTTTATTGGAGAGATGGAATTTATCTCATTCTGGTTCGTTGCAGCGCTTACGAGCCACGATGACAGAATTGATAACTTCATCGGTGGGATGGACAACGGACAGCACATCGAAACCGAGCAGGTCGTTCAACTCCACCACGGGATAAAGGAACGCCCGCGCTCCGTGCGCGCTTCGGAGGAGAAGGACCGCCCCGGGGGCCATGTGCTGCCGGAGATGCTTCACCACGCGGGCCTTGTCGGCCCTCTCCATCCCCACAAGCGCCGCCAGGAAAACCACGTCGTACTCGCGGAGCTCTGCCGTCAACTTCTCCACGTCCGCGTCGTGGAACACCATCCGCCTCGACAGCTCCGGGTGGGGGGTGACGAGGAGGCGCGCCATGGCATTGGCAGCGGGGTCGAAATCGTAATTGTCGAAGCGAGAAGAGGGCAGGTGGTTCAGAGCCAGCACAATGGATGTCAGCGGCAGCGGCCCGGAGCCGAGGAAAGCCACCCTCTTGGGCGCGGGTAGGCCTGTGTCGCGGAGCGTCTCGAACTCCAAACGCGCTAGCTTCAGGTAGTTGTTGTAGTAAGGGAAGGCGCCCAGGTGGTGCAGGGGAAAGGGGCGGCGGCCCAGTCGGGCGGAGAAATGCTTCTCCAGTAGCCCCTCCCCTTCCGCGCAGAGGCAGATGAGGCGGGATCGAATCTCCTGCTCCCCGTCGCTTAAATACCGATCAACGTCGATATTGCTTGGCTGCGCGCAGAGGCTCACCAGCTCCGAAAAGAGGGTGTCGACATGTTCGGAGGGCTTGAGGCTTCCCAGCCGTGAAAGCTCGTCATACAGTTGGAAGACACGCGCCACCAACGATTTGTGCGAGTCTTGATCGTTTCTCGCCATCTCTGAATGTCGACACTCCACGCTCTACCCACGCGCCCGAGCGTGCTTTTTATGGATAACTTTACCCCTGGGAAACACACAAAGTCACTATCTTGTTGACGCTATACTCCCATTGCTTCATGCATTCCAGGGAACTTCCGATTGCTTCATGCATTTACAAACTTGTTATCATGTGTGAACACAGTTTCTTTATAGAATTTATCTACGTGGCATTTTGTAAACCAACCTTACCTAATAGCATTTGATTTCTACAAGCTGTCCTTTGAAATAATTTGCCTTGATAATAGGGTGTGATCGGTTTAGCTATGTTGTTTATTCACCCATACCCCCTTCAGTCCAAAATAGAATATGAGAGGGGATCTACGCGGGATCATTGGGCACGCCATGCCCCTTGTAGGAATGAAGGGACCAATGACTATTTGAGAACGTCACTAAATGCTTTTGAAATGCTGATCTATGCTTTTCTAATGCCAAGAGCATTTTATTGATCCACATTGCAATGAAATATGGGTTTATGCTTTTTTTTTGGATTATGGGAATCCATAATTTCATTTAAATTTAATGATTGTCATTATAACTCCTATATCCAACAATTCCCATAAATCAGATATATCAATAATTTATATTGCTATAGCAAAAATGTTTAGAGATTATGGTAATTTCTTTCAAATCTCATCATTGCCATAGTTATAATTTCAAAAATATATACAATAGCTATATAACTTTCAAATATACCAATAACTTATGTCTTAACAAAAGTAAAGATGTCTAAAAACCAAAAAACAAATAAAAATCCTAAACTCCCGATAATATCTCATTAGAAATTTAAACCATAATAAAGAGAATAAAAACTACTCTATCCTACTAATAAGCCCCAATACTCATTGAAATATGAACTTATATTATCTTACCTTTGAAATTCAACTACGCGATCATATCCTTGGAGGTGGGTGGAATAATTTATGAAAACCTAATTTCAAAACTTGGTAAAGAGTTCATTATAACTTTTTTATATTCGTGAGTGGTACTTTCATTTCAATTTCAACCAATAAAGATAACGTATACGCCCATCGTCATGTGTAAAGTCAATAAAAAGATTGTATACGTAACTTGTACACATGGGAAGAAAGGGAAAGGCTAAACCCTTTCTAAATCGAGTAGTTTTCTTATACATCTTTAAGTCTTTCATGCACACTTCACATTAGCCCATGGAATTGTTGATCAACAAATAAAAACCACAAGAATCCATGTACGATTTTGGATTTATGAAAGATAATTAAATATCATATCCCATCAATTTAAATCCTTTAAAAAAAAAATCTTGTTTTGTTCACATGATTTCAAACTATTTTGAAAGATTACTTATTACATGTTAAACATAAAATTTGACAACACACAATATTAGATCTTCTTTCAGTCATACATTAATTTGGTGTGGCATAGCAATGCAAAAAGACTTTATCACAATGATCCTATGGATTTGAATATCAATGATTATATCTTTTTTTTTACTCACTAATTTGGTGTGGCATAGCCATGTGAAAGACGTTTTCGCAATGCACCTATGTTTTAATGGGGTTTTGAATCTCAATGAGGAGAGTGTGAAGCTTACTTCATCACCAATCAAGTCATTGACCCCTTATAAATTACAATTAACAAAAGTATTTTACCATGAACTAGGCCTAATGCTTAAGAACGTGTAGATTTTCCTTAGAGCTCACATATTAGAATCTGGACGAGGGTAGGGTATGTAAACCTCCATAAGCTAAGTAGTCAAATCGCTACCTAGAGGGAGTCCTTTGTCCCACAAACAAGGGGGTCTCATATCTCAATTTGACATCTAGCTAGGTTGTGACCTCAATTTTTTTTTTGTGTGTGTGTTTTCCAAGAAAAAAAAATATATTCCATTATAGAATGAAAATCACATTCTTAAAGTGCTCAAAGCACAATACAAATAAAAACGAGTATGAGTGCTTACAAGATTAAAATTACATTATTAATGTACATGTCATTTCTTTCCCTTTATAAAATAGTCATCAATCTTTCCATTTCCCCCTTCTTCTTTTAACTTCTTTCCACCCCTATGAAGAAGGAGCCATAGTAACTAACTACGAATCAAATGGTGGAAGATTCATATTTTAAGAACAAACTAGTTCCTTATCTGAATTTGAATTATTAGTTTCGAGATGTCTTTTGTTCCACCTAGAGGGGCTTTAGCTACCATAACCTCCCTCGAGGAGGAAAGCCTTGTATCCATTTCTTCTACTTTGTCCCACAAGAAAGGAATGGATTCCCCAATTAACACTTGCAACTCTTGGTTTACCGTACTCTTATCATTGTCAATAAGCAAAGTCAATTCCTCTGAAAATTTCCATCTCTTTTGTTTTGATTTGGTCCTTGTTTTCCTAGGAGGATGAGCTTGAGCATGGGGACAAGTAGCTTGTAAATCTCTTTGTACATGACATATCTTGCACTTGAATGTTGTGTTCTCATAATCCAATACATGTATGTGTCTATTTAAGAATTTTCCATGTGTAAGAAACATTTTGTCCAAAATTTCCTTACTAAGGTCTATCACAATACAAATATGTGTATAAACCCACTACAACCAACTCTCAATATTTGATTTTATTTAACCACCCAATGAACATGTATAAAATTAGGATCATTGGCACAAAATCCTTTCATCAAACACGTAATGAACAACCAATAGTTCATAAAAAAATGGTGTGTAACCATGGATACATTCAATGCCAAGCCAAGGTATCAACACATCACTAGAACTTTATTAAGAAAAACTTGGAGCTCCATCCTTTTCTTATCAAGTTGCTTCATCTAGTTCTATTTACACGAAACATCATCAAAAAACCCTACCCCCCTATCATTATTCACAAAACATTAAAGTTGTAGCAACACATCCAAATTTGGGAGAAAGTTCTCCATCAATGGATTTCGCTAATGCATAATCTCCAAGATTCTTAGGATGAGAAAGTTATTTCTTGTTTGAGATTTTATAATCCAATTGTCATTGAGAGAATGAGGGAAATGGCCTCTTCATTGACAATAAAAGCTAGGTTTATGTTATTATCCAAAATGTGGAAATCACTGCCATTGAATCAAATTACTCTCATATGTATTGGTAGTTCATTGGGATAAAGGACACAAAGACATTACCTGAGCATCATTTTGTAGATGATAACCTATGTAAATTCCCCATGATCGCCTTTATGAAACTCAAAGCACTCTCTCTCTCCCTCTCACACACACATTATATAATTATATATTCTATAACTTACTTTAATATGTGAAATATTTTTTGAATGAAAATAATAAATAACTTGTTATTCAATTCACTTAGGTGGTCATGAGTTACATGAACCACATGAACTAGATGTAAGACATCTCCTTTAAAATTGGGAGATCATAGATTTAGTTTTTTTTTATCTCATCAATATTAAACTCCATAACAATAATAAAATAAAACTTATTAATTTGTCTCTAAAATTAGGTCAAAATTAATAGCTCTCCAAAACTATTCTTTAAAATATTTGCACTAAATTGAAATGAAATGTATAATAATATGTATAAACCTAACTTCATTTTCAAAATAGAGATCTTTGTGTTGAATAACATATGAAACTTTGAAGTTAGCTAATTGATATAAAACTCATTCATTTTTCTTGCAAACTATATAGCAAGACTCAGACGACACTCATGAATTAAAGATTATAAAAATGAAAGTATACACTCTTATCCAAAAGTCATTATCTATGTCTGTTTTTTTATGATTCTTTTTCTTTAATTGTTATTTACATAATTTTATTACATATTTTTGGGGGTGAAGTTGTAAATTTGAATATACATATATATGAAATTAGTTTTTAAGAATAAAATTGATTGAACACTTTTAATATATTACTATTATATTGAAATTATGTGATATTAATATTTGATAATAAGATTATGTAATATTAATTTTAATATTTGATATTAACAATTGTATTAATTAATTTGATATAAATATATTTAAAACAAAAATTATTAAAAAGATTCATATTAATTTTCAAGTAAAAACTATTCTTTAAAATATTTGCACTAAATTGAAATGAAATGTATAGTAATATGTATAAACCTAACTTCGTCTTCAAAATAGAGGTCAAAATTAATAGCTCTCCAAAACTATTCTTTAAAATATTTGCACTAAATTGAAATGAAATGTATAGTAATATGTATAAACCTAACTTCGTTTTCAAAATAGAGATCTTTGTGTTGAATAACGTATGAAACTTTGAAGTTAGCTTATTGATATAAAACTCATTCATTTTTCTTGCAAACCATATAGCAAGACTCAGACGACACTCATGAATTAAAGATTCTAAAAATTAAAGTATAGAGTCTTATCCAAAAGTCATTGTCTATGTTTGTTTTTTTATGATTCTTTTTCTTTAATTGTTATTTACATAATTTTATTACATATTTTTGAGGGTAAAGTTGTAAATTTGAATATACATATATACGAAATTAGTTTTTAAGAATAAAATAGATTGAACACTTTTAATATATTATTATTATATTGAAATTATGTGATATTAATATTTGATAATAGGATATGTAATATTAATTTTAATATTTGATATTAACAATTATATTAATTAATTTGATATAAATATATTTAAAATAAAAATGATTAAAAAGATTCATGTTAATTTTCAAGTAAAAAATGTATTTTTCTTTTAATTATTTAAAAAAGAATTATAAAATATTTAATTTTTTTTCTTTACATTATGATTCTTTATCATTCACAATAATTTTGTGACTCTATGGTATAGAAGAATAATTTTAAAATGAAAGATTATATTAAATCTAGTGGGTTTAACAATTAAAAATATGTGTTTCAAATCTTTATATCTTCTTAAATTTGTGTAGTCAAATCAAAAGAGATATTTTATTGGGCAAACAAAAAAAATCTCATAAAAAATAAAAATAAATTATTATTATTATTATATTAATATTAATATCTAATTCCAATTCCATGTTAAACTCCATAACAATAATAAAAGAAAACTTATTACTTTGTTTCTAAAATTAGGTCAAAATTAATAGCTCTTCAAAACTATTCTTTAAAATATTTGCACTAAATTGAAATGAAATGTATAGTAATATGTATAAACCTAACTTCGTTTTCAAAATAGAGATTTTTGTGTTGAATAACGTATGAAACTTTGAAGTTAGCTTATTGATATAAAACTCATTCATTTTTCTTGCAAACCATATAGCAAGACTCAGAGACACTCATGAATTAAAGATTCTAAAAATTAAAGTATACAGTCTTATCCAAAAGTCATTGTCTATGTCTGTTTTTTTATGATTCTTTTTCTTTAATTGTTATTTACATAATTTTATTACATATTTCTTGAGGTAAAGTTGTAAATTTGAATATACATATATACAAAATTAGTTTTTAAGAATAAAATAGATTGAACACTTTTAATATATTATTATTATATTGAAATTATGTGATATTAATATTTGATAATAGGATATGTAATATTAATTTTAATATTTGATATTAACAATTATATTAATTAATTTGATATAAATATATTTAAAACAAAAATTATTAAAAAGATTCATATTAATTTTCAAGTAAAAAATGTATTTTTTTTTTTTAATTATTTAAAAAAAAATTATAAAAAATTTAATTTTTTTCTTTACATTATGATTCTTTATCATTCACAATAATTTTGTGACTGTATGGTATAGAAGAATAATTTTAAAATGAAAGATTATATTAAATCTAGTGGGTTTAACAATTAAAAATATATGTTTCAAATCTTTATATCTTCTTAAATTTGTGTAGTCAAATCAAAAGAGATTTTTTATTGGGCAAACAAATAAATCTCATAAAAATTAAAAATAAATTATTATTATTATTATTATTATTATTTTTTGACAATAGCGGCTAGGTTTTATATTATTAAAACTGTGACAGAGTCACGAAAAGTTTACATTCCAAAAACAGGAGAATCACATGCACATTCAACCCGTTTAAACATATGCCTGTAAAACAAAATCAGGACTTTTGAGTACAGAAGACTGAGACAGAAAACAAAAAAACCGGGTCTAGTTCGGGTTCAGCGATGGCGTGCCCCAAAAGCAGATTTGGAGGTCTCTTGATGCTTGCCATGTCCAGAAGTCTCGGGCTTTTTCAGATTCGCCAGTGCCTCCTCTGCCCGTTGAAGCCTAAGTTCCAGGTTGTCAGTTGCCACCATGACTTTCTCCTCCAGAGCATCGTAGGCGGCCTTAAAATCAGCACGAATCAATGCTAATTCATCCTCCACTCTGTCGATGCGTCGACCGCCCTGGTGGTCCATTTGCTGCATAAAATTCCCCTGACGACGCACTCGTCTTCGCAAAACACGCACTTCGGCTTCCAATTCCTGCAATGGATCCGGAGAGGAGGTAGCGGATTCGCCAGAGTCTGCCATTTCTGCCTTCTGTTCTGTTTCAGCGGGCCAACCTTCCAAAGGATCGACGCAAGAAGTACCTAGCTTTCGCCACCAGGGTGATGGCCCAGAAGTGGAGAGGATTTTGCAAGCAGAGCTGATGAAATGAGGAATACGTTGCTCTCCTTGCTGGGATGCCATGAAATAAATAGGATCATCCATAATCCTGGGGAAAATTTCAAAGCCCATCACCGAATTACGCGGATCATCAGTTCCAAGGACCGTACTTCCATTAACCTGCTGATTCAGCATGCTTTTTAACGGGCCATGATGCGAGACCAGAGAAATTGCGTCACCTTTCCCATACCAGGTACCATCCGGCCCAGGATCAGTGGCTGCGAGGATGAAAGTCTTAAATGAAACTGGCCGATAGATGAACCTGATATGATTGCAGGGTATCCTCGTTTTACTTGAAATCTTTCCCATTACCTTCACATGCCCGAAGGTACAATTGTAAGTACTAGCATTCATCAGCATGATCACAGTCGCCATTATGTAGAGGGAGGGAGCGATCTGGGAGGCGTTATAAGCCAAAGGAGGAATCGCCACGACATGGATACAGACCATCCGGCAGCAAAAAATCATGACATCCGTTTTAGCCTTCAGTCTCCACGTGTTACCAATACTTAGGAATATAGACATTCGTAGCAAGTTAAGGGACGGAGGTCCAGCTGAGCCCACGATTGGTCTTAAGGGTCCCTTTAGGAAGGCCCATAGAATCATTGGCTGCTTTGTCGGCTTGCTTATTGCTTTTCCTTAGTATATGAAAGAACTCGATGGCTCGAAACTGAGAAGTTATGAGCTCAATTCTTCGAAGGATTTGCCGGAGCCTGATAGAGGCTGGCAGTTCCTTAGAATGCATGCTTTGAATTATCAACCTGGAGTCCCCTATGACCGTAAGGGACTGAATGCCATAATAAAGAGCTTGATTGATGCCTTGCCATAACGCCATGGCTTCCGCCACGTTGTTGGTTTCCATTCCGATGTTCCAGGAATAGGTGCAAATTCTTTCTCCATCGGGGCTTAAAATCACCCCTCCCCCTCCTACCTCCCCTGGATTTCCTTTAGAAGCGCCGTCGAAGAATAGAATGTGGTTTCTTCGTTTTATATACCAAGATTCAAAGTCCTCGCCCTCTAATCTTATTTCCCATTTCTGCAAGATAGGGGGCTTAAAAGGGGGGTTGATCAGAGGTTCCGGACTCACATTATGGAACCAAATGGCTTCCTCTATAGTTAAGGGGTTTTGGAGACTTAAGGTAGGCCTGGAATTGATGAAGTCTCCTAACAGGCCTTTGATTCTTACCGCCACTTGGATGGGTGTAGAAGTGGAGCCTCTAAAAATTCGGTTATTTCTTTCGATCCACAGTTTCCAGCAAACAAATTTTGGCAGGGCTAGCCAGGCAGTGGACAAGGAGTCCTTTGCATGAAATCTAACAGGGGATGAGTCAGGCCAGTGACAGAGAAATCCAGGGATATCATCAGACTGCAGGGGAGGATTCCAAGGGAGGGTAAGGAGGTTCCAGACCATAATGGCAAAGGGGCAGAGGAGAAAAAGATGGGGAGAGGATTCTTCCTCAGCATTGCAAAGGGGACAGCGCGACGGACCTTCCAATCCTTTCCTTCGGAGAACTTCGGCAGTGAGGACACTTTTATGAGCAAGGAGCCATATAAAATGATCGACTTTAGGCAGCGTCTTGTTTGCCCAAATAAACTTCCAGATTGCTGGGTTTCGGGGGACATTAGGGACCGCTTTGACCCGCCTGTAACCTTCTGCCACAGTGTAATTTCCAGATTTTGATCCCCACCCTCTAGCATCTTTAAGATTCTTGGCAATAGGGGCTTTCCCATTCAAGTTGTTTAAGAGAAGGGCTTTCTCTTCTTCAAGATTAGTTGGGCACTCCGGGATGTCCCAACCTATCCACCTATGCATGCCTCCAGGGTGCCACTTAGAGATATCCCAGAGTTTGGAAATTCCAAGAGTTGACAGGTGATTGCGAATGCCTTCCATTCCTCCCATGTTTCCCAGTGGCGGGTGGCCTGAGATGGAGTCGTCCCAAATTCTGATTTTTTTCCCATTACCAGGGATCCAGGTAAGATCCTCCACAAAGAAAGGAAGCGCTTTAGAGCAAAGGGCTAGCAGGGGAGAGCCTTTGGCCACCTTCGGTACCAGGTCCAAGCATCTGAGCCTATTTCTTCCAAAGTATTTTTTCCATAAAACTTGTTTACTCCAGGTAGATTTACCGGAGACCACATTCCACAGCAGTTTTGCTCCCAGAGCAATATTTTGGGCCCTGAGGTCCCTCAAATGCAAACCTCCTTCATGATAGGGTGCTGTTACTTTGTCCCAATTAACCAAGGAGAGCTTTTTCTCATTATTTTTCCCCCCTTTCCATAGAAATCTCCTAATTATGGCTTCGATTTTCTTAAGGACAGTAATGGGGGCAAGAAGCAGCGAGCTTTGAAAAACAGGCATGCTTGCAAGAACAGATTTTATAAGCACCGATTTACCTGCCAGATTGAGCCAAGATGCCCCCCAAGGTTTAATTCTTGAATTCAGTTTTTCTATCATCGGATCCCAACTGGAAATTTTAGGATTGCGCTTGAATATAGGAACTCCTAAATATTTAAATTCAGTCCATTGGAATTGCCCTTCAATCTCGAGGATACGGGATATAGCTTGCAGCTCGATGGGGGAGCAATTCCAGCTGTAAATTTTGCTCTTGCGAAGGTTAATTTTGCTGCCAGACCCCTCCTGATAGCTGTCTAGAACATCTTTAAATTTCCTTGCAGTGGATGGACTAGCCCCGCTCAGGAGAAGAGTATCATCTGCAAATTGGGCATGATTTACTTCTTTGATGCCTCTCACAATCTTCAGTCCCAGCAAATCTTCACGGATTCTGTAGTGTTCCAGCAAAAAGCTAAGCGAGGCCGCTTGAATGGCATAGAGCAGAGGGGAAAGAGGACACCCTTGTCGAAGACCTCTTGAGGCTTGGAAGAAGTCAGCAGCTCTACCATTTACCAAAGGTGCAATCCAGGGAGTACTAATGCAGGCTTTGATCCATGAGATTATTCCTGGAGCAAACCCGAACCTGGCCATTACCTGGAGCAGAAAACCATGGCGAACTCTGTCAAAGGCATTGGCTAAATCCAATTTGATAATCATACCTTTTTCTTTTCTTGAGACGCTTGAATGAATGGCTTCTTGGACTAAGATGATGTTATCCGAGATTTGACGTCCTTTGATGAATCCTCCTTGATTCTCCGGGATGATGAGAGGGAGAACCATTTTCAGTCTATTTGCCAACACCTTGGTGATAACCTTATACCCTATGTTGCAGAGGGAGATTGGTCGGAATCGAGAGAAAGAGGTGGCTCCTTTTTCTTTGGGGACTAGAGCGAGAAAGGAGGAATTAGTACCTCCTCCTAACTTGAGACAAGACTGAGATTTTCGAACCATCCTAAGCAGGTCGGGGTGGACAAAGGACCAGCAGGCTAAAAGGAATCTGGCTGTAAAGCCATCAGGTCCGGGGGCCTTATCAGGATTCATGTTATCCACAGCAGATTTAACTTCCTCCAGGGAGATAGGTCTAAGAAGCTGGTTGTTTAGCTGATCAGAGATCAGGAGAGGGATATTATCTAGGGGCTTACAGTGACTGAGATCCATTCCCGGAATCGGTTCAGTGTACATATCCTGGAAGTGATCGTGTGCAGCTTTCTTGATTTCTTCAAATTCGGTTATCATCGTCCCCAGATGATCTATCTTACTTACGGTCTTGAAATGTTTTCTTATTTCAGCTTGCTTGTGAAAGAACTTTGTGTTTTTGTCCCCTTCCTTAAGCCAAGTATTTCTTGATTTAATTTTCCAATAATTTTCTTCCAATCTGCAGGTTTCGTGGAGCTTTTTTTGCAAAGAGATTTCTTTATCTAAGACGGCTTGAGAGAGGATCCCTTCATTTTTGAGAATATGTTCCTCCAAGGCTTTCTCTGCTTCCATCCTTTGCATTTTAGGAGACTTGCCTTGCTTCGCCCATTCCTTGAGGGTTTTTTTTCACATTTCTTAATTTTGCTTCCCACACAAAGAAGGGAGATCCTCTGATGTTTATTTTCCAAGCTTCCTTAACAATATCCAAAAAGCCTTCCTTTGGGATCCAAGCAGGGTTGAATCTGAAAGGAATGGGTCCCAGGTTCAAATCTTTGGTGAAGGAAAGAGAGATGGGTTTGTGATCAGAGGCACAGAAAGGCAGGATGGAGGAGGAGAGATCATAGCCATGAACATGAATAGAGAACTGGACCAGGAATCTATCCAACCTAGCCGCAATGTGACCGGGTCCAATCCTTTTATTCGTCCAGGTGTATTTTCCTTTGGATGGTTTTATGTCTTCCAGATCCCACTCCGAGATAATGTCTTCCAGCCATTCCCTGGCAGGATCCCTGACTTTATTCCCCCCTCTTTTTTCAGAAGAGGACAGAGTAAGATTTAGATCCCCTGCTATGACAAAGTTTTCCAGATGCGAGGTAGTCATGTGGTTGTTTAAGCTGATCCAGCAAGCTTGCTTCTCAGAAGTGGAAATAGGAGCATAGACATTGAAGAGACTTATTTGAAGGTTTGCTTCTTTAAAAATAAATTCAGTGAAAATCCAATGGGAGGATTTAGTTTGACTTACCAATCCAATCTTGGTGGGGTCCCAGAAGGTTGCTACACCACCAGACGCTCCTCTTGAACTTACAGCTATTCCTTCTGCTTTATTCCAAAAGAAGGGCGCGGCCTGCAGAACGGCATGCTCTTCCATTTTAGTCTCCTGGATAAGGAGGATGGAGGGATTCGCTATTTTGATTAAATCTTTCATTGATACCATTTTCGATTTGCTTCCTAACCCCCTACAGTTCCAGGAGACGATCTGCATTACTTACCTTTGGGGTTGGTGTTTGCCCCTTTTGAGGCATTCCCTTGTTGTCTGGTATTTCTAGGGTTTAGGTGTTTTTCCAGGGTAGTTTGAACTCCTGCTAGCCTGTCCCTGTAAGTGGCTGTTTCCCTTCTTTCTTTCTCCGTTTTCCTCCCTCTCCGATCCTTTTTAGCTGGTTTCGGTGATTCAGGGTCCTCCTCGTCCGTTTCCTCTTCTTCTGTGCATACCTCCAGTGCAATGTCTTGCGTCTGATCCTCCTTTGTTGGGCTACCTGCCTCTGTTTCTTCATTTTGCTTTTCTAGGGTTTTGGCCTCCTTACTTTTTGCTTGGAGGGAGGAGACCGTTGGGGAAGAGTCCCCTTGCTCTGTTGGATCGATCTGGGGGTCTTGTTCTCCGAGAATGGAGAAGCTATTTCCAGATACGGTCTTTGGACTATTTCTTTTTTCTTTCGAGGGCTCCTGATCTGCGATTGGAAGATCTTTCGCAGGCACTGTAGAAGGGGCTCCCCTGGAGCCTTTTCTTCTGGGGAATGGTTTTTGCTTCTTCGCTTTTTGCCATTCTTCTTCGGAGGTCTTTTCAGCTTCAGATTTTTGGATTTTTGGGCAGTTCCTCTGGAAGTGGCCGTATTCGTGACAGTGTCTGCATTTAAAGGGCAACTGTTCATAGTCCAATTGCTGGAAGTGTTGCCATCCTTTTATTGACAGTTTCACTGCTTCAGGCAGCCCCGCTTCAAGGTCTACTTCTACACAGATCCGGGCAAAAGAGTATTGACCTTTTGGGTCTGCTTTGTCGATATACTTGCCCAGGCCATTCCCGATAGATCTTAGGGTTTCTTCACTCCAGCAATGCATTGGAAGATTTGGCAGACGAACCCAGACTGGAACTGCTTTGGGGACATCAAGAGCTGGGTCGAAATCCGGGGTCCATCGATTCAGATATAAACCTTGAGGTCCCATAAAATACGGACCGCTTCTAAAGATCAGATCTCTGTCATCCTTTGAGGCAAAATCAAATAGGAAGTAACCTCTGCCTACCGCGTAGCTAGTGACTCCTTCAGAGATCAGAGGTCGCCAGTTGTTCTGAATCCAGGTTTCAGTGGAGCGAGGAGATGGCCACAGACCGGTGAACTGCCCGATAAGAGCTCTGTCCGCGAGAGAAACGGCCAAATGGATGGGTTTCTCGGAGGGCAGTT
Source organism: Larix kaempferi (assembly GCA_027924585.1). NCBI lineage: Eukaryota > Viridiplantae > Streptophyta > Pinopsida > Pinales > Pinaceae > Larix > Larix kaempferi. Next base: position 9,927,556 of record BSBM01000268.1, read on the forward strand.
CGATTTCTGGAATAGTTTCGAGTTTCTTGACAAATTTCGGAGGTGGCGCTGCATCAATCTTCTTCCCGCTTGCGTTAACCAGCCTGGCGAATGCGGCTTCTTCTGCAGACTGCGGAGGAGGCGAGCCTCCTCCAGAGGGGCACATTTTCAGACCCCTGATTGATTACGATCTCGTCAAACCCTAGACGTTTCCTTCGGCTTCCTTCGGCTCTCGTAATGGCTATGCTTCCTTGGTCCCTCCTCTATGATTGTTGTAGGTATTCTTGTTTAGTATTTATTATTATTATTATATTAATATTAATATCTAATTCCAATTCCATGTTAAACTCCATAACAATAATAAAAGAAAACTTATTACTTTGTTTCTAAAATTAGGTCAAAATTAATAGCTCTCCAAAAACTATTCTTTAAAATATTTGCACTAAATTGAAATGAAATGTATAGTAATATGTATAAACCTAACTTCGTTTTCAAAATAGAGATCTTTGTGTATGAAACTTTGAAGTTAGCTTATCGATATAAAACTCATTCATTTTTATTGCAAACCATATAGCAAAACTCAGACGACACACATGAATTAAAGATTCTAAAAATTAAAGTATACAGTCTTATCCAAAAGTCATTGTCTATGTCTATTTTTTTATGATTCTTTTTCTTTAATTGTTATTTACATAATTTTATTACATATTTTTTGGGGTGAAGTTGTAAATTTGAATATACATATATACTAAATTAGTTTTTAAGAATAAAATAGATTGAGCACTTTTAATATATTATTATTATATTGAAATTATGTGATATTAATATTGGATAATAGGATTATGTAATATTAATTTTAATATTTGATATTAACAATTATATTAATTAATTTGATATAAATATATTTGAAATAAAAATTATTAAAAAGATTCATATTAATTTTTAAGTAAAAAATGTATTTTTCTTTTAATTATTTAAAAAAAAATTATAATATATATATATATATTACGATTCTTTATCATTCACAATAATTTTGTGATTGTATGGTATAAAAAAATAATTTTAAAATGAAAGATTATATTAAATATAGTGGGTTTTACAATTAAAATGTGTTTCAAATCTTTATATTTTCTTAAATTTGTGTAATCAAATCAAAAGAAATATTTTATTGAGCAAACAATTAAATCTCATAAAAAATAAAAATAAATTATTATTATTATTATTATTATTATTATTATTATTATAATATTAATATTAATATTAATATTAATATCTAATTCCAATTCCATGTAAAAAATAAAACATCTTTAAATTTAGATGTATCAAAAGTTAAGATATATACTATCAAAAGTTTAGTTATATAGTCTTTATTTAGATGTAATCGGGAACGTTATTTCCGTAGCAAGTAATGGCGCTTTTATTTCTAATAACCACACACTTTTATTTCCGTAGCAAGTAATGGCGCTTTTATTTACTTCACCATCTATTTTAATTCTTTAGATTGTCTAACAACCTCTTTCTTTAGGACTTCAAATCCAAATTGTTGCTTACATTCTAAAAAACAATGTTATAATGATTGTTTGGGTGTCCAATATTTAGAAGTGATACGAAATAAAATTTTGGACGTTATTAATAACGAATGTATTTGCTAATTTTGAATATTTTTTAGGAGTGCGTTAGGGTAAAATTGTAAATTGTCCAAATACAAATTTTGCTATCTATTTAATAACATGTATCTATTTAATAACATGTATGTCATTTTCTTTTTTTAAAGTGTATTTTAATAGTTTTTTTAATATATATAGAGAGAGGGGATTAGCTGGATATATTAATTTTTCTAAATAAAAAATCATCATTAATATTTAAAAGTTGAATGGAAATTACATGTGTCATGTGCATAATGCATTGATAAAGTTTAGTTTATATTTTATTTTGGTTACTTAAAAAAATAAATAATTAATGATGGTTGTGTTATCTCTTTCTTATTTTAACTTCATGTTGTTCTTTGGAGAAATTTTTCATAGTGATATTATGGAGTGGCATGTGTGGGTGGGGGGTGGGTTTTTTTATGACCCCGAGGAAAAGAAAGAAATGAAGCTCTCTTCGGATATGGGCAACATAATGAATAAGTAAGCCAAAATATACGCCTTACTCTTAGGATTTCAAATTGTGAAAGGCCTCATATTCCAATAGGTTTCAATTTTTGGTGACTCTCTTCATGTCATTAAGTTGATAAGGAAACAAGCTGCAAGGCAAGGGAATGTTTAGGGGAGGACCTACAGAATAATATCATGGAACCTTACCTAAAGAATGTAAAATTTCTACATATCAAGTGACATAATAACCAAATTGTTGATCACTTGGCAAATGAACCAGTTAAGCTTAATAAAGGAGACTTGGTGCCACCTTGGTGCAAAATGAGGGACCCTAGGAATGAAGATGGTTTCCTTAAGATTATAAATCTAATGCACATTCATTATAAAAAAATTGGTTTATTAGGTTTATGGAGGCAGGCTTGGCATGCACTCCAAATGTAAGTTGAGTACAAAGCAATATGTAAAGGGTCTTGTTGAATTTATCCCCTAGCCCTTCCCTTGAGTACCCTTGGTTCTTCTACTCCATATCACACATCAAGCAGGTTGCTTGTATTATGGTCTTCAATTTAATTGTTGGCAATGCAGGTGGGATTTATAAGGAATCCCTAAGATGGAATGTGGATAGGGAAGCAAATGATGCTCGGTTTGTTGTGGTTGCATCTAGCAGGAATTTCCAGGTTATAGACAAAGGTAAGTTGCACAACCCATGCTCTTAGTTTATGAATTCATTGTGGTTTAAAGGAATTGGAAATAAGAATATGTTTATGTTTAACCTTGAGGCTATTAACCTGCATTCCTCACCCTCCATTCCCATTTCCATTGTTGATTTTCCTATGGTTGTTGGGTTTGGAATATGTAGTTTTTTTTCTTGGTGGGTAGGAAAAGGAATGTCTCACCCTTTGAATAGGCATATAGGTGGTGATCAAGAATCCCTGAGCGAGATAAGATATATCAAGAGAATGCATAGGAGTATTAACTCACAAATGTATGGAAGATAAAATGTAGTAGCTCATTAGGCACGATATGCTTGAGTCCATAGTAAATGAATAAGGAAGATAAAATGTAGTAGCTCATTAGTGAATTAGAAATGCATTTTAATATGATTTTAGGTTTTTCCCAAGGCTCACAATCTAATCATGGGAAATGCATGGGTTCAAAGGTAATGGAAGAGGAGACTATACAATAGACAACCATTGGGAAAATTGAAGGAACAAACACTTAGGACCATGTGCAGAAAGACCAACTGATGGAAGAAGGCCATAGTGGCCATGTTTTCTCTTAATATTGTCAAGATCTATGTTTTGTTAGTTGCATAGTTATATTAGGAAGGTTTATTAGGTGGTATAGTTTCAATACTTGTTTGAATACTTTGTAAGTATTTTGGACTATTAATGTCAAAGGAAACCTTAAAGGATCTGCTATTCATTTAGTATAAATTTTGCATCTCGACCTATTCTAAATCCTTGGTTGTTAGGGATTACCTTAGTAACTTTATAGTATAAAATGGTTACTTGTTCTTATAAAAACAAATGTTCTTGCACTGATTAATAGTGTGAGGATTCTTATGAGAAATCAAATGGTGTCTCAACTTCTTATCAAAATTAGAGTTGTCATATTCATGAATTATCTCCATACCCCTTGATGGGGATTCAATTGAATTCTATTCATACCCCCTTGAGGTATTCTTGTCTTTTCTATCCATCCATAAAATTAATGGTCATGATTCTTAAGAGAAATTAAAGGTCGATTATTCAAATTATGTGTTAACTCCTTCTCACTATTGGAGTTTCCAGATTCATGGAACGAATGTGTAAGCAAAAAAAACCTTAAGGATCCATATACTTTTAAAGTGTAAAAACTTTGGCGAATTTTACTAATTATTGAAATTCCAACCATAAAATTTATGGCTATTTTTTGTAAAGAAAAACAATTTTTTAAGGATTTATATAATGTATAGAAAACAATTGGTGATTTTTAGAGTAAAATAGTTTTAACCTATAAAATTTGGGCGAATCATTTATTAAAAAATTTGGAAATTAACAAATCTCTTTTTGGAAAAAATTGAAAAATTAGCCCTTCGGTGAAATTTAGCCCCTAAAATTTCCCTTTCCCTTAGGGTAAGGTAACACCGTCAAATACTCTTTATGGAAGGAATCACTCCATGCTACATGCTTTCTACAATACAATGCATTCAACATATCGTAATACAATTGTACTCCTATGTATTCACTATTTGTCATGAGTATTCTTGTGATTCTATGCCAACCACCCCTTATTATTATATTATTTCCTCTAACTACCTAATGGGATCATTTGATTATTAGGGCCACATTGCATTTATTATCCCCTTGGGTGCCTCCCTAGGTACCCCATATTATCCTCCCTAGGGACATTATAACTTGAATGGCGTATATTAATTATCCAATTCTTGCACCCATTTGAATATTTTCTTTTGAAGTATAAGATTATCCAATAATCGCTTACTAATGTCGACCTCCAAACATATATGTGTATATGTAAAAAACCCAAGCTTAATCTAATCTATATCCATTTTTAAATATCTACCCAAGGTATTCCTGAGGTCATAAAAAATTTGTTAACTCCCAAAATTGTATTGGTAGATTGGGGAGGTGTACACAAAAAAAATGTTTTGGCTACAAACATATTGGATAGGCCTGCGACCTCCTTATCTTTATGGGGGGATATCTCAAATCTGTCTCATGATCACTTGAGCTAATTCTTGTGGATTAAATTTTGAAGGACAAGGGTTTGGGATTTGATCCCCTTATATGTGCATGGGTCACAAGATCATTTAATATAATCTCTTTAGGTGCAACCACATGTTTGACCACTACCTCAAGGTCATCCATGGATCCATAAACAACCCTCACCATAATTGAACCTTTCCCACTAGTTAAAAAATCCCCACTCCTTAGTAAGGTGTGTGTGTGTGTGTGTTATCATATGTTTCAATCAATTTGAAAGAAAGATACATTATGCAAATGCATTGAGCAATGAGAGAGAGACTCTGAAATTTCTCATTTCAGTAATACAAAAAATGAAACTCTAGGACTATCTTGGATTGTCTTAAGCATAGATTTTTCTACAGAATAAAATCTTAACATATGGTACCTATCAACTATTTAGTGAAGATGAATTTCCACTAGTATGGAATTAAAAGACGAGAAGAATAATGCCTATGAAGGGATTTAATACCTATTACTAGACTCAAGAAAAACATGAGAGCATTTTTCTTTCTCATTAGAGTTTTTTTTATTATCTAAATAGCCATCATTTAAAATGTTGAAATTGTGTTTTGGAAGGATAAAATCGCACTTGTTTTCTTTCTAGACCTTTGTACCTTCAACTAGTTGAATAACCTCTTTTGATAAGAGGTATTTTTCGCTATTAAATTCTCTATAGACATTATCAAAGAAAACTAAGTTAAATACAAATTAAAAAAAAATAACTTCATCAACTATTGGATCAAATCATTTTCCATTCTACTTTTTCCATTGATCAAGTTCATAACAATCATTGATTCACCAATCACTTGAATTTTTGGGATTCCATTCTGGGAAGCCAATTTTAAAAGAACTTTTTATAGAAATGAGTTCAACAATGTTTTTTTGTCCCCTTCCATAATTCAACATTGAATTTGATGTTGTGTGAGTCATTTACAAACAATATACCTCCAACTCCACTTTTTTAGGGGTACCTTGGATAGCACTCTCTAAATATCCCCTCAATTTAGATTTATCATTTGGAGCATGAGTCATTTTCCTTTTCATATTTATTTTGTTCCAAATTTTAATCTTAGTAGGATAGATTCTGCTTGAGAGGCACCTTGTAAGGGAGGCATATACCTTTCCTCGAAGATGCATTCTTGGGTAGCTAAATTCCCCATGAAGTATTAGAGGAATAAATTTAAATGTTTTTTATTATGTTTATTGCATCCAATATCTTAAGCATTATACCACAAAATCTCATTGCCAACTATCCTTCTTCCATGTGAGAGAGTCCATTCATGGGGGATTCACCTTGTTGACCAATATCTTATCATGTTCATTCATAAAGGGGAGTTATTGTGAAAAATAGGGCCAATATACTATAGGTATTGGGGGGGATGTAGGCTAAAGGGGTTTTGTATGTATTAGTGGGTATAAAAAAGTATATATAATAAAAATAAGGGATATTTAATAAAAATAGGTTTTTGGTAGGTGTTTATCAATATCTACTGAAATTAGTGATATTCTTTAATATACCATGAGGGAAGGCATTGTGGCATAGTTTCACTGAGTGAAGACCTCGCGATTCCATTTCAACCCATATTTTTTGTGTCTAAAAGATAAATATATTATATATATTCTCTTCTTCTCCTTTACATTGAATTAATCTTCATGACCCATACCTATTCGTCATTTGAAATACTTCCCATCTAAACAATTTATTTCTAATAACCAGCCACATAAAGGTTTATTTATTTAGAAATGACCTAACCTTATATATCACCTTCCACCACCATTGAGTGTCAGCTTCTAGCATTTCTAGTATGTACATTACTTTGTATCTTAATTTGGTGAATAGATCCCTAACACCAAGTTCCTAGACCAAACAAGTTCATCCACTAATATTTTAATTAGAACATGGATCGGATCTAGTTTATCTATTTATGCTCGATTTGTTCATGTACTTCTAATATAATTTCCCTACCATCGTCCAATATTTTTTCCATATGGTAGAGGTATTTGGAGAAACTACTTGAGCCAGGTTGTATATAAATTCTCTATGGAGAGTGTTAATCAATGATTCTTAAAGTTTAAAGTCATTTTCACTACTCACCTAAGGATCTATCCCAATCATAAAATTTTCCTCTTATCCAACCCTTCATGCTAACTAATTCCATATCTAAGGGATAACTTGTAGCATTTATTTCCATATCATGGAAGCATTTTTTATTGGTTTAACTACACTTCTAATCCATTCTTCTACTGAATTCAATTTAATGTATTTTTGAACTAAGATTCGATTCCATATCCCATCCTTGGAGATAAGTCTCCACACACTTGTAGTTGCTAGTGCCTTTTTGAAATGATAAAATTTATTTTCCCATCACCACCCAGATCTTTTATCTTTTCTATTTCTTACCATTTAATTAGGTAGATATTTTATTTCTCCTTGTTCCTTGACCATAGGAGTTTGAATATTGATTTCCTATTTTTTTCTAAAATTCCTATAGATATAGACTAGAGTGTGCCAATATATTGGGATTTCCCCCAACACTAAATTCACAAGTACTAATCTTCCACCTATGCATATACATCTATTGCACCAATGATTTATCTCCTTTTTTCCACCTCTTCTAGCAACCATAATCACTAGGTTTTATAAAAAACCAGTAATATTTGAATCCTTCTTGGAGATATATAAAATTATATGGGGAGTGTTGATGAATGTGTCTAATTTGATTCTCCTCTAAATCATTGAAACACATAAAATATATTTTCATATTGACTATAATACATGTTACAACTTGAACTAGCATGTGTGATTAAATACCCAAAGAACAAGGCTATTCCAACTAGATCCTAGAGGTTTTACCCAATGTCACCTCGATAACCACCTCCCTATACTCTAGGTTGGATTTTCTCCAACTCAAGGGGTGATTCCCTATGATATGATTTCTAGGATATGGAAATAAGGGCACAAGGTGATTTGAAGAGTTATCCTTAGCAAAATAATTTGGTATTTTGTAGTATATAATAAATGGGTGATGGGAGGAACATCAAGACTAGTGCCAATACTAGGGAAAATAGAGTCAAAGGGAACACAACCAATGAATGGGTGATTTAATGAAAGGTTAGTGTATATCATATCCCTTGTGGTGCCAACTAATAAAACCCAACATGTTACGACATAAATGTATAAATCACTAGGAGATACCTTATGATGCCAACTCAAACAATACTAATTAGGGTGTGGCCTATACTAATAAAGTATGACTAGTTCTTACTCTATAGAGATGATTCAGAATAATTTAATATCCATGCATAAAACAACAAAGAGATGGAGGAGATTCTTCACTCACAATCCTTCCAATGGGACAAATTGTCCTTCTATGGCCCTAATTAGTAGGTCTATTAATTGCATCAATAATTTGTAACATTAAAGATGAGAATAGGTAACCACACATGCAAATGGAGAAGAAACCCTTTACACTTCAAAATTGCTCCATAAAGGTATGTCAACGAGACTCCAAAAGAAAGAGAGATCTCAAAATCTAACCATGAGTTTAAATGAGGAAGATGATATCTTTATATAGGATATTATCTCAGATTACTTTAAATAAAATGATCATTAATTCATACATCTAGCATAGGGTGGAATAAACATATGAAGAACTCCACTAAAACTCTAACCAACTCCCAACAAATTCGTAAAAAAAGGTGGTCAAAAGAAACTTGCAAAATTCCAAAATACAAAGGGCCCAAAAGAGACGAGGCATGACAACAAATGAGGAATTCAACATCAATAAAGGTCCAAAACTTATTCAATAAGGTAGGGCTACAATAGAAGCACATCCAGAAAATAACCAACCAATCCCTAGATTCAAGGTTTGACCCCTAAATCACCTCCAATCACCAATTGATTTTCCAAACATCTCCAAGCTAAGTTGAACATTTCCCACAAGGAAACCAAACCAACTAAATGTGTTCACTTAGCAAAAAATTCTTATATTCCAAGGGTAATGCTCTAGTAGACAACCCTTCGAGAATGCAAAACTTCCTCAAATGTGTAACTCTCCACAAGAGTATGTGGCTAAGGAAACCAATAAACCCTCAAAGATGGAACAACCACCAAGAAGTGTCTTCGAACAAATATCTAAATTATTTGATCTATCATAATTAGGCTAGAAATGGACCTCAAGGTTGAACACTCCACTATAATGCATCGAAACTGCCACAAATTTCCCTCACTTTTAATTTCTTATTTTCACATCCCCATCCAACAATCAAACCAATAGAGGGGGATATTTATGAATTCTAGGCTTCTTCATTTCACCCCATGGGCATATTACAAATTCATAAATAATAAAATGCATGCGTATATGCATAAATGGAAAAAAAAAGTGGAAATAAGCTCCATCAACACACAAATATCATGCATATACAAGTATATTATTCATAGGCATAAAATAAAATCATTGCACATCCAAATACAAGATAATACGTATCTTTAAACAAACAAGATCCAAGAAGATAGTTGTGTAAGATAAATTTTCCACCCAACCATAGGCACTCTATCTAGCATATACTCTTTTGTTGAGAGGCCACCCCCAAGCTGGGATATGAGGCCAACAAGGTGAAGCAAACACCTACATGATTCTCTCTCTCTCTCAGCCAACAACCCATTCTATTTCCAATGCTTATCCAAATACTCATATGGATCTCTACAACAATATCACCCAGCTATCACAACCATAACACTCCTTCCAACTTCCAGACACAACACAAGTAAGGCATTCCCCTTCATTGATCCACAGTTCATTCATAAAATACAACCCTTACAATGCTTACCAGTGTATGTAGTAAGTTTCCAACATATTGTATGATGTTAGAGAACCTCATGTAGTGTTAATTCATGGCTTCTAAAGCATCCATGAGTATAAAAAATCAATGGGTAAAGTTTCTTAGCTTTCCCAACCTCTATGCTCACCTATAACCTCTCTTTTCCCCTCAAATTTGTAGTTCTCCTTCCAAATTCGAATATTTGGTTAAGCCACAATATCAAATGGTTATACCTCTATCCATATCCACAAAAAGTGGATCAAATCCCCAACTTCTTATGCTTTATTCTTTAATGAATTATTCCCTAATCAAATCTCTGGAATCTCTAAACTAATTGAAAAATAATAATACTAAATATTACAAAGAGAATATGAGGAATCCAACTTCCTCATATAAAATTTGTTTGTTTTTCAAATTATTGACCTATGAAGGTCAGTCACAGTTTGATGAACAATATGCTCCTTCATTAGATTACCATTGTGATTATGATCCTTGTGGACATTATATCCATCACCCATATTTTCTTTGTGCCTCTCAAACCAAGTTCTCTGGATTTCACTGGATCCCGATAGAACAAAAGCTCCATTGATGCATCATCAATAAAAAACGGGTCCTCCACATGTGATAAGAATATTGAACAAGATCAATACTCACAGATTGATTATTCTTATGGGACAATCCTATACGAAGATGCACCGTGGAATGATGATATGGGGAAGTGAATATCTAGATTCCATGATATTGCAGCACCAATTTACATCAATGAGGTTGGGACCTAATTTCTCTTTCTATCTCTATTTTTGAGGTTATCCTTTCTCTTTTGTATAAAAGGTTGTTCATTGTTTTTCATGTTCATGTGGGTAGACCATTAGTGATAAGAATTGCAACGATGGTTGTAGTGGTCATGGAATTTTTAATGGTGAACTTGGAGAGTGTTGATGTTTTCATGGCTATGAAAGTTTGTAGTCCACCGCTATGTTTCTGCTCATCCTTTTTCACAGTTGTTTTTGGATTCAAATTTCCATTAATCGTCAATGTGCTTGGATTTCTATTTTATTCTCGTGTCTTTCTATGTGTTTGGGTTTTTTATTTGGTTCAAGGGTCGAAGATAACTTAGTGCTTATTAGGAACCCATGCGATCAGCTTGGCTTGTGAGGTATGCAACTAGCTATTGCAATTAGAGAGCTCTATTGTACTTTAGGCCAATGGTTAAGTTTGAGTATTACTTGGGAAAATTGTAGGTTTATATATGGTAAACCATATTTCCAGGAGAAAAAATGTCACTCACTTCCACAACTATATCCCACCTTCCTAGATAAAGAAGGCCCATCACGCACCAATGGACCTGCTCCTCCATGGTGCATGTGCCCATGAATAATATATATATCCAGATTATTCTATTATATTGGTTCAGGTCTTCCATATTCCAAGGAAGGATATACAGTAAAGTAATGCATGGGTAAGAGGCTCAAATGAGTTGCGGGTATATATATAATATCTATGAATTAATGAGTGGGAAATAAGGAATGGTTTGGAGTTGTTGTTCACAATTGTATTGCTACAGTTTTGATAATTTGATAATTAGCATTGTTGTTGCAAGTATAGGTAAATTCAAAGTGCCACATCTACTTCTTCTATTTTCTTTATATTGGTTTAATATGCAAACTAAGGCTCTACATTTGTAATTATTAAGCAATTTTCACTAATATAGAACTCATTCAACTTTACACTATATAATGCACTTTGTAGTTGACACCTAGGTATGTTTTAGATTTCACCCATAAGGTAATTTGATAGAAAAATGGCCGATCAATATTTCCACATTGTTACTAACTATCCCTTTACCTATAGTTAGTCAGGTGGTTGATAATTAAAAGAGTGGGTGGAGAAGACTTGTTATAAACATCTAGTTGCGGTATACATAATGGACCATTCAATGAGTAACATAGTGTAATTTTGTTCCATATTAATACTTACCTTAGTTTTTGTTTTAGACAATATCTTGTGGGTATTGAAAGTAATATTTTTGGGATTTGGAGAAGAACTTGTGGTAAAATAATTTGTTGGGTAAGAGCTTGTTGTAAAACTTCACTTCTCTTCTTATCAAAGGTTGTTAGTTTGAGGTTTCTTCTTTATTAGTTATTGATGAGATTACATTAATTGACTTTAATATAGACATATTGATATAGTTCGCAGCTATTGCAAATTAGGAGATATGATGTTTTGAATATTGATGTCTCATATTTTATGTTTTAGGGTAGAAGTTGGACAATGGTTCAAGTATTCCATATTGAAACTCGAAAAGTTTTATAAGAAGCACTGGTATCCACAGAATTTCCAGAAGCCTTGGTAAATCAACTAAATCTAGGAGGAATAATAGTTATTCTAGTTGTTGATGTAATTTGGGTGTTAATATTGCTTCTCTGCCCAATTATTAAAGGATGCTAGCTCAAAGGAAGAGTGCCTACCTTACAGGAAGTAGGTTTGTGGTTCGATTCCTCTGTTCCCTCTCTATAAAGATAAATGCAGAAAAATGACTAAATATACTACCAGCTAACGATAATTACAGATTAAAATGACTAGATATGCTACCAGTTAACATAAAATTAATGACTAAATATGATACCAATTAACGGAAAATTAATGACTAAATATATTACCAATTGATAGTAATTAATGACTAAATATACTACCAACAAACGGAAAATATACTACTATTTGACGACAATTAATGGTTAAAATGACTAAAATCAATTACTACAATGACTAAATAAACGACTAATTAAACAACCAAATATAATACCAATTGATGAATTTAGTGCAAGCAATAAATGACTAAAATATTTTAGTCATTAATTTAATGGTGAGTTATATGACTACAAATATAACACACACTAGTTGTCTAACCAAAATTGGTCATTTATATGCTGAATTTAGTAGTTTTTTTAGTCATAAATTTATCCTTTTCTACTAGTGTAATGAACAACAATAGGTAGCTCTAAGTAGTGTAAATATGCATTAATAATAATGATAATGAGTGCTTGAATCCAAGTATATGAGAGAATGGCGAAAATAAAATTGACATAACTTTTTACCATATAAGAAATGACTTTTGACAATTGACATAACTATCATAGAAGTAAATTCACTCCCTTATTCCCATAACTACATGAAAGGACTTTTCACCCCAACCTCATAAATGCATTCAATGATTGGATTTAATAGTCAAAAGGAAGTAATTGGCTCATTTAAGGCACATGGAAGAAATTGGATGAGTTCCAAGGTTGAAACTTGGAAATAGAGGATTTAATATCCCATAACCTCCCTTTCCTCTTCCCCTCTAGTGGAATCATAACCCCTCTAGTGCACTTTACACATCCATCTTGGACCATTTTTATTATTTTTCCAACATGATATTTGCATATCTTTCCAGTTAGCATGACAAGCCAACCATATGATGCAATTAAAACTATTTACATCATATATGCCTATCCATTCACTGGTTGAGCCTTGGCCTTGAGCTTCGCACTAGGAATCCATACTAGCATATTTACATCATTTACATAATTTTTATTTAATACATTCCAAGTCACTAGGGTTATTACAATCCCCTCCCCCTTGGAATAACATTGTCCTCGGTGTTTTCCAAAAATTAGAACAAAAATGCATATGCCTCTATCATAGAATCCTCTAGCTCACAAGTAGTGTCATCGGGAGCAAAGTGCTTCCATTGCATCTTTACCTATCTGATGGCTCACTTCTAGAGCAATGTTACCTTCTTTTCGAGGATGCATAATGGATTTGTTTGGAACCCCCTCTTAGGTTCCACTTGGATCACATCCTAATTAATCACATGGTTAGGATCATGTACATATTTGTTAAGCAAAGTAACATGAAAATCATAATGAGCTCTTGTGCTAGCAAGAAATGCAATTATATATGCAACTGGCCTTATCCTCTCAAACAATTCAAATGGACCACAATATATCGGTGATTGCTCGGCATAACTCCCCACCTTCAAGGAAATTTTCATTGGACTCACTAAGAGTTGTAAAAGACATCATCTTTATATAATCAAATATATATTATTATTATCTATTACTCAAAATGAGAGTCGGATTCGACTATTAATCTAGTGAACGGATTCGTTCATCGTAGATTCCACTCCTGCTCCCTTTGGCATCTTCTCGTATCAACCATATGTGAAAGGAGGAATACCATCTAGACCTTTTACTCATGATATTGTTGTAAATGGGAGTCCCCATCGTTCTTTGGTTCCAATATTTATAGTTTCCTTCTCCAATGTTAATCCTCATTTTTTTTTCCACTATTGATGTAGATATATTAAACGTTGCAACACTGGTTGGGGCCAAAAGAAGTAATGGTGACTTATCTGGAAAATAATCAATTTCTAGTGTTTGTCTAATAGCTCCAATCAAGTAAGATTTTATTGTACCTGTCGTTCCTTGGATAATCATTTGTAGTGGTTCATTGTTCCCACCTCTGTAATGCTCAAGAATAATCTCAAATGATTTTCTTTGCTTCTCTGCTAAGATTTCAATTGAATAATTTTGAGTACGATTATTATGAATAATGGCATTCAATTGTCGATTTTCACATATGAACTTTAGTGCAGGATTGGAAGTTTCCATATCAACAAAATTAGAGTTCCAATTTTCCTTGTTATCACATTCCATGTATCCAAGTATGTCATATTCATTGGTAATTATATACTGATTCCTATATAACCCTGAAATTATCTCCCATTCATTCTTTTGAAAATCCCTTTGCACAAATAACACTTCTTCATGATCTCTTTATTTCACGGTCTTGTTTTCTAGGTTCTTCTATATCTTCTGATGATTCTTTTTCTATCTCTTTTATACATTTGTCATAGTTTTTTTCTTCGATCATCACTATCTTCATTATTTGCAATATTATCATGAGGATCCACACTATACCCTAAAATAGAGAAAAAAAACTTTAATATGTTGAAATCATTGCAAATAGTTTTTCTATTAAATAGACAAATTCAATGTATACATGTAAATAACAAAAACAATGCATTGCTCAAATCAATGCAATTTTTTTACTTTTTATTAAATTGATAAATTGAATACATACATGTAAAAAAAAATAAAAAATATGCATTGCTAAAATCAATGCAACAAATCAAATAAATATGCATCTTGTGTTATTTAACAACATTTGTGCATGGTCTATTGGTAAGCAGTAAGGTTATTGGGCTTGTGTTAACCTAGAGACCAAGGTTCAAAACCGTTTTTGCTTGGAGTTATTTTTAGTTATCAAATCCAATTCATTGTTGAAATCAATGCAACGAATCAAATCAATATGCATCTTTTGTTTTTTAAGAACATTTGTTTGTGGTTTATTAAACAATGCATTGTTGAAGTCAATGCAACAATGTTTTTTATTAAATTGATAAATTCAATGCATACATGTAAAAAACAAAAACAATGCATTGTTGAAATCAATGCAACTAATCAAATCAACATACATCTTATGTTTTTTAAAAACATTTGTTTGTTGTCTATTGGTAAGTAGTGAGATGATTGGACTTAAGGTTCAAATCCCTTCTATTTTTTCTATTTCTTATGTCGGTTATAGTAAATTTTTTTTACTTCTTTTATTTCTACTTCTTATGTCTACTATAATATATTTTTTACTTCTTTATTTTACTTCTTATATTTATACTTTTTATGTCAACTATAATATTTTTTACTTCTTTATCTTTTAAGCATTGTTGAAATCAATGCAACCGTGTTTTTTTATTAAAGTTCAAATCTGTTCTATTTTTTCTATTTCTTATGTGGGCTATAGTATTTATTTTACTTCTTTTGTTTCTACTTCTTATGTGGGCTATAATATATTTTTTACTTCTTTCTTTTATTTGTTATGTTTCTACTTTTTATGTCAGCTATTCTTTACCTTTTTTACTTATATTTCTAATATTTGTTTTACACATTGTTGAAATCAATGCAACCATGCTTCTACTTTTTATGTCAGCTGATCTTTATTTTTTTTACTTCTTATATTTCTAATATTTGTTTTATGCATTGTTGAAATCAATGCAACCATGTTTTTTTATTAAGATTCAAATCCCTTCTATTTTTTCTATTTCTTATGTCGGCTAAAGTATTTATTTTACTTCTTCTGTTTCTACTTCTTATGGCTGCTATAATATATTTTTTATTTCTTTCTTGTATTTCTTATGTTTCTACTTTTATGTCAACTATTCTTTATCTTTTTTACTTCTTATATTTCTAATATTTTTTTTACTTCTTATATTTATAGTTTTTATGGTCGACGTTTTAGGAACAAATGTTACAGCATATCCCTCATATTATTACTTTTTATGGCAGACAATAATATCGACGTAACGTTACAAGATCTCCCTCATATTATTACTTTTTACTTTGTATTACATTTTACTAATGGCTGAAAAACGTTACTCCACAAACGTTACAATATCTCCCTCATATTTGTGTAATGTTACTGACACACGTTACAAGATATCCCTCATACTGGGTAAGCTAATAGTATTAGATTTAGTTACAAAGCCATTTGTTTTCCCATCATAAGAAACGACAAGTGTAGCATCTCAGCATTGTCGCCGCATGATTATAAAATATGTGGACTTCTTTCCTTTATGTGTCAACTAGTTACCACATAATAATTATGGTTACCCCATGAAAATTATTTGTTACTGCATGATAATTTGCATCTTTGGTTTAATCCGCACCTTGTTTATAAGGCAAATGGATTACTCAAAATGAGATACATGACATAACATATTTTTATAACAAACATAACATATTTCAAATACATCATATAAATTTGATTAGATATTGTTTCCCTAATGATATATTTCAAATCCAACTTTGTGTCTTACATTTCTAAGGAATTGCTTTATGATATATGGATTCAAAGGCTTGTTATTTCTTTTACCAGTTAGTAAATTTGGACTAGTATTACTGAATATGGTTGAACTTATACTAATAGGGTTGAAATTATACATCAAATTCTTATTATTGAATATGAGAGTATTAGAAATGAATATCATCCTATGTACATGAAGAGAATAATAATCAAGTACTAGTTAATAAGAAAGATAAAAAAGTATTAGTGATTGATATTGAAATGCTAGTCTATAGGAGTACTTAGTCATTTATTTGTTTGGTTTATTATTTAGTTGTATTTTTTATCCAATGACTAAATTAGACATTTTTAGTTGCGTTGCTCAATTTTATTCATATTTAGATTAAAAACAATGCCGTGACTAACCTTTTTAGCCACGTAGTCATTTATTTGCAATTTCTACTAGTGGTAGAATATTTAGTAAAACACTTAGCCCTTGTGGATTGATAGCCCCAACTCGAGGGTGGCCTGTCAAAGGAATATATGGATTCAAAAATCCTATGGCTGGGAGGAATGTCCTTCACCTACAGCCAATTAGAGAGCAATTTATTAAGAAAAGTGTATATCTGAGTATGAATTCCATGGAGTTAAAACGTCTTTACATGTTGTTTAATGTATGGTTTTGTGAATATTTAAGTGAATGGAATTGTGTTGCATGGAATATGTATTTTATGTTTGATATTGCCTATAATATTTAATGAATGTATAAGTTATTTGGGTGACCATATAATTTTTTTTTCCACTGTTAAACTTTATGAGAAATGAAAAACGAGATTAAAATCGGGGTTGCGTTGAACAAACGTTCGCTCTACGCTTAGGGTTTAGGGCTTCTCAGCCTGCGCGCTCTTAGTCGGGCTCCTCCTTCGCTCGGGTCTCCCATGGACCCCCCTGTTGATCCAAATTCTGGGGATCCAAGTCCTATCGAGAAGAGACATTGCCTGGATGAGGCCTTCCGAGCTTTGGTTGTCGTTTCTCCGCCATCCCAGGCCATGCCATCCTGTGATGCATTTGTCAAGCGCACGAAAGCTCCTAAGATACAGATCATGTCGGTAGCTTCACGCCTAAAAGCCCTTTCCCTGAGCGAGAGAGGCTTGATAGGTCATTTTACAAGAATTTGGCCTTCACCAAAAACTATGGAAGCCTGGATTCAAAAAAATTGGATGCCCTTAACCTCCGAGAGCTTGCAGCATTGTTTCTTTCGTAAGGGATTCTTTGCCTTTCTCTTTGAACACTAGATAGATCGAGATATCTTATTTAGAAGTGGCCCTTATTTTCTCGGTACTCGCAGCCTCTATCTAAACCAGTGGAGTCTTTCCTTTGATCCGAAAAAATATGTCCCCTCTGCAGTTCCGGTTTGGGTTCACCTTCCTCATCTCCCTCTCCAATGTTGGAACGATGAGACCCTGCAGGAAATAGGGAATGCCTTAGGCACCTACATTGACAAAGTTGAGCCTAAATGGACATTATTCTCCTGTGCTCGAATATGTGTGTAAGTGGATCTAGAAAAAGGTATGCCAGAAGTTGTGAATTTGCAAATGGATGGGTGGGAACATCTCCAGAAAGTAGACTATGAACAGTTACCTTTCAAATGCAAGAAATGTCACGAATATGGTCACTTCGTTTAAAACTTCCGTAAAACTGTATTTGAAGCTTAGTAGTAGAGCCTAGGAGAAGGTTGGAAGCATTCTAAAAAGGAATAAAAATGTTCAGTCAGCCACAACAACAACTAGAGAACAAATAGAGAAAGGCACGACAGTCAGCAACCAATTTTGAGCTTTAGCTATGGAGGAGAGAGAAATTTCAACGCGGAAATTGGGAATGAGACAGTTGTTGAAAGTGTTCCTTTATCCTCAGCTCCCCTCTCGGACTCTCTAAATGCGGAAATGAGCGAAAATCTAACTTCAAGAGGCTCATGCACAGATAGGGTCAAACAAAGCAAAGTCATTTCACAAGTTGTCTCCCTGGAACCCTCCTCATCTCAGGATCAATTGGATCTACAATATGTTCCAAACATGAGGGGAAGGAAATCTTTGAGAAAACTCTGTGAACAGGAAGCGGAAAGGGATCTCGATCTAGGAAGACAAAAATGCATAGAAGACACCAGGCTACTTGAGCAAAACAAAAATCAGGGAGGACCTAAATTGGATGGAAAACCTCGGGCAAGGTCTCACCTCCGCAAGAAGTAATGAAACTTTTCTACTGGAATTGTAGGGGTTTGGGTAGTTTTAGTAAAGTTGAAGCACTGAGAGCTCTAATCAATACTGAAAAACCAGACTTAGTACTTCTTCAGGAGACAAAAATGAAGGGCGTGGAAGTTTTATCGCATTCACGTCACTTTTGCCAGAGAATCCATGGACATGCTATTAATTCTAAAGGAGCGTCGAGGGGGGATTGCTACTTTTCTCTCTAGTAATTTTATCATCAAATCATACAAAGAAAATCAACAATGGCTTCTACTTGAAATTCAAAACAAAAACAATCTATTTTCCACATACATACATAATGTCTACGGTCCGACTCATTACAGGGACAAGGAGAAGTTTTGGGAGGATTTGTTCAATCTTAAAAACGATCTTCATGGCAAGGATGTAATTATAGTAGGTGATTTTAACACCACCCGTAACCAGCTTGAAAAAAGAGGAGGGTCCAGAGTCAGATACCCCTTTGGAGAAAGGATGGAGGATTTAACTACTCATTTAGATCTGTTGGACATGGAAATGAAAAATGGTAAGTACACTTGGAGGAACCATAGAGCAGGGGTTGGCCATATAGCAGTGAAATTAGATAGATTCTTGATCAGCTCAACCTTTCTCCTTAAAAATTTCATTCTAGCAATAAAAGCCATTCTGTCAGCTACTTCTGATCACAAGCCTATCAGTCTGATGATCTCTACTCCTGAAAACTGCGGGCCTATCCCATTCAAATTTAACCCTTTATGGCTGCATGATGAGAACCTTCTAAGCTTAATCCAAGATGCATGGATCTCCACCTTTCATGGGTCTCCAAGCTATATCTGGGAGTGCAAATTGCGGCTAGTCCGTGCTGCTCTCAAAGTCTGGGTCAAAAAGAAGTATAAGAGCCCAGTCTCCATTAAACGCTCTTTGGAATCAGAATTGGCTAGTCTTCAAGGTCGTATGGAGGACAATGAAATCACGGATGCCACTCTCATGCATGAGAAGGATCTAAATCTCAGAATCCTCAGCGCAGCAAGACAGGAATAGGAATTATGGAGAATTAAATATAGGCAGGTTTGGCTAAAAGGGGGGACAACAACACTAAGTATTTCCATAAGCAAGCAAAGGCCAGACTCAGTTACAATTCCATCAAAGAGTTGAAGGATGATACTGGTAATCGCATTGAAGGACAAGCAAAGATATAGTTACACCCCTTTGAGCACTTCCATAATCTTTACATAGACAATAATGACACCGATCCTATAGCTCAAGTGGACCTATTGATAGGTATTCCCTCCCTCATCTATGATATCGATAATAATGAGCTAGATAAACCTATTTATGAAAATAAAATTAGAGAAGTTGTCTGGTCTCTAAACATGGATAAATCTCCTCAGTCGGACGGGTTCACTATTAACTTCTATCGAACAGCATGGGACATCATCAAAGAAGATCTTAAGCGAATGTTAAATTGGACCAGAAAGAAGGACAAAATCGAGGGAGCAACCAACTCGTCATTTCTCGCTCTCATGCCAAAAAACATTAACCCAAGCACTATTGAAAGATTCAAGCCTATCTCCCTCTGCAACACCTCATACAAGATCCTCTCAAAGATCATTGCCACTCTATTGAAAAAATTAATGGCCAAGCTTATTTCTAACTCTCAAGGAGGCTTCATTGTTGGGCGGAAAATTTTGGATAACATAATTATAGTGAAGGAGGCTATTCACTCTAGTATGGAGAGACGGCAACAAGGAATGGCATTAAAGTTGGATATGGCAAATGCTTTCGATAGAGTGAACCACTTCTTCTTATTTGAGATCATGAAGAGATTTGGTTTTTCCAGCAGGTTTATCATATGGGTTAAGGCTTGTATAAACAAGCCCTAGATTGCTCTGTTCATCAATGGCATGCCAACTTCCTTTTTTCAAGCCACTAGAGGGATACGACAGGGATTCCCAATGTCTCCCTTCCTCTATCTCTTAGTTGCTGAGTCGTTGAGCCGAAAGTTAAGTCATCTACAAAATGTGGGGGAGCTTAAGGGGATGAAGATTGCAAGAGGAGTCCGGGCCGTTAACCATGCTTAGTTCGCAGATGACACGATCCTGCTGGGAGGAGCCTCAACTATCATAGCTGAAAGATTCAAAAATGCCTTATCTATCTTCCTCAAATCCTCTGACGAGAAAATCAATGCCATGAAATCCAAAATATATGTATGGAATTGTTCTAATGAAACCTTAGCAAGAATTTCCAGGATTTTTGGATTCGAATATTTCCCTCTATGGAACTCCTTTATTTACCTCGGTATACCTATCTTCAAAGGAAACAAGAGAGCCAAAAACTGGCAGGACCTGATCGAGAAGATAAAAGCTAAAATTGCCTCGTGGGGATTTAGGTGGCTTAACTTAGCCGGGAAACTAGTTCTGATTAAGGCAGTTCTCTCAGGATATAATATATACATAAGCTCTATTTCCTTACATCCCAAAAGTGTCATTCAAAAGTTAACCAAAGAACTCCGGAGATTCTTATGGCAAGGAGGGAAGTCGAATGGAGCCAAAAAATTCCATTTGGTGAGATGGGATAAGGTGTGCAGAACTAAAGACGCGGGTGGCATAGGTATTCGTGATCCCTCGCTCATGAATATAGCTTTAGGTGCTAAGATCTTATGGAGAGTTGTCACAGGAAAGAAAGCCTGGTGGAAAGAGATTCTATGTAAGAAATATATGGTGGGGAACAGGCTAAGATGTTTGGAGAATATTGATCAGAATAAAGTCGAAACACCCATATGGAATTTGTGTAAAAAGGCAACTCCAACCTTACAAAATATCTCTTATTGGATTCCCGGCAATGGTAAGAAGATTAAGTTCTGGGGAGACAGATTGGGACCGAATAATAGATCCCCTGTTAATTATCCACAAAATCTCAACGAACTCAAAGAATGGATGGACCGAAGTAATATTTCTACTTTATATGACCTCTCGGAGTGGTCAGAAAAAGGTAGATGGGATGGCTGGCATGTTCTGGAAGTCCCATGTTATCTTCAGCTTGATTATGATACTTTGCTTGATACCTTACATGATGTTGTTCCTTTGCACAAGAACATGCCAGACAAAAGAGGGTGGAGTAAGTCAGGATATTACACTGTTAAAGCCGACTATCATCATTTGGATAGCAACAGTAGGGTCAAAGATAAAAAAAAAATGGGCCAAAGTGTGGAGTAAGGATAACCTCCTGAAGATTAATGCGTTCACCTAAACTCTAGCTCACAAGAAAATTTTAACTGCAGAGAACCTAAAAAAAAGAGGTATTGAGGGTCCGTCAAGATGCATTCTCTGCAAAGCATCAGAGGAAACAGCTGAACATCTTTTTTTAGATTTGCTCAGGAAGTGTGGCATAGGGCGTTTTTCGATCTAAATTTTGAAGTGAATCTTCCAACAAATTGGAATGACCTTCATGCTAACTGGAGGGATTACTACATAGGTTCTCTTCATAACAAGCTAGATTTCAAGAGAGCCTGGGAAGCTTTGCCTAAATTTATATGTTGGAAAATCTGGACAACTATAAATAAGGAGGTGTTTGACGGGGTTATCTCTATCCCTGCACGAGTTCTTGCCACAGCTAAATCACTTTGGATCGAAGCTCTGATAACTCATGGGATGAAAAACATCAGCAAGGAACCCCTCATGGTGGAAGAAAAAATCTGGGCACAAGACTTCTTATTTCCAAACCCCTCCCTCTGTCTTCCAGTCTCAAGATAGTGCAACATATAGAGCTGGAAACTTAGGCTGAGTGCTGAGGAGATTCAGGTCTGGAAGGTAAACATTGGCAATTCTCTCTTTTTTGATGGAGCCTCGAAAGGAAACCCTGGGTTGGTAGGCATGGGAGGAGTGCTATATGACTCCACTGGAAATAAGATGAATGATTATGCTTGGGGTATAGGAAGAAACACGAACAATAGGGTGGAATAGCTAGCCCTAACTAAAGGGTTGAAGATTGCAAGGGAAGATGGAATTACAGATCTTGCGGTTTGCAGCGACTCTATGATAGTAATCAAAGAGGCAAGGAATCTGAGCATGAACAAAAAAAGTCCCACCTCAAAAATCCATAGTCTTCTCAAGTATCTCGTAAGTGAATTTGATTCCATCAGCTTCTATCATGTTCTGAGATTGAATAACCAAGCCGCAGACAAAAAGGCTAATAAGGGTGCCACCTTAGAAAGCGGCATCCTGGTCAGCAATGGAAAAACTAGATACAAGGTTGGGATTCCATGACACTAAAAAATTTCTATGATTTTAATCATTGGGAATTTGTTTAGGTTGCTTCCCCTAGTTGATCTTGCTCCACAACAATTTTTAGGATATGGTTCTAAACCCAACTGGGTTTTTCGAAGAAAGGACGTGGGCATGAAGGCATCACATGGGTTTCACACGGGGATCTCCAATTTTCCTCTTCAAAAGGTCGATGTTGTCATAGCTATAATAAGGTGGGTGCCAGGCAATCTCTGGTTATGTATCTGTAGCTCCAACTACCATAGAAGCTGTGCAAGTATGGTAAACTCTAGATTTCCTTCACGCATGAGCACCATCCCTATTCCCGGTAGAAACTCTCTAGATTTTAGCAAACATTCCCCTCTTGTCCACGTTATATGGAGGGTCTCCAGTTTAGGAATCAAGCTAAGGGAATTGCGCTAGAAGGTGGAGCAGCAGATTACAAGAAGTGAAAATTCTCCTCAATTGGAGTACCCCATGGTCTCAATAATTGAAAGAGGTGATCGGGTATGTTACAGTAGTATTGTACATTAGAAATGGGTGTACTCTTTACATAGGAAAACCTAAATATTTTGACACTTGATTCCTATGATGTTGTCATTGAAATGGATTGGTTAGAACCACATCAAGTTAAATTTGATTTCTAAAATAAGACTTTTGAATGCATTAATGAAGAAGCAAACCCAAGAATAGTAAAGGGAATTCCTAAGATGATTTCTATTATGTCACATACCCCAATTTTGTAAAAATGATGTAATTATTTCATTATATTCCTGAGATATTATGTTAAATTTAATGCCAAGTAGGAATTGATGACTCAGCAGAGTCACTAGAAATGGAATGTAATTCAGAATATTTTATTATTAATAAATAAATTATGGAGACAACAGTATGGGAGAGCTGTTAAAAAGAGGTTACTGGTCAAACTGGTGGATGGAACTAGGTGGAAAGGCAAAAGACAAGTGGCAGCATCCTCAAACACTTCCTAAGTTGCAGGTGGCAACTTCCCTATATTTGGGGTCATGATTCCCCAAGGAAGTGGAATCAGAGCAGGTGGCTCATTAATGACAGCTAACCCAACAAAGACCTAGGCAATCTTTTAAATAGTACTCAACGAACAGAGCTGGGGGTTCGAATTTTTTCTAGAGGGAGAAAGCATTCAGGTGAATGTTATTCAGGAATCCCATTGAGGAAGAGGGAATTACAGTAACGAAGTTGTTTGAGAGGAATGTTGCAGTAACTTGGTTCCATTATAGCTGTTTGGGATGAGTGAATTATTTTGCTGCACCTAGTTCCAGCCAGGGAAACTAGAGCAAGCTCGGGGGTCCTGAGAAGTGCTGTTTGGGCACTCTCCAGGAGTTGGTAGGGAGGAACAGTCTCCCATTGCTGTTGTTGTCCACATCTTATACAGGTTCTGTTATTTATTTCCTTTATGATTGTTATTTTATTCTTTATGTTTATTAAATATGAATGGATGTATGCTGTGTTTAAATTCCTATATGTCTGAGGAGTAATTAATTAGGAAGATAACATCTCAGAATAGTCATAGTTAGATTTGGTAGAGTTATTGTGTTTATCAGCATCCCTAGTAAGAAGTAATTTTTACTAATTAGGTATCTATACTGTATTCAATATAATAGTAATATTTAAGGGTAACTTATTATTACATTTATAACAACCATTTATCCTGTATTCAATACAACTGTAAGACTTTCAGTTTTAGTTTATTAATAAAATTATAAATCTAGTTTTTGAATAGATAAGCAAGGATTATATATAAATAATTGTATGCTGTATATTACAAAATTTATTTAACAAATCATAAGAAAACAATAGTAAACTTTTAGCAATAACAACTACAGTACTGATATCCTGATAAATAACATTTCAGAGGAAGGGTAGCCACGGTTAGGTTATCTATACTAATGCACAAACCCTATTTTTAATTTTAACAAGTCCTTACATTACAACCAAATCAATACGCCAAACCTTAATAGAGAATTTCATAAAGAATTTAACTTTGTTAAATAACTTAGTCATTGTTTTAAAAACAAAAGATTTAGCAGAACCCTATTTGGCTCGGCATCGAGCTTAAACAGTATAGTATTAACTTTCACTAGACTCACTATTTCGACAGAGTCATAATCAAAACAACCGAACAAGCAACTAAACAAAAGCACGAATGTGGTGTTCGAATCGAACCCTATCATTCCAGTTTTCACAACAAGAATTTATCAGCAGAGAAATAACCTAGATATTAATTCCACAACAAAATGAAAGAGACAGAACAGTTTTCCAGCTCATTGTCGAGCTTCAATATCATAATAATATCTTTCACTTGTCTCTCAACAACCAACAGAGGCATAATCGTATCGACAAAATCAGTATCTAGACAAACTCACCACTGTAATTTCGGATTAAACCCTATCATTCCAGACCTTACAGGTAAATAAACAATTGAGAATTAATACAACGATTTCACCTACGGTCGTAGCTCCGGTTCACAGTTTAGGTGGTTTTAGAAACTTAGAATTTAAATTCACGCCATACACCAGCTCAATTATACGGGAGACTGATAATAAGTCATTTTATCAAAGTCCATTTACACAGGACAAATCATAACAAAACATATTACCAAACCCTGGGTGAAAACCCTGTACATTCTAAGAGAACAGTAAACAAAACAAATTTACGAGGCCGTAACCTCACCTACAGGTAGGCTCATGCCTCTTACCATCTATTCAATTAAATAGACAGTATTTCAACTACAGGAATCCCTCATTACGAAGGTAAGACTATTAAATTACATTCTCGACCAAAACCGTAACAACCCTTTTTAATACAGGGTTAAAATCTGTAATGGAACTCATTAAATAAGCAGCTAAAAGACAAATCAGAACAGATGTAACTACAGAGTTACTCATTCAAAGCCCCAACCCTAAACGTCCTAACCAACCAGCAAGGAGGAAAATGCCATGGTGAAAACCAGGCTTACCTGATAAAGCGAACCGCCAAAGTTTGTGTCTTGTACACCTTCAGGAATAGCCAGGGTCTGCAACAATAGATTTCGTTGGTTAAAAACTCTATACATATTAATGTATAAACTAAAAGTTTATTTAAAAACAAACTGGAGAAGTCGAAATGAAAACCTGTAGCTTACCTTTGATTTCTGAAAAGGTGCTCCGTCTTTGTAATAGCTTGCTAACCACGAACATATTAAGTGTAAACCCCACCTTCGTCACAAAAAGGAACGAGCTGGTAGGAGTTAAGAAGTATCCTCCACGATGGAAGCCTTAACAGAACCATTTTAAAGGATACAGTCACACTGTGACAAGGTCGGTATTTTTGATAGCAAAGGAAAACCCTAGGTCTTTAGCAACCTTATGGCCGCCGATAGCAACCTGTAATGACTCCCACATTATACAGCAGACAAGCATGGAGAATTGAAACAGTATAGAAGCTACCACTAACAAAGTGTCAGTAAGGTTCAGACAGGAGGGTTTACAGAGCGACAGAGCCCGAAGGGAAGGGAGAAATGCCAAGACTAGGGTTAGTCAACATTTAAATATCACCAACGAGTGGCCCTGGAAGCAACCACGTAGCATTTTAATTCTTTCCATGCAGTGGGTCGACGTTCCTAAGTCCACGATGAGTTCCAATTATTTTTGGTTATCAATTAAAAACATAACAAGGGTACACCAAAATCTTCGGATAATCTAGGATGGATATTCCATGGTGGTCGTAACACCATAGATTAAAACTGCCAGATATTTCATGTTAAACAAACTATGCCTCCGAACTTTGCATAGTGAACAAATAATACTTGCCCTACAAACAATAGAACCATGCATTTGTCAAGAATGTTCAATATCGAGTCTTGAAAACTATGTAAACATGGAGAACTTGATAAATACTATAACAATATTATAAGGAGGAAGTTTCTAAATGAGTTATATGTTGTTTGTCAAAAACCTATCACTATTATTTTATTTCATTCTATGTTCATGTGACAAAACATAGATCATACTTTCCAATCCTTATGATAAAGGGGTAATGTTATGAATAGATTCTTACAATTCTAGGACCATAACACCATTTGCGATAGTTTTAGGCAAATGGATAGGACGTGCCATTCCTTCTTTAGGTAACTTTAACTTGAAGATTCAAGTCACATAACTCGAAATTATGGATTAGGGTTATTTTAGTCTTTTTCAATGGTTGCTACAATTTAATAACAAACTATTAATAGACTCAGATTCATCGTATGGACAATTAGACTTTGTTACTTTTCATGTTCAAGAAATACAAAGAACATATACGTGAAATGTATGTTAGACAGAATTATGCGAAGTATTATAACCACTCCTGTTGACAGTATAGTCTGGAAAATCATAATTAAATTCAATCGTAATAATTTAGGACTATGACTAAATATGTTATAGATTTCATCAACCGTCGATCATACAAATAGAAGTAGTTTTCTAATCATTGTAAACTCTGAGATGTTAAGAGGAGACATGTAGCTGACAGAATATCTTGCAAATGTTAGAAATAAGCAAGTTATACATTGATAATTCCAGATCCTTTATAATTGAAATTGTAAATGATACGGTAACAATAGATGAGTAAAAAAAAGAAAAACTGTCATGCGGTATCGGTCAACCAGTTGAAATCTACAGTGCTAGCTATGAATTATATTGCATTTCAGTAATATCATCAAAGAACAATTACTCCATAAAGTTAGTCAATTCATTTGTTCCAAAGCAACATAGCTACCATATTTTCTAGTATTTTCTAATTCTCTAACAATAAGATCTTGAGGAGGACATAGGAAGAATGCTACCTTTAAAACACTTGAAACCTGGCTAGCATGCTTAGACATTTTACTGAATGTGTCGGTACGGCTAATTGACTTATAAATACTTTAAAGATTATTTACTGCGACCCGAACATTACCTGTATATCTGTAAGAGCAAAAAAATCTGTTGCATTAGCTCGGAAGCTAAGTAAGCCCAGTCTGTCATGGCAACTCCCCCTTGTGGTTGAACAACAGAACACAATCAACAACGGTAAAGAAACTCATATCAAAATCTAAGTATAACAACAGATCATTCAGACACTTTTATGATCACTTTAACTAATCAAACATATCAATGAATGCATTTATTAATATTACTTGCTATTTTAAAAATTTTAAAATTTTCGGAAATTTTGGGTTTTGACATGTGGTATCAGAGCATGGTTCAAATACTAGGCCTTGATGTGACCCAACTAGTTTCCACAGAACGGTGACAATAAAAAGAAAATTTATATATATATATGATGTACTAATTTGTATTTTTGTTTCCTTTAAACAGAGTAGAAAATTTCCTTTTTCTGAATCTAACAAACAAGTATGGAGAAGCTAGGAGAATATGCTGAGGAGGAATCTCCAAACATTGAGACAAGACAGATGTCCAGAGAACCTGTGATGGAGGAAGTAATTGCTCACTCCTCAGAGCTGATGCAGACTATAAAGGGTTTAAAAACTGAGATAGAAACAGTCAAGAAGGATAATGAAAGGATTCTGAAAACTCAAGAGTAGTTAAATCAAATTTTGATAGAAAAATTTCAGACTGAAGGAAGAAGCAAAAGAGTTGAATCTGAAGGAGCTAGTAATCAAAAGGGGTCTAAAAGGGTGAAACTAGTTAAATTAGACAGCAGTTCATCATCTGAAGGAAGAAGGGAACAACAAAGCTATCACACTACTAGTGACAGTAGTGGGGCTGAGTTGTATAACCAAAAGAAAAAGTTCAGGCCCTATGAAGAGATTTCTGGGGAGTTCAAGAAAATAAAACCCCCAACTTTCAATGGAGAATATGAAACAGGAGAAGAGGCAGAATCCTGGTTATCCGGGATGAGAAAATATTTCCAGATATACAACTATTCAAATCAGCTGAAGGCAAGAATGGCCATCTATAACCTTTCTGGAAAGGCGGATATATGGTGGCAAGACTTGAAAAGGGTCAAGGGGATCAAAGAAAAAGAGGTAAATTGGAGTACCTTTAAAAGGTACTTCTAAAAGAAATTTCTGTCTGAACAATACTATGAAGAAAGGGCCAAGGAATTTTATGAGTTAAAGCTAGGATCTTTGACGATGAAGGACTTAAACAGTAAGTTCTTAAGTCTCTTGAGATATGTGCCGTATTTTGTTGAAGAGAAACCTAAAGTACAGTGGTTTCTTAGCTACCTGCCATATCATATCAAGGACAGAATCAAATATGATAACCCCAAAATTCTAGGAGAAGCTATGCGAAAGGCTAACTTCTGTTTTGAACAGAATAAAAAGAAAGAAGGAATAGCCAACTGGAAGGCTAAAAAGAACAGTAATCAGCTTGAGTATAGGAAAAAGGAGTTTGTACCCCAGAAAATTTTCAAGAATAACAAGAACAGAAACCATTTTAATGGTAAAAACTTCCAGGGAAGCAAAAATGGAGCTGGTAATAATTCCAACAACTTCAAGGGAAGCAAGGAGGCTTCTAACAATCATGGAAATTACACTAAGAATTTTGAACGAAAGGAGCCTGTTAAGTGCTGGGAGTGCAATGGCCCACACTATGCTTCAGTTTTCCCAAATCGGAAGAAACCAAACAGCAATATTCATACTATACAAGATGAAATGACTGTTAGAGACTTTGCAGGGACTATGCCCCGAATCAATGCAGCGTTGGAGAACCGCCAAGCTGACTATCAAACTTCCATGGTGGAAGTAGGAGGTATGGTTAACAAAACCCCTGTAACTATTTTAATAGATCCAGGTGCTAGCCTTAGTTATATTTCACCGCAGATAGTAGAAAAGTGTAATTTGACTATTGAAAGGTTTGATAACTCTTGGTCAGTACAACTAGCTATTGGGGCAAAAAGGAAGGTGACCTGTTATGTTAAGGAATGTGCTCTAGATATGAATGATTTTAAAACTACTGTTAAATTAAATGTTTTGCCACTTGGATCGTATGACATACTTATCGGTATGGACTGGTTAGAACAGCATAAGGTAGTTTTAAACTGTTTTGATAAAACTTTTACGTGTGTGAATAATAATGAACAACCTGTGACGGTTAAGGGTATCCCCAGGAAAACTGTAATCAGGTAGATTTCTGCTTTACAACTTAAAAGAGCAGTCAAAAAAGGGTGCAAATCCTATGTTGTAACTATTACAGATGAGGCAGATAAGTCTGAAATAAGAAAGATAATAGTAGAGGATATTCCGGTAGTGAATGAATTTACTGATGTTTTTCTGGAGGAAATTCCAGGATTACCTCCCAAGAGAGAACTGGATTTCACAATTGAGCTGGTACCAGGTGCAGTATCCAGTTCAAAGGCTCCGTATCGTATGAACATTCTGGAGCTTAACGAATTAAAAACATAGTTAAAGGAATTAATAGATAAGAACTACATTCGACCCAGTGTGTCCCCTTGGGGAGCACCAGTAATCTTCGTTAAAAAGAAGGACGGAACTATGCGACTTTACATAGATTACCGTCAACTAAACAAGATGACAATTAAAAACAGATATCCGTTGCCTCGCATAGATGATCTGTTTAATCAGCTACGTGGAGCTACGGTGTTCTCTAAGATAGACCTGAGATCGGGTTATCATCAGGTGAGGATTAAAGAAGAGGACATATTCAAGACAACTTTCATAATGAGGTATGGACATTACGAATTTGTTGTAATGCCACTTGGGCTTACTAATGCCCTAGCCATCTTTATGTGTCTAATAAATAACATAATGCATAAATACTTGGACAAATTTGTTGTCGTATTCATCGATGACATTTTAATTTATTCTAAAAACGAAGAGGAACATAAAGAACATTTACGAATAGTCTTACAAGAACTGCGAGAACAACAGCTCTTTGCGAAGTTCAGTAAGTGTGATTTCTTCAAGGATGAAATCCAGTACTTAGGTCACGTAAGGACTAAGTAAGGGATTTCAGTTGATCCTGAAAAGATCCGGGCAATCGAAGAATGGCCAGTACCAAAAGATGTAACAGATGTTAGGTCCTTCATGGGAATTACCAGTTATTACCAGAGATTCATTGAAGGCTTTTCAAAAATAGCCAACCCAATCACTTCCTTGCAAAAGAAAGGCAAGAAGTTTGATTGGAACTTGAAGTGTGAAGAAAGATTTAAGAAATTAAAGACTCTATTAACAACTGCGCCTATTCTAAGAATAGCAGATACTAACAAGGATTTCGTGGTTTGCACTAATGCTTGTAATGACAGTCTAGGCGGAGAGTTGACTCAGGATGGGCATGTCATTTCCTATGAGTCCAGGAAGCTGAAGGTTCATGAAAAGAATTATGCCACTTATGATTTAGAATTAGCTGTTGTTATTCATGCTTTAAAGATGTGGCGACACCACTTAATAGGCAGAAAGTTTACTTTACTGACTGATAATAAGGGTCTAAAATACCTTTTAGATCAGCCTAACTTAAATGCAAGGCAAGCCAGATGGTTGGCCTTCTTAAGTGAATACAATTTCGAAATTCAGCACATAAAAGGAAAGGAAAATAAGGTGGCTAATGCTTTGAGCAGAAATGCAAAGCTGAATTTTACAACAGCTATCAGCACTTATACTTCTGATTTAAATGAACAGCTGACTGAGGGGATAAAATTGGATGAAATTTATCAAAACTTACAAGCTACAGCTAAAGAAGAACCTACAGAAAGTTTGATAAAGGGTTATAGTTTAAATAAAGATGGATTTTTATTGTTTAAAGATAGACTGTATGTTCCAATTGTATCTAAAGTTAAACTATTAATTCTGGATGAAGTTCATAAAACCCCTTACTCAGGGCATCCAGGCTACCAGAAGACTGTTACCATGTTGAGAAAAGACTATTTTTGGCCTAATATGAAATCTGAAGCAGCTGAGTATATAGCTAGATGTTTGGACTGTCAACAAGTAAAAACAGAACATCAGCATCCAGCTGGGTTATTGCAACGTTTGCCTATTCCTAGTTGGAAGTGGGAAATAATCAGCTTAGATTTCATTACTGGATTACCCAAAAATCAAAATCAGAATGATTCAATTATGGTGGTAGTAGATAAATTGAGTAAATCAGCACATTTTATTCCTGTTAAAACCACTTACAAGGCTACAAACATAGCTGATATATTTTTGAAGCATATTTTTAGGTTACATGGTGTCCCAAAGGTTATTATTTCAGACAGGGATCCTAAATTCACAGAAAATTTCTAGAAATCTTTGTTTAAAGGATTAAACACAACACTGAATTTCGGCACTTCTTTCCATCCTCAGACGGACGGACAAACTGAAAGAGTTAATCAGGTATTGGAAGATCTGCTAAGAATGTATGTTAAGGATCAACCAAGTAAGTGGGAGGATTACTTATATTTAGTAGAATTTGCATACAATAACAGCTATCAATCGTCAGCTAAGTTCAGTCCTTTTGAAATTCTGTATGGGCGTAAATGTAACACTCCTATCTCTTGGAGTAATCCAGTAGATATATTAGTGTTAGGTCCTGAATTATTAAAAGAAATGGAACAGATTGTGAAACAAGTGCAGGAAAATTTGAAGATTTCCCAAGATCGGCAAAAGAGCCAAGCAGATTTGAAAAGAACTCCTAAAGAGTTCCATGTGGGTGAACATGTGTTCATAAAGGTAAGACCAAAGAAGAGCTCCCTCAGATTGGGGAGTTGTGCAAAATTAGCACCACGTTACTGTGGTCCGTTTGAAATTTTATCTAGAATTGGTCAAGTTGCTTATCAGCTAGCATTACCACCTAATTTAAAAGTGCACAATGTTTTTCATATTTTTGTTCTGAAAAAGTGCGTTCATGATGCTACTCATGTTATTGATTGGAACATTGTACAGGTAGAACCAGAAGGGTAAGTTCTGGTGGAACCGGATTGTATCCTCGGGAGGAGGGAAATTACTCTGCGGAACCGCACAATTGGACAGCTGAAGGTGCAATGGAAGCACCTTAGTCCTGAAGAAGCTACCTGGGAACTGGAAAGTAAGATGCGGGAAGCATACCCAAATCTATTCCAGAAGGTGGCTGAGGATGAGGAATAAGTAACATCGAGGACGATGTTACATTTTAAGGGGGTGTGTATGTCACATACCCCAATTTTGTAAAAATTATGTAATTATTTCATTATATTCCTGAGACATTATGTTAAATTTAATGCTAAGTAGGAATTGATGACTCAGCAGAGTCACTAGAAATGGAATGTAATTCAAAATATTTTATTATTAATAAATAAATTATGGAGACAACAGTATGGGAGAGCTGTTAAAAAGAGGTTACTGGTCAAACTGGTGGATGGAACTAGGTGGAAAGGCAAAAGACAAGTGGCAGCATCCTCAAACACTTCCTAAGTTGCAGGTGGCAACTTCCCTATATTTGGGGTCATGATTCCCCAAGGAAGTGGAATCAGAGCAGGTGGCTCATTAATGACAGTTAACCCAACAAAGACCTAGGCAATCTTTTAAATAGTACTCAATGAACAGAGCTGGGGGTTCGAATTTGTTCTAGAGGGAGAAGGCATTCAAGTGAATGTTATTCAGGAATCCCATTGAGGAAGAGGGAATTACAGTAAGGAAGTTGTTTGAGAGGAATGTTGCAGTAACTTGGTTCCATTATAGCTATTTGGGCTGAGTGAATTATTTTGCTGCACCTAGTTCCAGCCAGGGAGACCAAAGCAAGCTCGGGGGTCCTGAGAAGTGCTGTCTGGGCACTCTCCAGGAGTTGGTAGGGAGGAACAGCCTCCCATTGCTGTTGTTGTCCACATCTTATACAGGTTCTGTTATTTATTTCCTTTATGATTGTTATTTTATTCTTTATGTTTATTAAATATGAATGGATGTATGCTGTGTTTAAATTCCTATATGTCTGAGGAGTAATTAATTAGGAAGATAACATCTCAGAATAGTCATAGTTAGATTTGGTAGAGTTATTGTGTTTATCAGCATCCCTAGTAAGAAGTAATTTTTACTAATTAGGTATCTATACTGTATTCAATATAATAGTAATATTTAAGGGTAACTTATTATTACATTTATAACAACCATTTATCCTATATTCAATACAACTGTAAGACTTTCAGTTTTAGTTTATTAATAAAATTATAAATCTAGTTTTTGAATAGATAAGCAAGGATTATATATAAATAATTGTACGTTGTATATTACAAAATTTATTTAACAAATCATAAGAAAACAATAGTAAATTTTTAGCAATAACAATTATAGTACTGATATCCTGATAAATAACATTTCAGAGGAAGGGTAGCCACGGTTAGGTTATCTATACTAATGCACAAACCCTATTTTTAATTTTAACAAGTCCTTACATTACAACCAAATCAATATGCCAAACCTTAACAGAGAATTTCATAAAGA
Source organism: Larix kaempferi (assembly GCA_027924585.1). NCBI lineage: Eukaryota > Viridiplantae > Streptophyta > Pinopsida > Pinales > Pinaceae > Larix > Larix kaempferi. The sequence continues at coordinate 9,961,996 of BSBM01000268.1, forward strand.
ATTTAACTTTGTTAAATAGCTTATTCATTGTTTTAAAAAAAAAAGATTTAGCAGAACCCTATTTGGCTCGGCATCGAGCTTAAACAGTATAGTATTAACTTTCACTAGACTCACTATTTCGACAGAGTCATAATCAAAACAACCGAACAAGCAACTAAACAAAAGCATGAATGTGGTGTTCGAATCGAACCCTGTCATTCCAGTTTTCACAACAAGAATTTATCAGCAGAGAAATAACCTAGATATTAATTCCACAACAAAATGAAAGAGACAGAACAGTTTTCCAGCTCATTGTCGAGCTTCAATATCATAATAATATCTTTCACTTGTCTCTCAACAACCAACAGAGGCATAATCGTATCGACAAAATCAGTATCTAGACAAACTCACCACTGTAATTTCGGATTAAACCCTATCATTCCAGACCTTACAGGTAAATAAACAATTGAGAATTAATACAACGATTTCACCTACGATCGTAGCTCCGGTTCACAGTTTAGGTGGTTTTAGAAACTCAGAATTTAAATTCACGCCATACACCAGCTCAATTATACGGGAGACTGACAATAATTCATTTTATCAAAGTCCATTTACACAGGACAAATCATAACAAAACATATTACCAAACCCTGGGTGAAAACCCTGTACATTCTAAGAGAACAGTAAACAAAACAAATTTACAAGGCCATAACCTCACCTACAGGTAGGCTCATGCCTCTTACCATCTATTCAATTAAATACACAGTATTTCAACTACAGGAATCCCTCATTACGAAGGTAAGACTATTAAATTACATTCTCGACCAAAACCGTAACAACCCTTTTTAATACAGGGTTAAAATCTGTAATGGAACTCATTAAATAAGCAGCTAAAAGACAAATCAGAACAGATGTAACTACAGAGTTACTCATTCAAGGCCCCAACCCTAAACGTCCTAACCAACCAGCAAGGAGGAAAATGCCATGGTGAAAACCAGGCTTACCCAGTAAAGCGAACCGCCAAAGTTTGTGTCGTGTACACCTTCAGGAATAGCCAGGGTCTGCAACAACAGATTTCGTTGGTTAAAAACTCTATACATATTAATGTATAAACTAAAATTTTATTTAAAAACAAACCGGAGAAGTCGAAATGAAAACCTGTAGCTTACCTTTGATTTCTGAAAAGGCGCTCCGTCTTTGTAACAGCTTGCTAACCACGAACATATTAAGTGTAAACCCCACCTTCGTCACAAAAAGGAACGAGCTGGCAGGAGTTAAGACGTATCCTCCACGATGGAAGCCTTAACAGAACCATTTTAAAAGATACACTCACACCGTGACAGGGTCGGTATTTTTGATAGCAAAGGAAAACCCTAGGTCTTTAGCAACCTTATGGCCGCCGATAGCAACCTGTAATGACTCCCACATTATACAGCAGACAAGCATGGAGAATTGAAACAGTATAGAAGCTACCACTAACAAAGTGTCAGTAAGGTTCAGACAGGAGGGTTTACAGAGCGACAGAGCCCGAAGGGAAGGGAGAAATGCCAAGACTAGGGTTAGTCAACATTTAAATATCACCAACGAGTGGCCCTGGAAGCAACCACGTAGCATTTTAATTCTTTCCATGCAGTGGGTCGACGTTCCTAAGTCCACGATGAGTTCCAATTATTTTTGTTTATCAATTAAAAACATAACAAGGGTACACCAAAATCTTCGGATAATCATAGGATGGATATTCCATTCCTTCTTTAGGTAACTTTAACTTGAAGATTCAAGTCACATAACTCGAAATTCTGGATTAGGGTTATTTTAGTCTTTTTCAATGGTTGCTACAATTTAATAACAAACTATTAATAAACTCAGATTCATCGTATGGATAATTAGACTTTGTTACTTTTCATGTTCAAGAAATACAAAGAACATATACGTGAAATGTATGTTAGACAAAATTATGCGAAGTATTATAACCACTCCTGTTGACAGTATAGTCTGGAAAATCATAATTAAATTCAATCGTAATAATTTAGGACTATGACTAAAGATGTTATAGATTTCATCAACCGTCGATCATACAAATAGAAGTAGTTTTCTAATCATTGTAAACTCTGAGATGTTAAGAGGAGACATGTAGCTGACAGAATATCTTGCAAATGTTAGAAATAAGCAAGTTATACATTGATAGTTCCAGATCCTTTATAATTGAAATTGTAAATGATACAGTAACAACAGATGAGTAAAAATAAATAAAAACTGTCATGCGGTATCGGTCAACCAGTTGAAATCTACTGTGCTAGCTATGAAGTATATTGCATTTCAGTAATATCATCAAAGAACAATTACTCCATAAAGTTAGTCAATTCATTTGTTCCAAAGCAACATAGCTACCATATTTTCTAGTATTTTCTAATTCTCTAACAGTAAGATCTTGAGGAGGACATAGGAAGAATGCTACCTTTAAAACACTTGAAACCTGGCTAGCATTCTTAGACATTTTACTGAATGTGTTGGTACGGCTAATTGACTTATAATTACTTTAAAGATTATTTGCTGCGACCCGAACATTACCTATATATCTATAAGAGCAAAAAAATCTGTTGCATTAGCTCGGAAGCTAAGTAAGCCCAGTCTGTCATGGCAACTCCCCCTTGTGGTTGAACAACAGAACACAATCAGCAACGGTAAAGAAACTCATATCAAAATCTAAGTATAACAACAGATCATTCAGACACTTTTATGATCACTTTAACTAATCAAACAGATCAATGAATGCATTTATTAATATTACTTGCTATTTTAAAAATTTAAAAATTTTCGGAAATTTTGGGTTTTGACATATTAGGTAGATTTCAGCCTTGTAGTTGAAGAAATTTTTTAGTAAAGGTTCTCAATTTTATGCATCCCATGCATTAGATAGAGTAGAGAATGAAGTTTCCATGTTGGAGGACTATCAAGTCATGCAAAAATTCAATGATGTGTTCCCTAATGAAGTTCTGGGACTTACTCAAAATATGGATATTGATTTCATAATTGACATTGTCCCATAAGATGCACCAATGTCGAAGACACCTAATGGAATGAGTATCCCATGATTTCTAGAGCTAAAAGTGCAATTACAATAATCGTTGGAAAATAAATATTTGGCCAAGTGTGTCTCCATGGGAGCACTAGTTCTATTTGCGAAAAATAAGGATTGAACTCTCAGGATTGAACTCTCAGCATGAGATTTGCTTCTCCCGAGGATGAACCTGCTTAAGAGATTCAAAACCGTCGATTTTAAAAATCTTGCGCAGATTTCCTATCATTCACTAAGTACCCTTTACCTCAAATTGATGACCTGTTTGACCAAATGATAAGGGAAATGATAATTTCAAATATTGATTTGAGGTCTGGTTACCAACTTACCATCATGTCAAAATAAAGGAGCAAGACATCCATAGAAATTCCTTTAGAACCAAGTATGGATAATATGAATTTTTGGTGGTTCCATTTGGTCTCACTAATGCACTAGCTACATTCATGTGTCTCATGACTAGTTCTTTTAGCAAATACCTAGACAAGTTTGTGCTAGTTTTTATGGATGATATTCTTATTTACTCTAAGAATGAAAAGGAGCATGGAAAATATTTGATAAGTGTCTCTCAAGTTCTAATAGTAGATAAATTGTATGCAAAGATAAGTAAATATGTTTTTTACTAAAGGAAATTTCATTATTTGGGTCACATTATTTCAAAGGAAGGAATATATGTGGATCCCAAAAAGATTGAGGCCATTATGGCTTTACCAACTCAAAATAATGTGACAGATGTGAGATCTTGTATGTGTCTTGATGGTTATTGTAGGAGGTTCATTAAAGGATTATCCAAGGTTTCACACCCCATTACTTCTTTTCCAAAGAAGGGATACAATTTGAGTGGACACAAGAATGCAAGGAAAGATTCCAAATATTGAAGAATCCTCTTACTAGTTCTCCAATTCTAAAAATTGAAAATCCTAAAAATGATTATGTGGTGTGCATTAATGCATGCAAACAACAAATTGGAGGAGTTCTGCTGAAAGAAAATCATGGGTTATGTTATGAGCGAAGAAATCTAAAGGAACATGAAATAAATTATGTTACCCATGATTTTGATCTTTCTTCCATAGTGCATGCTTTGAAAATGTGAAGGTAGTATTTGAAAGGAAGGAAATTAGATTTTAGAATTGACCATTGTGGTATGAAATATTTGTTTGAGCACCTAACATTATATACAAGAAAGATATAAGAAAACAAAGTGACCGATGCACTCAGTAGAAAAGTGCATTCAATGCATGTGGCATCTACTAGTAATTTCCAAATAGACTTGAGACAGAGGATTGTTGATTCCATTGCTGAAAATGAACAATATGTACCAGTAAGGATAAATTACAACAACAAAATTTGTAAAAGATTTATGAAGGTTACCATTTGGAGGATGATGGCATTATTACCAATATGTATATATTGTATGTTCCTAATTAAGTAGGTTTGAGAAGAATTATAATGGATGAAATCCAAAAAATGCCATATTCTAGCCATCTAGAATACAAGGAAAGAATTGATATAGCAATGAACAATTTTTTTCCCAAGATAAATATGTTGTTGCGTATATTTCCATATCTATGAAATGCCAACAAGTAAAGGTTGACAATAACCACCTAGAAGGTTGATTATAGCCCTTTTCCAATTCTAAAATGGAATTGGGAAGTGGTAATTATGGATTTTATCATTGATTTTCCAAGTACTTCATGAAAGCATAATTCTATTATGGTTGTCGTAGTAAATTGTCTAAGGTAACACATTTTATTCTACTTAAATAAACTCACGAGGATTATAAGATAGAAAGAATATTCATGAAATAAATATTCAAATTGCATGGGTTACCCTAGAAAATTGTATTCAATTGAGATACAAAGCTTACATCTAAATTTTTGAAAATACTTTTTTCATATTTAGGTACACAATTAAATTTTAAAACTAGAGACCATCGACAAACAAATGGGAAAATAGAAAGACTCAATTAAGTGATTGAATACATGCTTCACATGTATGTGCTGGATAAACCATCCAAGTGGAGGACTATCTACACATGGTAGAGTTTCCATATAACAACGGACATCAAGCATCATTTAGAATGAGTCTATTTGAATATTTATAGGGAAAAATATGTAGGACACCAATGAGTTGGCATAATATAGTGAACATAAGTGTGTTTGGGATAGAAATGGTTATGGAAATGGAACAAGAGGTTAGGCATAATTTGAAGGCAGACCCAGATAAACAAAAAAATGTGAAGTTAAGGATATAGAACATAGGGAATGCAATGTTTTGGATCATGTTCACGTTCAATTGAGGCCAATAAAAATTTCATTGAAGCTTGGAATTTCTGACAAGTTTCACCAAGATTTTGTTAGTCGTTCTAAGTGCTTGAGAGGATAGGGCTAGTTTCATATAGAATTGTATTGCTTGCTAACACTAGAGCTCATAATATTTTTCACATTTCTTTCCTAAGAAATATGTACATGATCCTAACCATGTGATTTATTGGGATGTGATCTAGGTGGAAACCAATGGAGAGTTCCAAACAAAGCCAATATGCATCATTGATAGGAATGTAACATTACTCATGAACCAATCTATCATATAGGTAAAGGTGCAATGGAAGCACCTTGGTCCCGATGAGGATACATGGGAGATGAAGGATTCCATGAGAGAGACATATCCATTTCTATTCTAAATTTAAGAAAACACTGAGGATAGTGTTATTCTAGGGGGGGGGATTATAATATGCCTAGTTTTGAGCATTTTAACGTATTAAATCAAATTATGTAAATGTTGTAAATATGCCAATAAAGATTCCTAGTATGGAGCTCAAGGTCAAGGTCCAATTGGTTAGTGGTGAATGGCTAGGCCTGTATAATGTAAATATTTCTATATGGGCCATGCGTTTGTCTTGTTATGATGAACCAAAGGCTATGTAAATATTATAATGGAAAATAATAAAATTGTACAAGATGTCTATGTAAAGAGAACTAGAGGAGATATGATTCCACTATATGGGAAGAGGAAAGGGGGCCTATGGGATACCGAATCATATTTTGCAAAGTGTCATCCCTAGAATTCATCCATTTCTACCATGTATCTTAAATGAACCATTTATATTATTTTTACTTATTTAATCTAATCATAGAATGCATGTGTGAGGTTGGTGAGAAAGTCTTCTAGTGTAGTTATGGAATCATGGGTTGAATATACTTGGATGACCATTGTAAGAGTCATTCCTTCTATGGTAAGGATCAATATCAGCTATATTTTCACTAATCCTCTCATCTCGATTGGAGTCTATTACTCATTTTTCATGAACAATTCATACATTGCATAGCCTTCATGTTGTTTTCTCCAAGAATTAGCATTGTGAAGAGGAAATTATACACATTGTTGGAAAGAGGATGGTTGTAAGTGAGCATAGAGTTTGGGAAAGATATGAAACTTTACCCACTACTTAATTTCTAATCCAAGATGATTGAAAACCCATGAATTAATCTTACATGAGGTTCTCTAAAAGAATACAATAAGTTATACTCTTTTTACACACATTGAAGAGCACTATAAGGGTTGGGTACTCTAAGGGATTATTGAGAAGAGAAAAAATAGACCTTCCTTGTGTTGTGTTGGGTAACGTAAAAGAGTTACATGGTTGGGATGCCTAAATGAGATGCTTGTAGTGGTCAATGGTGAATAGATTGGCTTAGCATGAGAGAAAATTGGTTGGGGAGAGAGAGAGAGAGAGAGAGAGAGAGAGAGAGAGAAACTTAAATTAGTTTTGAATTTGAATAATAGCCCTAGAAGGTGAAATTTTGAAACATGTAATATGAATGGGGACACTATCATTAAATGATTAACAAATATCTAGAAAAGAAAATAGTATATTTGTTATTGTTATACTCTATTGTAATAAGACATTTCAAATATATTATATAACTTGAAAAGTGTGCCCTAAATGTTGTAGCATTTTGGTATTAAGATACACATATGGTATTTATTCTATTGAAATACTAGATAAAATTAAGTTAAAGGGAAGTGAAATATTATTTCTTTATATAATATTTTAGATCATCCATAAAACTAAAATTCACAAAGTTCTCAACAGGTAAAACTAATTTCTTGATTCTTCAAATTTCTACAATATAATTTAAAAAGGTAACTTATATTTTTTTATTAAAACCTGGAGCCATCATATAAATTGAAGGACATGCCCACATGTTAATATACTAGATAATTATCATAATCACTTATTAACAAATGGTCTACTTCGAAACTATATTATGGTAAAATCACACATGTGAATGAATGAAAAGAGATTAAAATTATTAAAATATGTAAATTCACATTAATTAACAGTATTATACATAAGATTATATTTTTTTTCGAAAAAGATTATATATATATATATATATATATGTTTGTACTTAATTTTATGTATAATATTATTAATCAATGTCAATTTATTTATTTTAATAATTTTAATCTCTTTTCACTCATTTATATGTGTGACACTTAATTAATTTGATGCGTAGTGTTGTTTAATGCAAATTTATTTCACATATGTATGTTGTTTTTATTTATTGTTTAAATATATAATTATTTTATATATAGTTACATTGACATCTAAATCAACCATAAATATAAATGGAATACGATAAGTTTAATAAACTAATAATAAATATAAAACTATTCAATAAAAAATAAATATAATAATTTTATATTTCATAAATTATTAATAAATATAAAATAATATATATATATTTGCCTCGTAAAAGATTAGGATCATACTAACCTAGTTTTTTTTATAATGATATTAAATATACTAGTAAAAATGATCACTAATTAAAATAATAAAAATACTTTAAAGGGACAACAATTAAAGATTCATTGCACTAGTAAACATATTACAAAATGGACAATCAGAAACTAATTAAATTGATAAAAATGACTACAATGAATGATGAATTAAACTAATAAATATAGTACAAGCTAACGAATAATAAATTAAATAATTTGTACACGTGGCCTGTAAACCATGGTCGTTGGGCTATGCGTGTTGACTTTTTAAATTCATTATAGTAGATCCAAAGTGTAGACAGTAAATATCACAAAATTAATTTGGAAAGTGATAAATATAGGTATGAGAAATACTAAATATGTAAATCATAACCAATAATTTAGAAATTCGAATAATCACATAACTCTTTTCATTAACCGTGAAAGAATAATTACAATGGATTATTGTTTTCTAATGAACCCACCTTTAATTTTTTTTAAACTAAGGAAGGGGTTTATGCATGCAAAATGTTTAATAATATAAAATTTTAAATCTTTAAGTAATGTGCTCCACATGTGCCCAAAGTAGGTAGACACATGCCAACATACATAAATCACACGCCTCTAATTGGTGGCCACACACTAAACACACTTCTCTATGTGGTGAACACATGCTATTACAAGCCATGCACTCTAATCATTATTTAAAATAAAATAACTCACTAATATTACAAGCCATGCACTCAAATCATTATTTAAAATAAAATAGCTCACTAATGACTAATCACTACTAAACCAAACAAATATAGTATATAAATAGAACTACTAAAAATTGAAAATGACAATAAATCACACTCCTCAAATTGGTGGCCACACACCAAACACACTCCTCTATGTGGTGAACACATGCTACTGCATGCCATGCAGTCAAATCATTATTTAAAATAAAATAACTCACTAATGACTAATCACTATAAACCAAACAAATATAGTATATAAATAGAACTACTAAAAAATGAAAATGACAAACTAATAGTTGATGGAAAATAGGCTCTCAAAAAAATAATACTCCCTATTTATGACGAATGTGCTCTCCTCCATATTTATTAGAGAAATCATGGATGATTGGATTATTAGAGAGCTTAATGTAACTTTATTTTAAATAGTAAAAGAAAAAATCATACCTTTTATGGATCAACTTTATTACAAAGTTGAGAAGATAAATTGTTTCATAATTAATTAAATTTGTTAAATTGGAATATTGATGTTAAGGATTGTATATTGTGACATTTCATTTCTATTATTATATTAGTATTGTCTTTATTAATCAACTATGACCTTAATTGTAATTATACGATTGACTAGAATTGTAATTGTACCCTGTCTCTTATATATATACCAAGAAGACCTAGTTTTAGGATGATCTCATATTTTCTTGGTACATGATACATTGTATAAAGGGGTTAATCTCTCAAAGTGTCTTTCTATTCATCTCCTTATATCATTCTCAAGGCACTGGGTTACTCTTTCTTTCTACTTTTATGCAATTTTGGGAATTTGGTGCATGACATTTGGTATGAGAGCCATTTTCACTATAAATTTTTTGGTGGGATGTTTAAGATATAAATTTTTTGAGAATCCTCAAAGTATATAGTGAAGTATTTGTAAAAATTTCTAGTCCTGATTCATTATAAGTTAGGAGTTATAGTCCGTGGAAGTTAGGGTTTGTGACTAGTCCAAAAACTAGTGTCAAACATGTGTTATAGGTAAAACTATTATATACAAAGCTTGGGAGATCCAAATTGAGTTTCACCTAATACATCATAAAGAATGCATACTTTAGTGTTTGTGGTAAAGAGTTCATAAATAGAAAAGGAAAATCAAACACATGTCAGTCCATACAATTCACTCTCCCGAAAAGGACAAAAATAACAAGTCATGGGAAAGTTGTCATAAATTTCTGTTGGCACATCAGAATTGGGTCAATCCTATGGAATTACAGATAAGACATACTAGTATACTATAAAAAAAAAAATTAGAATCGTAAGGGATGAAGTTTCAAAGATAATTTAGGAGCAAGGCCGACCAATAAGACAACCTACAAACCAATGTTTTAAAAGGTATGCTAACTTGAAACTTGCATAATTTTTTATTGGGTGATTTAAAAGGTGCGATGATGAGGAAATATAGAATAACTTTGGTGAATATAAGTGGATTCTAATGGAAAGAGGTGGATAAAATTTTATTTATCCCACGTAACCTCCCAAAATATCAACCATGAATCGCGAAGAAAATGAATAAATTTGTAACGAACTATCCAGTTTGGAGGCCAAGTTTAAGGAATTGAATGATAGGTCAGTGACACATGTTCAATTGGTAAACACAAGAAACAATATCTAACATGAGTTGGAAAATATTGCTAAGGATATGACTGGTAAAGAGTGTTGTAATTAATGTTTCCATTGATGTCAAACAAGAGATTAGTGGACTTAATGTTGTCATGGATGATAAATGAGAGATTGTTGGACTGAATGTTGAGGTGGTATATGAGAATCCTTGAAGCCAGTTTGAATAAGTATATATAACAATGTTGTACAATGTCAACACAGTAGTGCACATGTCAAATCAGATGTAGATAGTCGGAGCAATAGTTACCAGTAGAAGTGCGCAGTGGTACATATGTCGAAGCAGATACAGTTAGTTGGAGTGAGCACGCAGTCGATATGTCGATGCAAATTGTGTGTCAAAATGTTCATGTCGAAGTACATAGATAATAGATAAGTCAAAGATAGCAAGCAAGTAGGACGTCGGTCAAAGTGTGCAACACAATTGACAAGCCGACGAAGTATTGTAGAAGGATGGGGTATAAGCCCCACGTTGTGGTACAAAGCCTTATTTTTTGAATATTTATTGTTGCCAATTGATTAAATTAAGGTAATAAAGAAAACATTTATGCCCTTATGTGGACATAAGAAAATCTATAAGTAGACAAGGACTAGTGCACTTTGGGAATGAAGGTGCGTGAAAGGTGTGAGTGCAACTATGGATGGTCTGAAGTTTTAAATTTCAGGGTTTCTGGAAGGGAATCAATGTCTAGTTAATTTGAAGAAGAAACATAGTGTGAATCAAGTATAGAAAAAAGTCACATGTTGCAGTTGGAAGATCGTAGGAGAAATTGAGGCAAGTTTATAATCAATTCGCATGTCGCAGTTGTATAAGTTGAATTAATTTACCGTCCAGAATAAGTGAAAGACCACAGCTGGATTTGAAGTAAGCACATAATCAAGTCACACGTTGCAATTGGATAATTCGAAGGTAAACAAAGAACCAGTTGATACATAGAAGATTGAGAAAGTCAAAGTAGATTTTGGTGAAGTACAAATCTAATTCATAGCTAATCATGGAACAAATCAATTGACAGATACATTGATAGTGATAGATTAATTCTCTTATTGATATCAGGGTAGCAGGACGAGGCAAGGATAGGTTGGAGGCTGTGATCTTAGGGGTTGGGATCCTCCTTCTAGTTGGTGCCGGTAAATCGGGGAGGTGGAGCTTCCTTTAGGTTGGTTCCTGTAAATCAGGGGGTTTGAGCCTCCTTCCAGTTGTGCTAGAAAATAAGGGAGTTGGTGCTAGTAAATAAATTGAATGTGATCTTGATATATATATAATAAAGAATTATGTGGTTTTCTCCCATTTGGGTTTCCATGTAAATTTTGGTGTACTATGTATCTATGATTGTTTATTGTGCAATGTTGACTTATATTGCTCATGATATATTGAATGCAGTGATATATTGCTAATAAAGTGAATGATTATATATTGTGGTCAAAAGTGGTAATTGTGCGAATACTAATTCACCCCCCCTCTCAGTATTTCAACAATTGGTATCAGAGCGGGTTCCTTCAAGTTACAGTTTAATCATTGGAAGGAAGATCCATGGAAAGACACGAAGGGATTTCATCAAGTAGAATTCCACTCTTTCATGGGAGCAATTACGAACTCTAGAGCATAAGGATGTGTGCATATCTAATATCTCTAGTACTTGAATTTTGGATCTCTATTGTCAATGTATACAAAGTTCTAGAAGATCCTCCTATGGATGTTGATGGAAATAAGTTGTATCGTAATAATGCAAGAGCCATAAATGCTATCTTCAGTTGTTTGTTAGAAACAAAGCTAGTAAAGTTCATGTATATCACCTCAGCAAAATAAATGTGGGATAGGCTCAAGAACATATATCAAGGATATGATGGATTCAAGAAATCAAAGGTGCAAGTACATTGGGGACAATTCAAAAAAATCCAGATGAATAAACATGAAAACATCGTAGCATATTTTCTTCACGTTGATGAAGTAGTAAGCTCCATCAGAAGACTAGCATAAGAGTTGAAAGAAAAATTTGTTGTGAAAAAGGTAGTTAGATCCCTCCCAATGAAATTTGACTCAAATATATTAGCCATTGAAGAAGCTCGAGACCTAGACGCACTAACAATGGAAGAATTACAAGGAATCCTTACAGCATAGGAGATGAGCATAGACAAAGGAAAAGGAACTTCACGACATGAAGTAGCATTCAAGGATGCCAAGAAGACAAGAAACCAATGATGAAAATCAAGTAGTGAGTCCGACATTGAGTCAAATGTTGAAGAAACAAATTTTGTTCGAAAACTCAAAAGAGGATCAGGAAAATGCAGAGGTAAGCTACCCTTCAAGTGTTTTAATTGTGGAAAATTTGGTCATTATGCTTCAAAATGTCCACATGGAAAAATGGACAATAGTGATGATGAAGATAAGTATTATCATAAAATAAAGGAAAAGAAATATAAGAAATGAAGTCCTAGAACCGAATAGTCTCACATACAAAAGAAGAGTTTTTACTCAAAAGAAGACAGTATCTCATTTGATGAAGAATATGATAGTTACACTGACTCAAGCAAAATGTTGTTTATGGAAATAGTAACTCCAAATGAAGATCAAACAGTCACTAATAGTGAAGAAAAACCCGAGGAAGAAAATAATAACGAAGGAGCAGAAGTTGATCTTGAGGGTGGACTTATTGATGCACTAAATGATCTAAATTTTTCTAGCCAAAATAACAAGCAACTGAAAGAGAAAATAGTCAAGCTCAAAGAAGAAATCATAAAAACAAATGAAGATGAGAATATCATGACAGAACTGAAAACCCAACTTGAAGAAGCAAAAAGAGTAGAAGAAGCATTGACAAGTCAATTGGAAAGCAAGAATAAGATGACTGAAAATATAGAAATTGAAAGTGTTGTGTTAAGAAAGGAATTACAAGAACTGAAATCAGACTATCAAATGCCAAAGTCAGATTGCATAAATTCAAGTAGTGAGGATATTTGCTCTGTTACTGATGAAGAACAAGACACAGTGAAGCTTAAGGTAGATGTTTTAGTAGCACTAGAAGCGTTCAAAGGGTCAGAATATGAGTCATATGTTGAGGTGTCAAGGGATGAATTGGACATTCTAGAGAGTAAAATTATGTGTTGTTTAAAAGAAATGGAAAAATCTCAAAAGAAAAACGAGTTGGTACAGCAAGTGCATAAGGAGTCTAAAATAAAGGAACAAGAAGAGTGTGAATATGTTACTAAAGAAATGATTGACTTGAAGATTCAAGGTGCACAAGTCTTAAGAACCAAAGAAGATGAAATCATAAACTTGAAAGTAGAAATTGCTCATCTAACAGAGGAAAATAGGCAGAAGTCAAATGACAAAAATTCAGAAGCTTTGGAAGATTCAAGAAAATATGTTAGTGGGCTGGAAACCCAACTTGAGGAATTCAAAGGAAGAGAGGAAGTTCTAAGAATTCAACTAACGAAGGAAGAAGGTACATGTCACAATATCGAGTTAAAAGTAGAATAAATTAAAAGAAGAATTGAGGAAACAAATGACAACCACAAGAATAGCTCATCAATCCTTGACAAAATATTAAACAACCATAGGTCGCCAAACGAGAAAATCGGTCTTGGATACGACAAGGTAGTTGAAAAGGATAGGGATGATAAGAGCATGCTGAGATGGAAAAAAGGAACAATCGAAGGCACAAAACTAGAATGCTGAGAATTCTATCAACAAGGAAATCTATGAAGAAATAAGTCAGAAGGAACTACAACAGGAAATCATGTCTTGTCAAAACAACCTAGACTGTAATAGGTCATGAAAGCAAGCTAAATCTAGGTATGGGAATTTCTTTAGAAGATATTGCTTCTCTTGTTATGAATATGGACATAGAGCATTGGATTGTATGAATTATGGTAGAAAACAGTTCAACAATACAATTAAGTGTCTAAGGTGCACCCATTATGGACACATTGCAAAATATTGTCATACCATAAGATGTTAAATGTATGCAATGGTTTTGGACACAAAGAACAAAATTGTTGAAGCTCAGCAGGAGATTCAACAAATACCATGCCTCATACTACTGGAAATAAAATTGACAATTTGTGGATGAAAAGAAGAAGTGATATTGTGCAACATTAAAAGACATATTTAGATAAGTCTTCATACTCTCAAAAGTGGATAATAAAAAATACAAATGATATGTATTTTCAGAGAAGACAACATTAGTACAAAGGAGGCAAAAGATTGTTGCATTTCATGCTAATCTCTGGAATGTTATATGAAGATCCTTGAGTTCAAAAGAAGATTATATACAAAGCATGAATTCAAGGAAAAAGTATAATGATCCTAGAAGATGAAAGGAAAATCAAATTCATAAGACATTTGAAGACTATCATGGATCCATTCACATTTCTATCAAGCTGATTTTGATATAGGAACCACTGTCTAAGAAAGTACATACATTTCAATTGGCAAGTCTATCAACAGTATAAAATAAGTTGCATTACATATATGAACAAGAATGAATTCATCCATAACAATAAAATTTTATTGAGAATTGCTTTCTACGTAGAAGTTAGAGTCAATAAAATATGCCATATTTGGGAAGACTATCAAATGGCATTACAAAATTGATGGTTCCTTCTCATTTACAACTCTAAGATCTGGAGAACTAGTAAAAATTACAACAACACTAGCGGAGAATTCACTGGCAATTGAAGCTGAAGTCATGAATTCGGAAGTGAGAGGTGCAATTCAGTATCTGGCAATGATTTCTCTTTGAAATTTGTATCCATGCATTATCAGAAGTTGTTTGAAAAGAAACAGAATTTGTTCATGCTGCTCTTCCAACTGATCAATTTGTTTCTTCATAATTTCAATTTCTTCAGCATTTCTCTGATTGATATGAATATGAGCATACCACTCTCTAATATCAGCTTATTTTACTTGAGATTCCCATTTATCCAAGTTGCTCTTAAGGTTTTTGAACTCTATTTGTTGTGAGTGAACTGCCACAAAAATTTTGACCACAAAATTAACTTGTTGAAAAGGATCAGACATTGTGACAAATATCAGATTAACATAATGATTGTTTTCCGAGTGGATGAACACCAGGAGAATGAAACACATATCCAATGCACCTGGAAGAATCACAGGATCTTGAAGAATTTCAAATACAATTACTAACTGTGGTAGGATTTGTATTTAATTATCACTCATAACCAATCATTTTTGCATTCAGAAGGATTTACAATTGTATGCTCCTAGAAAAATTGAAATGGCGCAAAAGTAAGGTTGCATTCGTGAATGATTTGACAAATTACTCTCTATCTTATTTAATGTTGAATGTTGCATGCTTGTGTTAATTTGTCATCCATGTAAAATCCTTAGCATTTATGGGTACATTAAAAATGACGGATCAATTTAATGTTATCCAAAAGAATTTTGATATGTAAGCTTGGAAGAGTACTTGAAACATATTGAGAACTATCTAAGGGACAAACAATGTAAACAACATGATTTGTCAGCAACAAGCACCTACACATGGGGAGTAGCAATGGAAAAATCACATAATCAGAATGTGAATACCTTTTCCATTGATGTCAAAAGGGGAGAAATGAATATAGGGGGAGGAAACAATAATTAACCAGAATCTTGTAGTAAGGGGAAGCACAAAATCAAAAGAGTATAATAGCGGAATATTCAAAGTGTAATGACAAAGGGGTATAATGGTAGAAGAGTCGAAGTGTAATGACAAAGGGGTGTTTCCATCAATGAAAAAGGGGGAGATTGTTGGACTTAATGTTGTCATTGATGTCAAATGGGAGATTGTTAGACTTAATTTTATCATGGATGACAAATGGGAGATTGTTGGACTGAATGTTGAGGTGGTCTATGATAATCCTTGAATCCATTTTGAAAAAGTATATATAACAATGTTGTAAAATGTCAACGTAGTAGTACACAAGTCAGAGAATATGAAGATAGTCGGAGAAACAGTTACCAGCAGAAGTGTGCAGGGGTACATATGTTGAAGCAGATGCAGATATTCGGGTTGGAGCCTATGATCTCAAGGGGTTGGAGCCTCCTTCCAGTCGATGCTGGTAAATCAGGGAGTTGGAGGTTCCTTCATGTTGGTTCCTATAAATCTGGGGGTTGGAGCCTCCTTCTAGTTGGTGCTAAAAAATCAGGGAGTTGGTGCTTCCTTCCAGTTGGTGCTGCTAAATAAATTGATTGTAATCTTGATATATATAAGAAAGCATTTCTGGATTTTCTCCCATTTTGGTTTCCATGTAAATTCCAGTGTACTGTGTATCTGTGGTTGTTTATTGTGCACTTTTTATTTATAGTTCTCATGATATATTGAATGTAGTGATATACTGCTAATAAAGTGAATGATTATATATTGTGGTCAAAAGTGGTAATTGTGTGAATAATGATTCACCCCCCGCATCTCAGTATTCCAACAAGGAGGATCTTGAAAATATAGTTAGTAAAGAGGATATCGATGTTATGGAGAGGGTAATGCTAAATGATATGAGACATATATTTCCTCATAATTAAAATCCTAAAAAAGAGGATAATGAGAATAATATGTACTTATCCCAATCACATGTTGAGAAAATTGAAAAACATTTATAGAACAAGAGGTTTGAGTCCCTGATATTTGATCATTCATCACATCATCAAAGGTTCAACATAGGACTAAGGAACTACTTCATTCCCAATATTGATATGAGAAAGTTTGATGGAAATGATCCAATAACATTAATATTCTAGATGGAGCAATTCTTTAATCTACACCAAGTGCCAACTTTACAAAAGGTAACTATTACATCATTGTATTTAGAACCTAATCAATTTGTATGGTACCATTGGGTTTGTAACTGTAAAAAACACTCTATTGTCTCTTGGTCTATATTTACAAATGAATTGATAGAATATTATGGGAATGTTAAGAGCAACACCTTCTCTATCCAATTGATAAATATCAAGAAAACTGGTCTAGTTAAATACCACACTGAGCAGTTTCAAAAGATGAGTCTTACAGTGAAGAACACTCCTGGAAATATTTTTTTGGATCTATATATGGGTATTTTAAGGGAGAACATTCAAAATGAGGTATGTATCTTTCAACCTAATCATTATAGAATTCCTTTTGTTTGGCAAGGAAATTTCAAAGTAAAAATATGGCTACTAGAATGGTTGTTACTAACACCTATAGAGAAGGAAATGTTTCCTCCCCATACCTCACTCATCCTACAAGGTCGGTGCCTCAAAAAGTGGAGGAAATAAGAGAGAAGGTATTATTTTTCTAGTTATAATAGAAAGTATAGTAAGGGGCATAAGTGCAGTGAGAATAAATTATTCTACATAGATTATGAAGAGTAAGAAGATCCAAAAATAGAACAATATCAAGATGTAGATATAGAAGGTATTACTCCCAACTTATCTTGCCATGCATTGTCAACATTATCACTCCTCAAAATATTAGGATATATAAAACATAAAAAGGTAAAATTGTCTATTGATTCTGGTAGTACACATAGCTTCATTAATTTCCAACTAGCTAAACTTTTTAATAGCTTTCCATATCCAATAACATAATTTTAGGTAATGATTATAGATGGAGGTATGATAAATTGTTTGCGGAAGTGCCATATTATTAAGCTTACTATGGAGTTTTATTTATTGGATAGTGAAATGATTGCAATCCAAATGGGTTGTGTTGATGGTGTACTAGGGTTCCAATGGCTACAATCATTAGGAACAATGTCTCTTAATTTTCAAGAACTTTTCATGAGATTCTCTTTAGAAGGAAAATAAATTGAACTCATAAGAATTCCAACAAAACACTCTAAAATAATAAGATCCAACATCATGAAAAAATTGCTAAAAAGGGACACAATGGAGTAACTACACAATTGTGCTCACTAGATGTTCAAGCATCTATCCCCTCTATTCCAATGGATCTCCAACAATTTATTAACAATCATTACAAGGTATTTTTGGGTATACTTAAAGGTATTCCACTTACTCAAGACCATGACCATGTTATTTACTTGCAACCATGAAGTGTCCCACCTAACATAAGACCCTATATGTACCCATATGCACAAAAGAGTGAAATTGAAAATATGGTTCAATAAATGTTAAATGTGGGAAACATTTAACTTATCCAAAGTGATTTCTCTACACCAATGGTGATGGTTCGGAAAATGGAAGGTTTACCTCTTATGTGTCTAGATTATAGAAAGATCAATAAGATGATCATTAAAGATAAGTTTCATATTCCTATCATTCATCAGTTATTAGATGAATTATAGGGATCAATTTTCTTTACCAATTTGGATCTCCATTATTCATATCATCAAACCATAATGAATAAATAAGACATTCCAAAAGCAACCTTTAGAACACATATGCATTTTTGGTGATTCCATTTGGCCTTACTAATGCACCTTCCACATTGCAAATATTGATGAATTATATTTTTAAACCCTTCCTCATAAAATTTGTGTTAGTATATTTTGATGATATACTAATATATATAACATCATGGGAAGAGCATGTACAATAGTTGACAGGTCTTGAAGCTATTGGAGGAGCACCAACTATATGCCAATCCTACTAAGTGTGCCCTTTGGGTTCAAGATGTGGAATATTTGGGTCATATTGTATTTAATTAAAGTTTTAAAGTGGACCCTAACAAAATTAAGGCTATCATGGAATGGCCAATTCCTAAAAACTTGAAGAATCTTAGAGGATTCTTATGATTTTCAAGGTACTATTGTACGTTTGTCAAGAATTATGGTCAAATAGAAGCACCTCTAACAAGGTTATTGAAAAAGGAGTCATTCTCTTAGACTCAAGAAGAAACCAAATATTTTGAAATAATTAAAGTGGATATGTGTACAACTCGTGTATTAGCGATGCCTGACTTCACAAAATCCTTTATTATGGAATGTTGTGCCTTAGGGAATGGCACTAGTGTAGTTTAATGCAAGAAGGAAGGCCCATTTCCTTTGAAATTTCCTCACTTAAAGGAAAAAACTTACTCAAACCAATTTATGAAAATAAAATGTTGGCCATACTACATGCAATTAAGAAATGGAACCCTTACCTAATAGTTATACACTTTGACGTAAGAATAGATCATAATAGCCTTAAGTACTTCTTCGAATAATGATTATCTTTATAATATCAACAAAAATGGGTTACAAATATGCTAGCTTGTGAATTTGAAATTATTTAGAGAAAGAAAAATAGAATGTGGTCATAGATGCACTTATAAGAAAAGAGGATGGCGTAGAGGGCTTAATATGTGCTATTTCCATTCGGAAATCTAATTGGGTGGAAGAAGCTAGGACATAATGGAAACACAATAAGAAACCATGCAAGATAATTCAACAATTGCAAGAGGACCCTAATTCACTAGAAAAATGTAAGTGGAAGAATGATTCACTATTGTTCCAAGATGGCCTATAATTATGTAATAATTCTCAACTCAAATAGAAGGTCCTTTTGGAATTGCACACTTATCCTATTGGAGGACATTTAGGGTTCTTTAAAACTTACCACGAGATCAAGAAGGATTTTTTCTGGTAATTTCTTAAAACTAGTGTCCAAAATTTTGTGGTAGAATGTTTAGTTTGCCAACAGAAAAAAAAGGAGACAATCAAGACACCAGGCCTTCTATAGCCATTACCCATACCAATTCAACAATGGGGGAGGTTTCAATGGATTTTATCATAGGAATCTCAAATTCAAAAGGAAATATTGTCATTATGTTAGTAGTGGATCAACTCACAAAGTATTCTCATTTATGCTCTCTTTATCATCCTTTTAAGGAAAGTACGATAGTTGCAACATTCATGGAAATAGTTCAAAAGATACATGGAATCCCAAAGATTATTATAAGTGATAGATATCCAATTTTCATTGGCAATTTTTGGAAGGAATTATTTTCTTGTTTGGGAACTTAGTTGTCTCACAACTCCTCTTTCCATCCTTAATCTAATGGGTAAATTGAGATTGTGAAGAAATTCCTAGAAGGGAATCTTCATTGCTTTGCATATGATAAATAGACATAATGGTTTAAGTGGTTTCCCTTAGCATAATGGTGGTACAACACATATTCCCATACTTCATAAAAAAATATGACCATTTATGGCACTTTATGGCTATCATCCTCCTTCTATGAAATCAGCTTTGAAAGATAATGATTATGTTCAATCAATGGAGTATCACATATAGCACCAACGTGAGGTTCTCTAGCTATTTAAAGATAACTTTACTATAGGAAAAATTAGGATGAAACAACAAGTAGATGACATTGTAGTGAAAGGAAATTTGAAGTGGGAGATTGGGTATTTTTTAGGCTACAACCATAAAAACAAATGTTCCTCAAGAATCAAAAGAAGGGAAATAAATTAGCGCCCAAGTAGTATCATCCCAATAAGGTTTTGAAAAGGATTGAATGTATGGATGACAAATTAGAGTTTCCTCAATCTTCACATCTACATCCAGTATTCCATGTTTGTCTCCTTTAAAAGGTCATTGGTGAAAAGATCCTTCCATACTATTTTACCACAAATTGATGAAGGGGAATTGATACTAGAACCTAAAACAATACTTAACACAAGAATCAAGCAATAACTGATTACCTCATCAAGTGGAAGAACTTGCAAATATAAGAGGCAACATGGGAAGGTGAGTTCTTCATGCAAAGACATCCAAAGTTAATCAAATGTTGAGGACAACACTTGTTTGAAAGAGAAGGGCATGTTAATCCCTATATATTATGATATTACATTTATAATATTACATTAGTATTATCTTTATTGGTTATCTAGCTCCTTAATTGTAATTGTATGGTCCACTAGAATTGTAATTATAACCTTTGTATCCTCTATATATATAAAACAATGAGACCTATTTTAAGTTAATAACATCTTCTCTTGGCATATGATACATTGTATACAGAGGCATCACCCTAAAAGAGGCTTCTTATTAATCTATCTCTTTCATTCTCAAGGCATTGGGTTACTCTTGCTTTCTACTTTTATGATATTTTGGGAATTTAGTAGTACATAACACTTGATTACAAGTTAACTTAATATTTGGAACCATAATACTAGATATAGATTAATTTTCCAACATCTTGAATCACTTAAAAATATCTATAATATACTTCCCTTGTCTAAGGAATACTTCACCTATAACTTGCTAAACCTCTAGTCCCCAAAACAAATAGTCCAATAATCCAATATTGTCTTTAATGTCAAACTCATTAATCAGTTTCCTCTAACACAAAAAAGGAGTTGGTCAAAATATCTTTTATTGATAAGGCAATCTACATATAAGACCAACATATAGTGATTTTATTTATCAAATAAAATTAAGATTAGAGTATGCATTGTAAGTCTTGAAAAATGTCAACTTCATTGAATACACCCATAATCCTAATGTGTTATGCTCATGGTTCCTTCTTTGTCCTATAAAAGGATTTCTTAAACCTATAAAAATGGGTCTCTTTCCCATGGATTAAAAAACGTATTGTTTGATTATATATACATTTTCGTAAGTAATTATATTTAGTAATAATGTCTTTACATACATATATAAAAATAATAATAACCAAGGAAATGTTTTAAAGACAGGATGGTTTTAATATAATCTATACCTAGAAATTGGACAAAAATTGCTATCATTCTCAACTCTCTCTTTTCGAGAGAATCCTCTAGCAACAATGTTGGAAATGTACTTTCCACTATATGAATGACACCAATTAGTAAAGGTTTTAGAGCATACTTTTAGTGTTACAAGATTGAGAAAATATCTCAAAAACACTTTTATAAAAGCCTCCATCAACGACAATAAAGGTTTTAGTAGATGTTCATTATAATTAAAAAAATACGAATGGTTAGAGTTTTTTTTGTTTATGGTGCACTTAAACCAATAAGGTGCACTAATGTGTAACTAATATTTCATACACATTGGTCACTTGTGTTATATGTTTTAAAACACCATTGCTACAAGGACATGAGACCATTGGTGCTTCAAGATCAAATAAGAGCACTTGTGCTCCAATGCTAAAATAAAGCTTTAGTGATATCAAATAATAATAAAATTATTAGTTTTTTATAAAAAAACAATTATTCTTAATTATTTAATAATATTTTTAGTCATATTTACATTTTTTGTATTTAATAATTTTTATTACTACTTAATATTAATAGATTTAATTAAATAAATACACTATTACTATAAAATAACTTTTAATTTAAATATTTAATATTTCTCACATCCTCTTCCTTGAATAAACTAAAATCACAATATCATTTTTGTTTCTTTGCAGATGAGGATGAAAATATCGTTCTATATATCCTCTCACTATTTTGTTTCTTCTCTACTATAATTATTTTTTAAATATAAGTAATATTTTACAAAATTAATAAGTATTAGTTTTAACCCTTATTTATTAATGCATCTCTAATTTAAAATCTTAACTATGAAAATAATTGTAGAATATTCAATGGAAATTCTAATTTCGATTATTTTAAATAAAAATATATAGTCATAATTATATCAAACAAAACAATAGAAAATAATATTATGAAAAATTTACAACGACTAATATTGAAATGTGAAGTTTTACAATATAATAAGGGTAGTGAAACCATCCATATAAGACTATGTTGAAATGTGAAGTTTTACAATATAATAAGGGTAGTGAAACCATCCATATAAGACTATGGTGAGTTTCAAACCACCCAAGCCATCTAATAAATGGATCTTTTGTAATTACAAAACCACTCAATCATTACATTAAAAAATGCTTGATGAAAACTCACCAAAACCACTCATGCATTAGAGGTGGTGTGCCTAAAATGAATAATTAATGTTGTTAGACCAAAGTTGAGCATTAGTATATTTGTTTCTCAAAGAAAAAAATGGAGCATAAATTCTCTTAGAAGAAATGTAACGTCCCCTTCCATCATTCCCGTGCAAGGAAGGAAACGTTAACAACACACGGGCTTATTGCAGACTAAGCCCCAATAATTTTTGCCCATAAATTCCTAACAATTTAAAAACTTCTATATGCAGATTCGTTTCAATATAAACATAGCGGAATGAACATACTAGCAAGCACACAAACAGACAGTAATTGCATAACATATTTATCACAGCAGAGAATGATTCAACATAAAGAGACCCAATCCCATTCGTATGCCATGCATGGATTCCATACTAAGATAATTAATTCATTTCATTAAACATAGACAATTTAACATATTGCAGAACACAAAATGCGAATAATTTATAATACACAGAACACTTATCTTGAGAAGTCGATGTCCAACGACTGGCTACGTGAAGGCAACGTTCCTCCCAACCGTAGATCTCTATCCAGCCTAGATTCCCTCAGCTGAGAGATCACCCCCGAGCTGGGCTGTGTATCCACTAAGGAGGAACTAGCTGGGTTCACTCAGCCATGGTTTCGGTCAAGCATCCAAGAAGATAGAGGAGGGTAACGCTAAGCCAGTGAGCTCAACCACAGAGCTATAGGCATCTCAAGTGAGCTCAACAGTTAGGCACCCACATTACCTACCACATCCAACACAAGGAAGATCCCCTTCTCTGTTACACAGTCCCTCGGGAAACTCTTCCCTCCAGTGCTCTTCAGGATGGGCATAGAAAGGTCCAGCTGCTGATCCTTGAGATCCTAGCCTTCACTGGGTTTATCAAGCACACCCAACCTCTGCATAGTCATTCCCAACTTGATTTCTCACCATTCTGGTCACCAAATACTCAAATCCGTCACGAGTTTTCTGAGCTGCAAAAACTGGGTTTTCCTATTGATTTCGGGGTAGCTAATGCTCCCAAATTCGCCCCAAGGTTCATGCTAATGGATCCCCCATTGGATTTCCCTGTCCCATGCCAAATCTAGACGTTTTTGGTCTTTCAAAATCTGGGTTCTCTCAAGGTCGCGATTTCTTGCTTTCTCACTGCTGGCACTCGTTTTTGGATGCAGAATGATGCTAGCTAGTCTCCCAATGGAATGGAGGTGAGAATGAAGCAACCTCCCATGAGGTTGAGTGACTTCTTGTACAAGAAAACAGAGCTCATAACTACCCATACGAATTTCAAGGCTGCCCATGCTCCATTGAAGCCATGGGCTGAAAATCTCAACCACCTCCTTACAACAGTCATAAATGTCACCGAGGGAAGTCAATGGGTTCTCATAATGACAAATGGTAGCCTAAGGTTTAGTCCCATAGCCCCCTCACCACTCCCTAGTGGATACACGTGGCCCCTTCTCATTCGTTGCCTTCATAGCCAGTTTTGGTATTTTATTTCAATATTAAATATTTACATCAATTTACAATATCCCATGGCTTAATAGCACGTGGTTAACAAAATATGAAGCGTGTCTAATTTAAATAAAATCCGAGCATAAACTAGCGGGGCCTTGGCCTTGAGCTCCACGCTAGCAAAACATACAACATGTGTATACAATATTTACATTAGAGCCAATATTTCCTAAGGGTCCAAATTGGGGTATTACATTCCCCTCCCCCTTAGAACAACACCGTCCTCGGTGTTCTCAAAACTGAACAAAAATGGGAATGCCTCCCTCACGGCATCCTCTAGCTCCCATGTAGCCTCATCGGGACTAAGGTGCTCCCATTGGACCTTTACCTGCCCGATGGCTCTGTTCCAGAGCAATGTGACCTTCTTGTCGAGGATGCGCATAGGTTCTACTTGGAACTCTCCCTCGGGTTCCACCTGTATCACATTCCAATCAATCATATGATTAGGATCATATACATACTTCTTAAGCAAAGATACATGGAAAATATTATGAGCTCTTATGCTAGCAGGCAATGCAATTCTATATGCAACTGGCCCTATCCTATCAAGGACTTCAAATGGACCACAATATCTGGGCGACAACTTGGCACAACTCCTGAACTTGAGGGAACTCTTCCTTGGTTTCACTCTCAAATAAACATGATCCCCAATCTAGAATTCCTTATGTACTCTTTTCAAATCTGCATAACTCTTTTGCCTGTCCTGAGCTGCCTTTAAATTCTGCCTGATCTTAACAATTTCCTGTTCCATTTCCTTGATCATCTCTGGTCCAAGCACTACCCTGTTCACTGGGCCGTCCCAATTCACTGGCGTCCTGCATCCCTTGCCATACAATGCCTCAAATGGACTCATTCCCAAGGATGCATGGTGTCCATTATTGTATGCAAATTCAACCAAGTGTAAATAATCTTCCCACTTGGATGGTTTGTCCATCACATACATTCTCAGCATGTCTTCAAGAACCTGATTCACCCTCTTGGTTTGGCCGTCCGTTTGAGGATGGTAAGCTGTACTGAAATTCAATTTAGTTCATAATTCCTGAAATAATCCCTTCCAGAAATTGGAGGTGAACTTTGTATCACGATCAGAAATTATTGCCTTAGGCAATCCATGCAATCTGAATATCTCTCTCATGAAGATGTTCGCAATGTCACTATCCTTGTGAGTGGACTTCACTGGAACAAAGTGAGCTACCTTTGATAGCTTATCCACCACAACCATGATTGAATCATGCCTCTTCACTGTCATGGGCAGACATGTTATAAAATCCATGGATATCACTTCCCACTTCCATTCCGGAATGGGTAAGGGCTGCAATAACCTTGCTGGATGTTGGTGTTCTGCCTTGACTTGTTGGCACTTCTGACACCTAGCAATGTACTCAGCGATGTCCTTCTTCATGCCATTCCAAAAATAATGCTTTCTTGCCGCTGTTATAGTCTTCTGATATCCTGGGTGTCCAGAGTACGGCATTTGGTGTATTTCATCCATCACTAGTTTCTTCAAATCTGCATTGTTTGGAATGTACAACCTATCTTTGTAGATGAGGATACTATCTTCACCCAGCTGATATCCTGCACACTTTTCATCCACATTACCGTGCTGCAACTTCTCTTTAACTTGAAGGAAAGTTTCGTCACCATTTTGGGCTTCAAGAACTCTTGTCTTCAAATCTGATTTGCACATACTTACTGCTGAAACATGAAATTTTCTGCTAAGAGCATCTGCAACCTTATTCTCCTTCCCTTTTACATGTTTAATTTCAAAATCAAATTCACAAAGAAATTCCATCCATCTAGCTTGCCTAGAATTCAAGTTTGGCTGCTCAAACAAATACTTCAAGCTCATGTGGTCTGTTCTAAGCTCGAATCTTCTCCCCATCAAGTAATGCCTCCACATCTTAAGAGCATGCAGTATGGCTGCTAATTATAAATCATGTGTGGCATAATTCTTTTCGTGCTCTTTTAATTTCCTGGATTCATAGCAAATCACAATTCCTTCTTGCATGAGAACCCCACCCAGTCCTTCAATGCAAGCATCTGTGCACGCTACAAAATCCTTCCTTGGATCTACTATCTTCAAAACAGGGGCGCTGGTAAGTAACTCCTTTAATTTCTGAAAACTTTCCTCACATTTTTCAGACCATACAAATTTGATGTTCTTCCTTTGCAATGAAGTGATCGGATGATCTATCCTGGAGAATCCTTCAATAAACCTTCTGTAGTAACTAGCAAGGCCCATAAAAGATCTAACATCTGAAACATTTCTTGGAGTTGGCCAATCCATGATGGAATTAATCTTCTCCGGGTCCACTGCAATTCCATCATCTGAAATGACGTGACCCAAATATTGAATCTTCTTTTGGTAGAATTCACACTTGCTTAACTTGGCTTACAGCTGATGTTCTCTAAGAACTTGCAACACCATTCTTAGATGCTCCTCATGTTCTTCTTCATTTCTTGAGTAGACAAGAATGTCATCTAAAAACACAATCACAAACTTATCCAAATATTTGCTGAATACACTATTCATGAGACACATGAATGTGGCAGGTGCATTGGTAAGGCCAAATGGAACCACAGTGAACTCATAATGACCATATCTAGTTCTGAAAGCTGTCTTGTGAATGTCTTCTTCTTTAATCCTCACTTGATGGTAGCCAGACCTCAAGTCAATCTTTGACAATAATTTGGCTTCCTTCATTTGATCAAACAAGTCATCAATTCTTGGTAATGGATACTTGTTCTTAACTGTCACTTTATTGAGCTGCCTGTAATCAATGCACAGCCTTAAAGTCCCATCTTTCTTCTTGACAAATAACACCGATGCTCCCCAAGGAGAAACACTAGGCCTGATATACCTTTTATCCATTAATTCTTGCAGCTGTATCTTCAATTCCACCAACTCCGGTGTACTCATTCTATAAGGAGCTTTGGAATTCGGCGCTGCCCCTGGAACAAGATCGATGGAAAAATCAATATTTCTCGTCGATGGCAACCCCGGTACCTCATCCGGAAACACATCTTGGAACTCTTGCAATATCCTGAAGTCTTCTAGTCTTGGCCCTTTGTCCTCTAATGAATCTGGCATATGGACTGCATATAATTGACAACCCTTCTTATAAAACTTTTTCAACTGCAGGGGTGAAATCTGCCTTATTGAAACTTGCTTGGGAATTCCTTTTACCAATGTTGGCCTCCCTTTTTCATCAATGCACTCAAGTGCTTTCTCATAACAGTCCAATTTGGCTCTATGTTTTTCTAACCAATCCATGCCAATTAATGCATCATAGGATCCTAATGGTAACACATTCAATTCAGCATATGTGTGGAGTCCATTCAATTCTATGGGACACTCCATCACTACCTCACTTACTTTTCTCTTGGTTCCTGTGGCTAGTTGCACTAGCCAAGACTTATTATGCTTCATTTTTCTAAGAGAACAACCTTCAACCACTTTTGGAGAAACATAACTATGAGTAGATCCTGGATCAATCAAAACAGAAATAGATTGCATAGCAATCTTACCTTCGACTTCCACCACTGATGATTGATGGTCTGCTTGGTGGTTATCCAACGCTGCATAAATTTGAGGTGCTGCCCTTGCCATGTCCTCCATCGTAGCTACTCCCTTCAGGTTGTTCAACTTTCGAGAATTGTTTTTTTCGATGTAGACAATCCTTCAACATGTGGTTTTCTCCACATCCCCAACACTCAAGTGGTCCCTTTGATGCTTTGTCTACTGCCACCGCTGGTTTGAATCCACTCCTTGCTTGTTGCCCCTGTGGAAAGGTTCTAGGCTGACCTTTGAATGGTGGCTTGAAGCCATCCTTCTTCTGATCAAACTTCCCTCTTGGCTTTCCTTTCCATGCTGGGTTAGCCTCTGTTTTTCCTTTGTTTTGCTCATAGCAGTGCATTGCCATCCTAATGGCTTCATCCAAACTTGGTGGATTAACAAACTCAATACGATCTCTGAAACTCTGAGGTAGACCCCCAAGAAAACATTGGATTTTTATTCTCTTATCTTTGATATAGTCAACATACCTCAGTAATTCCAAGAATTTGTGGACATGCTCTTCCATAGATTTTTGTCCCAACCTGAGTTCATTAAACTCTTTTCTCTTACCATCATAATACCTAGCAGAAAGGTATTTCTCCTTGAAGTACCTCTTAAATATTTCCCAACTGATCCTTCTTTCATTGATCCCTTTCACTTGCAAGAGATTGTCCCACCAAATGGAAGCTCTGCCAATTAAGTTGTAAATGGAAATTCTGGCTTTCTCATTTCCTGAGTAGTCTTGAATTTTGAAGTATTTCTTCATTCCCAGAAGCCATGCTTCTGCTTCTTGGCCTGTCTTGCCTTCCCCATCAAATGTGGGAGGTCTTGTCTTCCTGAATTCTCCCTGTGGGATGCCCTTGAACTTCTTTCTTCCGTCCAATATCTTAGGTGCATGTCTTGGACTTCTCCTAGAACATTTGGAGTCACACGACCTGCTGGAAGAAGACCTTGATGAAGAGGTTTTATGTTTCCTGCTCACCGAACTCTTCCTTGGGATTGGAGTCCTCCTCTTCGAACGAACTCTAGAATGACTCCCTGCATCTCTTCCTTCTTCACCCATATTGCTTGGGTTGGACCCAAGGTTTATCTTATGCTGCATATCAGTGAGGCTTTGTAAAATAGCAGCATTGAGTTGGTGTTGTTGTTCTTGAGCCTTCATCAATCTTTCATTGAAGCTCACCATGGTTTCAACCAAATTTTGAGGAGTTACCTGCTCCCTTCTCCCATTGGATTCAGTCTCTGCATTCCCTTCATGCACATTTTCTCCTAGAACGTCTTCTTCATGTTCATAAGGATCTTGAGCATCATTTATGGTCACCATCTTACCTTTGCTACAATTATAAATTTTATGAGCTGCAAACACTGTGCATTATGAAATATTTGTCAGACATCATAAGAATGCATATAGAAATATACACAATCAATATTTAACATAATAGAACTCATGGAATAATTCACATAGCTGTTACTTATTCAATTCTTTTGCCCATTCATGCAATTCTGAAAATTGCCCATATTGTCATTAATTTGACAAAACAGTCATCGACACTTTTCTGCCCTGATTATCTATGATGTCTGATAACCCAATTCAAATTCCGGTCATACTCCATTATTCCTTGCTAGACAAGCTTTCCAATGCCTGTCCCCGTGCTCCATTCCGACATTGGGTGTGGAAACAGCGTTGTTTCAAAAATGACAATTCTTACCAATAATTCTGCACAGTTTACATAGTTGTATTTTGGTCCCGAAGGCCAACTTCAGCCACCTGTGGAAGAAAATCTATGAGGAATCACAAAAACTTATCTATCGGGCGAAGTTAGTCCATATAACAAGGAACACTCAGCAATTCACGGATTTCAATTCCGATGTACCATTCATCTTCTATGAATTTCTGGGTTTTACTACTTCTCACTTTTCACATTTTTCCAAAATTCTAAATTTTGGCCCAAAAATGGCTATCTCCCAAACGGTGCATTTCTGGAAAATCTTCGTCTAACGAAAATTGTCCGTCTTAATGAGAATATGAAATGTCTAGTTCAGTAATTTTTTTGATTCGCACATCTAGGGTCACTTTTACTGCCCACCAGCTTTTCAAAATCCAGAAAAAGTGGCCCGGAACAGTGCTTTTTAGCCTTCTTGCTCACCCCGACTCCACATCCTTTGGAGTTTGGCTCCAAGGTTCTGAAGTTAACACTGTGCCTGCTTCCTGGCCGTGCCTGATCAATTTCAGCTCAAACCGGCCTTCTGTCAAGCCTCGGGACTTTGTCCTTCAAAAGTCACTATTCCCCATTTTCTATCAAATCGGGGCGTAAAGGGCTCGAGGTCTTCACTAGTTCTTTCATGGCCTCCGTCAATGGCCTCCGAGCCCCACCGGAATCATCCCATTCTGAGCCCCGGTGCTCCCCCTATCCAAAAATTGGGTTTTGGTCACTTTACTCTTTTTTTTTTCTTTTCTGCTGTGCGCCGCCGTTGCGGGCCAGTTCGCCGATTGCTCCCGCAATTGCGGAGCAATTCGGCGAAAGCTTCCGCAATTGCGGGGCAGTTCGTCGAACGCTTCCGCAATGGCAGGGCGATTTGTCGAAGGCTCCCGCAATTGCGGAGCAGTTCGCCGAACGCTCCCGCAATTGCGGGGCGATTCGAGGAATTCCTCCGAAATTATTCTTTCGCAATTTCGGAAGACATTCCGGAATTCTCTCCGCAATTGCGGGAGACTTTCCGGAATTCCTTTTACGGTTTTCGGGCGGTTCGCGGAACTCTTCCGCAGTTGCGGGAAGATTTGCTGAACTCTTCCGCAACTGCGGGAAGGTTCGCCGAACTCTTTCGTAACTGCGAGAAGGTTCGCGGAACTCTTCCGCAACGGAAAGGTTCGCCGAACTCATCCGCAATTGCGGGAAGGTTCGCGGAATTCTTCTGCAATGGAAAGGTTCGTCGAACTCTTCCGCAATTGCGGGAAGGTTCATGGAATTCTTCCGCAATTGCGGGAAGATTCGCCGAACTCTTCCGCAATTGCGGGAGGTTCGCGGAATTCTTCCGCAACGGAAAGGTTCGCCGAACTCTTCCGCAATTGCGGGAAGATTCGTCGAACTCTTCCACAATTGCGGGAAGGTTCACGGAATTCTTCCGCAACGGGAAGTTTCGCCGAACTCTTCCGCAATTGCGGGAAGGTTCGCGGAACTGTTCCGAACTCTTCCCGAAACAGACTTAACCAAAATTTTCAAAAACACTTAAACATTGCAATTGGATTTGGCCCATAGAGGCCCAATGCTGCAACCAGCAGCTCTGATACCAAACTATAACGCCCCCTTCAATCATCAAATGCAGGGAAGGAAACGTTAACTACAAACAGGGTTTTGTAAAGACTTAGCCTCAATAATTTTTGCCCATAAATTCCTAACAATTTAAAAACTTCTATATGCAGATTCGTTTCAATATAAACACAGCGGAATGAACATACTAGCAAGCACACAAACAGACAGTAATTGCATAACATATTTATCACAGCAGAGAATGATTCAACATAAAGAGACCCAATCCCATTCGTATGCCATGCATGGATTCCATACTAAGATAATTAATTCATTTCATTAAACATGGACAATTTAACATATTGCAGAACACAAAATGCGAATAATTTATAATACACAGAACACTTATCTTCAGAAGTCGATGTCCAACGACTGGCTACGTGAAGGCAACGTTCCTCCCAACCGTAGATCTCTATCCATCCTATATTCCCTCAGCTGAGAGATCACCCCCGAGCTGGGCTGTGTATCTACTAAGGAGGAACTAGCTGGGTTCACTCACAGCCCTGGTTTCGGTCAAGCATCCAAGAAGATAGAGGAGGGTAACGCTAAGCCAGTGAGCTCAACCACAGAGCTACAGGCATCTCAAGTGAGCTCAATAGTTAGGCACCCACATTACCTACCACATCCAACACAAGGAAGATCCCCTTCTCTGTTACACAGTCCCTCGGGCGACTCTTCCCTCCAGTGCTCTTCAGGATGGGCATAGAAAGGTCCAGTTGCTGATCCTTGAGATCCTAGCCTTCACTGGGTTTATCAAGCACACCCAACCTCTGCATAGTCATTCCCAACTTGATTTCTCACCATTCTGTTCACCAAATACTCAAATCCGTCACTGGTTTTCTGAGCTACAAAAACTGGGTTTTCCTATTGATTTCGGGGTAGCTAATGCTCCCAAATTTGCCCCAAGGTTCATGCTAATGGATCCCCCATTGGATTTCCCTGTCCCATGCCAAATCTAGACGTTTTTGGTCTTTCAAAATCTGGGTTCTCTCAAGGTCGCGATTTCTGGCTTTCTCACTGCTGGCACTCGTTTTTGGATGCAGAATGATGCTAGCTAGTCTCCCAATGGAATGGAGGTGAGAATGAAGCAACCTCCCATGAGGTTGAGTGACTTCTTGTACAAGAAAACAGAGCTCATAACTATCCATACGAATTTTAGGGCTGCCCATGCTCCATTGAAGCCATGGGCTGAAAATCTCAACCACCTCCTTACAACAGTCATAAATGTCACCTAGGGAAGTCAATGGGTTCTTATAATGAAAAATGGCAGCCTGGGGTTTAGTCCCATAGCCCCCTCACCACTCCCTAGTGGATACACGTGGCCCCTTCTCATTTGTTGCCTCCATAGCCAGTTTTGGTATTTTATTTCAATATTAAATATTTACATCAATTTACAATATCCCATGGCTTAATAGCACGTGGTTAACAAAATATCAAGCGTGTCTAATTTAAATAAAATCCGAGCATAAACTAGCGGGGCCTTGGCCTTGAGCTCCACGCTAGGAAAAAATACAACGTGTGTATACAATATTTACATTAGAGCCAATATTTCCTAAAAGTCCAAATTGGGGTATTACAAGAAACGGGAGCATCAATGCTCTAAAAAAACCAAAAATAACACCAAAAAATTCATAGAAGCCTCATGAATTTCCAAAAAATTGGAGGGAAACTACCTTTGTATATGAACCCATGCTACAAAATATGTACCCCTTTCTTAGTTTAACCTTCTCCTCACTCTATAGACATATTAATATAGGCATATTAATTTATGTAAAACTTTAAAACGAATCAACCATTAACCTACAAAATACATAGAAAACCATCAAACTAGTTTTAAAAAGACTAGAAAAAAAAAATTGAACGATAGTGAAAAATGGAAAATAAAACCATTAAAATTAATAATTGATTCAAAAAATAAATAATGATGAGGGAGAAAAAGGGTTATCTTCCAGTAATACTCTTTGTCTTCCTCTTTTAGAAGCACCTTTACTTCTTCTTATCTCATGTGAAATGTAGAAATATTAAAACAAAACCTTGATTTTTCCTCGTTTTAAGAGTTGTATATTTTTCCTCGTTTTAAGAGTTGTATTGTAGTGTTTCCTACTTTTAATAAGTTAGGAAATATTATTTTATTGTTTAGTGATTCTATGTATTAAAAGCAATGATGTTTTCAGTGTACCAAAAAGAACCATTGATGCTTTTGTACCATAGAAAATCATTCGTTCTTCCATACTTAATAGGAGCATTGATACTTTTATATCATTATGGAGATGAAAATCCCTATGTATATATATCCATGTTGGACATAAATATACCTCTTTATTGGTTAACTTTTCCCCTTTTAGTTATATATATTTATGTAAAACCTTAAAATAAGTCCATCATTAACCTATAAAATATAAGAAAAACACTAAAAAATAGCAAAACTAATGAAGAAATTAGGAGCATTAGTGAGAAGTAGAAAAAAAAAAACCATAAAATAAATAATGAAGAGGGAGAAAAATATTTATCTTATTGTAATATTCTTTGTATTTCCCAACATTCATGGTCTTTTGTATTTGATCTTATTATATAAGTTCAACTAATATTCCTCCTCTCTCATGTGAATGTAGAAATGAAACAAACTTTTATTTTTCCCTCTTTTCAATAGTTTTATTATATTTTTTCCTATATTTTTAACAAGTTAAAAAATACAAATTATTCTTCTTTGCTTAAATGTATTAAGATTTTGTATGTTTCCAATGAACTAAACAAGAGAATCGATGCTTCCATAACAAAGAAAACCATGGTTTCTTCCATACATCATAGGAGCACAAATATTTTGAGATCACCAAGGAATAACATTGTGCCTCTAAAAAAACCTTATGAACATACAAATAAAGGTAGGTGAAAAACCCTATGGATATGCACCCACGTTTCACAAAAATGAACCACTTTCTTGCATGAACTTGCTCCTTATTTCTACCCATATATACTCATGTAAAAATATAAAATAACTCTACCATTAACCTATAAGATAGAGGAAAAATCCTTAAGCTAACCAAATAAAAAAAACTCATGAATTAAGAACATTAGTGAGAGATATAAAATACATAATAGGGACCAAATAAATAATGAAGAGGGATAAAAATGGTTACCTTTTTGTAATACTCATTGTCTTTACTTGCATTAATGTATATTTGTATTTTATGTTATTTTAAAAACACATGAACCTCCTCTTCTGTCATGTGAAATTATGAAATGGAACAAACCTTGAAATTCCTTAGATCAGGTCCAAATGAGTCTTGAGGTTCTCCATCTTCAGGAGGAAGTGCGCTTGCCATAATGTAGCAGTGAATAGGAAGAAAAACAATGAGAGAGAATGCAGCTTCAAACTAATTCAGAGTATCCCAAACATCATTTTGCACACCAAAAGTTGAACCAAAATTCTCATGGGAAAGAGAGGAATCGCATTCCTCTTCAGCTTCTAGAGAAGGCTCAGGGTGTGTATGATTTTCCACAACAATCTTATAATCCTCACAATCTGAAGAATTATAGGAGAATAATGAGGTGTCTCCAAATTCTTGAGGAAATGTGCTAGAAACCATGTAGGAACTTGTAGGAGCCTAGATAGTGGAAGTGAGAGTGCAATTAACAGCTTCACACTGCATATTGGACTTCCCAGTAACCATTAAATTACCTTATTGCACACCAATAACTGGCATAGGATCCTTAGTAGCTGAAGTATGAGAGGAGAAAAATGATGAGATATGGAAGGAGAGTTATTCTTTAACAATGGAGGTTTGAATATCTTCTCTTGGATCAGATGTATAAGAAGATTAGAAATCAAATTTCTCTTGAACTTCTAGAGCAACAGGAGAAGGAGTCACTTCAAGGATACTTTCACCATTCGAACTTATGTTGATATTTTTGCCATATGATCTTCAGTACCTGCAAATCAAACTTTCTAGGAAATCTTATACTGGAAGACTATTTTGATCTAAGCTGTGAGCTCTGCTTTAGTCAGTAGGAACAATCGGGAGTGCATCATACCTAGGCATACCACAAAGTGATCAGAGGCAATATCCCCAAGAATTGTGTGGTAACTCCACTACTTCTGGTGCGTTACTGCAAGCAGCTATGCTCAACCTAAGCTCCCTAAGCTTTGATACCATGTATAAATTATAAATGCGTTCAAGACCATACAAGAATTTGACAAGCTAGCTTCTAGAAACAAAGTAGTCCTCACCAAGAATTTACACATAGATTAGCATAATTAAGAAGAAATATTGAAGCGGAAACATATGAGAGAGAACTCAAATGATGTAAACTTCATCTATATATTATTCAACAATATGAATATAATATATAATACATCTCATCGAGAGAATTCAAGATCCTTGGAAGAAATTTAAATGGCTCTCATGTTGCATTATTAGAATTGATCTATGACATGTGTCAACCTCCAACTCATAGTGAATGGTCACGAATTGGCTAGGTGGACCTAGATAGAGCATGAGTGACCTCAAAAAAACTAGTGAGTAGATTTTCAGGAGAAAAAGAAGGAAGATGTTGAGGAAAAAATGTGTCATCCTAGCCCCCCTATTTCATCCTAATCCAAGTGAAAAGAAGAATAAAGTTTCCTTAACTCACAAAATATAGATAAAAGTAGGATAAAGTAGGATGGGCGCTTTAGTTTTATAAAAGTAGAGTAAAAGCATCTAGAGGGTGCTATTGTGGATAACTATCACAAAGGTGGACAAAATATGCACTAGGTAGCCAACTAACATAGTTCTAAACCACCAGGAAGCAAAATAATTGCATATACTAGGGTTTAGATGGTTAAATTGTTCTAACAGAAACACCTGATCTTCCTCTTCGCTCATGTGAAATGATGAAATGGAACAAACCTTTTGATTTCTCTTTTTTTAAGAGTCGTAATGTGGTTTTTTCCAACATCTCTTAATAAGTCAAAAAATATAAATTATTGTTTGGTTCCTTGGTGTATTAGGGCCATTAGTGTTCCCTTACAAAATAGGAGCATTGATTCTTCCATACTATAAGAAAAATTAATTATCTAAGATCAACAGGGAAGAACATTGCACAATGAAAAAAAGGCTTGTGATAATGATAATAAAGGGAGGCGAAAAAACTCATGGATTTTCACCACGCTACACAAAAGTGTACCCACTTATTCATTAAAAATACCCCTCATTTTCTATATGTTGATGTTAAAACCTCAAACAAATCCTCCATTAAGCTTTAAACTAGTAGTAAAACCCTCAAACTAGCAAAAAATAGTAAAACCAACTATGAAATTAGGAACAATAATGGGAAATGGAAAATAATATAAACAAAATGAATAATGGGAAGAAATGAATTAATGAAGAGGAAAAAAAGGATTACATGGATTTATTACTCTTTGTATTTTCTGACATGCATGGCTATTTGTATTTCATTCTCTTGTAGAACCACCTCCTCTTCAAACACACAATTTATTTTCCCCCTTTTTATTCTATTCATATCAAGGATTTTCCTATCCCTTTCAATATGTTAAAAGAAATATAAATTACAATCATTTTTTTAATGTATTAGGAGCACTATTACACCCATATCGATAGGTAGTATTAATATTCCAATACCAAAAGGTAAGACGAATGTACCCATACCAAAGAGGAGAATCGATGCACCCAAGCCAATGGTAAGCATTAGTGATCTTAAGGAGAAGTGGAGAAATGGTGTCATTCTAAATTATTAACACTCTAGTGCATATGAGTCATAGAGAATTAGTGCTTCTAGGCCAACTTATGTGGAGTGATGATGCACTTGGACCAAAATGGATCACTAATGTGCGTAAGCCAAAGTAAAACATCAATTTATTTTTGGGTCATTGGCATTCTAGTGTGCAAATGTTTATAAGAACTAGTTCACTTATACAAATGTGGTGCACCAATGCACCTTTACCAAAGTGGATCACCAATGTATTTTTGACATGTTTCTCTAGTGTGCCTGTGTTAATGGAGCATTGTTAGTTTTGATATTAAAGTTCACCAGTGCATTTTAGTGGTTTCTCACACTAACAAAAAAAAGCTTCCACTGAAACCTCCTCCCACCCACCTTTTCTAGAAACATCCACTAAAAACAAAACAAGGAGAAGTGACTTTGATAAAACCTCTACCAATTGGTGTTTTCCATTTATTGTTTTTGTGCTTCTATCATTTTCATGTGTGATTTGGTAAATCCATAAGGAATTGATCCCTAATTTCTTTGTAGATCTTGGAAACATCTCCCAGGAATCATTCTTGAGGATGGAGTTATACTCATATATCATGGAATTGCACCACACATGATCTATCATATCCTCCTCAAATTTTGAATGCTTTGTCTCAAGAATATTAATCATTAATGTAACATAGTTAGGAAATTTATACAATTCATAACTCACTCAAAATGTAGATTTAGATGCTCCAACATGTTTCTATGCATCATATAAATTATGCGCAAGACATCTTGACAATGTAGTTGAATTGGAAGGGAGTGATGCCTCTTTTGCTTGGATAGTATGTTATATATATAAATCTTATTTGAATCTAGAAAAGTAATATCTTTCCTTCTAAAATCACTCTACGAGGATACTGCAACCTCAAGGACCACTTATACTCATCAGACTTCACATCCCTTCTTACAGTCCATTCGATTGCATTGTAATGTAGAGATGATACCCTTTGGATGTCTCCCTGTATCAAATAAATATCCCCTTGATACTCAAGGCATGAAACTTAGTCTATTTCTCATTAATAACACCATTATAAACTATACAAGAAAATACACAAAAATGAGATACATGTGGATTCTCACTAGTAAAATCTCCTCAAATTTTTTATACTTCATAATTGTATGTGGACATTGGTTCATGATGCAAATAGAAGTAGTTCATGCGTCTTCCTCAAGACACATGGTAAAGTCATGGATCATGATCTTTATTATCTCAATCATGAATCATATATTCTTAAGTTCAACAACATCATTTTTTATGGGTTGTATGGTAATGCAATCTCCTTCTTACTCCTTTCTTCCTTATAAAAACAATCAAACTCTTTGGAGGTCTACTATGATTCATTATTGGACTAAAGCACCTTGATCATCTTCTTTGTTTTATTTTCAATCAAGGCTTTGAATTCACCTAATTTGAACACTTAATCCTTGGTTTTCATTAGATAAATCCAATTTTCTGGGAAGAATCATCAAGGAAACATAATACATATTAACTTTTGGTGAAGAGGAAGACATAGGCATGCATGCACCGAAGTGTATAAATTGAAGAATGTCTCTCCATATTGTGTGTTGGATGGAAAATAGTCTTGGAATGATAAGCAAGTCCCCACCCTTTGTACACATATTCATTTTACTATGTCTTGAAATATGACAATCCTTGCACCATATCTTTGAAGAGAGGAAGAGCTCCATAATGAAAGTGACAAAGGCAATTGTGTCACAATGCCCACAACTTTTCACTATCACACTAGTATTGAGAAATTTGTGACTACACAACAAAACATGTTAGTCATGGCATATGTTATAAGTTATTATACTAGCAAATTTGAGCAATTTTATGCAGATTAAGTGACCTTGTTATAAATTACTAGCCTCAACTACTAATGTAGGTTAGGGGAAAAACTATATGAATAGTGTACAAGGAACATTTTAAGAACCCTGCCTAAATTTCTATGTATAATAAATGGGTGAATCTACATGATATATAGGAAACTATGAAGGATATTTTATCAATGTTATATTATGTATATATAATTTTTTTGGTGAATCTCTCATTGAACTATATAATCTTGTAAAATCTTGGTGAATCTTTCACTAAATTATAAAACCTTGTAAAATCTTGTTTAATATTTCACTAAATTATAAACCTTGTGAAGTCTTGGTGAATCTGTCAGCAAGTTTCTCCTTGTCAATCCATGCCCCCTACATGCCCAAATATGTAGCTATGAATGAATTCCAATCCCCAAGGAATTATGCCCCAAAAACCCACAAAAATGTCACTATCGCATCGTCGATCGCAAGCTTCACAATCCCCATGTTTCTTGGGGGGGATTTGGATTTGAGGTGATGGGATTTAGAACTCTCCTAAATGAAAATTGGTCACTATAATATCAGATAGTAAATATCAACTTCCCTTCTCATGTGGACATTAAGAAACTTGCAAAACGAGATTCAACCCATAAAATATGGACAAATGTAACTCCGTTTGATTTCCATGATCGATAGAAGGCAAAAGAGCCCCTAGAAACTACCAATTCTAGGAGTCGAGGGTGAATGAGAGTTTCCTAGAAATTTTTGTGGGCGAAAAGTCGTTTAAATCCATTTTTAGAGGGGTGAAATTGTTTTATCTTGCCTCCCCTTTTTAAATTCAATG
Organism: Larix kaempferi; assembly: GCA_027924585.1. Classification (NCBI taxonomy): domain Eukaryota; kingdom Viridiplantae; phylum Streptophyta; class Pinopsida; order Pinales; family Pinaceae; genus Larix; species Larix kaempferi. Next base: position 10,001,831 of record BSBM01000268.1, read on the forward strand.
GGTCTAACCTCCTATTCATTAAAAATAAATAAATAAAATGTGGGCTAATCATACCTAATGAGTGTTTAATAAAAAATAGCCCATTAAAAATTTAAAACCCCTAAATTTAGACCATGAGCTAAGATTAGCCCCTACAATTTTCCATGATAATGTATGACTATGTTAATATATGTGAGTCTATTTAATTTAATTCTAGAAGTATATTCATTTTAATAAGATTTATCATAACAATATTTATCATGTTAAATAGAATGGTTCATATTGATTAAATTATGTATACATGGATGTGCTCATGCTTCACGACACCACACTAAATATATCTAATGTTGATTTGTGATATGAAATGTACATTCCTATACACTATAATTATTTATAAATTGAAACTCATAGACCACATCATGTCTCTCTTGTCATCTTTGACCAAAAACATTGGTTTTCACATATTTGATCCAAATTCTAGAACCACTTGGAGGTTGAGTTACACATTTTGTAATGAATCAATGTACCTACACTTAATTCAACATGATTGTATTTTAAACTCTTCTAAATAATTTATCATAATACTTCCATCTCTCAATCACATGAAGATAATCATGCCATTTATCAAACTCTAGCTAATCCAATTATATATATATATATATATATATATATATATAACATCATTCTATGTCATTTTATCCCATTCTCTCTGACACAAACCTAGAGAAGGTTTTGGCACCATGAGATGGTTTTTTAGTCTAAGCCCACCTAGATTTAATTAGCTTAATTTACTATACAAAGTGGCAATGAGATTTGATTCGATCCTTTCTCCTACATATAATTAGTCGATATTTTCAATAAAGTGTATTGAGACAACTATATATATATATATAACATCATTCTATGTCATTTTATCCCATTCTCTCCGACACAAACCTACAGAAGGTTTTGGCACCATGAGATGGTTTTTTAAGTCTAATCCCACGTAGATTTAATTAGCTTAATTTAGTATACAAAGTGGCAATGACATTTGATTCGATCCTTTCTCCTACATATACTTAGTCGATGTTTTCAATCGAGTGTATTGATTGTCTCAATAGTCTAGTTGACTTATATTTTATCGAATGAATTGGGTGAAATATTCTTACAACAAATTATCTTATGCACATGTCTCGTTTCCCTTTATCTTTCCATCCTCACAATCAAGGCTCGGTACTTTTTTATATTTTTATAGCTTTTGATTTCCTCCAAATTAAAACCAAGAACAAATCTCTTCTTTGGGGTACAATGCAAATGATTATGCCTACCTGATAATAATGCTCATAAATCTATTTATGCATGAACCTTTCCCATCCAGCTTGTACAGTGCTTTTCTTAGATATCCCACTTGCATATATAATGTATTTATTTATTTGCATATCATGGACATGTCGATATAGCTTAACTTAGAAGAATTCGGATTGATATAATGTTGATCCCAAAAACTTCCGCATGTTTTAGAACTTGGGGCCCTCATAAATTTCAAATGATAAATTTTGAACATGCTTTATGATACAATATGCACTCTTCATTGTTGTAATTTAAGAAGGATTTTGGCTATTATAACTTTCATAACTTAATTGATTATTGTTGTTGAATAGTTGTCTTGTGGTTAATATAAGCTCTTTAGTAATGGAGAGATCATTTGTTGTCTATGGCCTTCATTTCTTTGATTTTGATTTTATATTCAAATGATTGAAATATTTCAATCAAGTTTAAATAAGTTTGTGGTCCATTTTTTGAAAAATATCATGGATCTTATCCTTTTAGGAAAATCCATATAACGTGGTCCCTTAGACTATATGATGTCATCGCATGTTCTTGAAAGTTCCATTTCTCTAAAGTTTGCAATGATGTGCACTTTCCCAATAGTTCTTATTTTTCTTTGTTGTGACCATTGTTTGATAATTTGATTGGTTAGCGTACCCTATTGGATGATGTATATGTGATTTTATTTTTACCATTACATAGAGTATGGAAACACCAAATGTTGTCTCTTATTGCAATGAGCATGGTTATTCTATTTTCAAAATTTTGTGGCGTTTTGTGTTTGTGAAAAGTGTCTATCTCTATGAAAACATGCATAGTTGTTTAAAATATCCTATATTTTAGATATCAATGACTTAATGCACCTATACTACACATATTTTTCTAGAATCGTATAGTGTTTCTCATTCCCTCAAAGTTTGAAAATTTCCAAGGATTGTAACAAAGTTTCATGTTTCCTAGTCTCTTCGAAGATATACCTTCAACCATATGGCAATGGGCTTCCATTATGATCACACAATTTGTCAAGGTAAGTAGTCAATGGATGTGACCATATCACATATTTAGAAAATTATAAATTTTCCAAGCTTATGATGATATGTACAATGTTGTTAGGAACCTATGTCAACCCTTCTCTTTACTATGTTAGTATATTGTTGTTGGACGCATATGCTTTGTAAGTCGTCCCGTAGTATTTGTTGATCCGTAGTTTATATTAGCCCATAGTATTGACCCATAGTATTGGACGCATATGCTTTGTAAGTCATCCTGTAGTATTATATGTCCCATGGTTTTGACTCATAGTATTGGGCATAAACTTAGTATATAAGTGTGTGTTGAAGTCATTGAAGGCACCGTGAAGTTAATTGTATTGAGCTTGCTCAAAGGAGGTTGCCCCCTCGAAGTGGCCCATGATCAATATAAAAGTGATTATGTTCTATTATTTCTGATATCTCGTGTATTTGCATTAACTAATTATTGCAGGTTCATCACAAATGTTTTTGGTGACGTTGCACAATGTTGAAACTTATGTTTATCAAATGTGTGTTATGAAAACACTTAGCGTAGTTTCTCAAAAGTAGTTTTAAATGTGCTTACAATCCATCATAAAGTTTACTAAGTTATATATCTATGTAAAATGAAATGAGAACCCAAGCCCATCCTAAAATATCAAAAAAAATATCCTTCCTATGGTAAAACAATGTTGAAACCCTTGAAAGGTTCAAAATAAGAACAAAGTTATTGCACTAGTTTAAAAGATTAGATTTTTGGAAAATGCAACCATGTTGTTGAGGACTCATGGATCACATGCATTCAAAATAGATATATTACAGGGTGGGCACACAAAGATGCTCTCCAAAAGTGTTGCAACGGGGCCGCTCTAG